>SJYT01064267.1:338181-547554 GCA_006410635.1 Cephalophus harveyi | reverse complement strand
AACTCCGAGAGATGGTGATGAACAGGGAGGCCTGGCGTGCTGCGATTCATGGGGTCGCAAAGAGTCGGACACGACTGAGCGACTGAACTGAACTGAACTGAACTGAATTATGGGAAATCAGGCAAAAAGTGATGTGATTTTCCAGCCACATGCAGTGGCTGGTCAGGCTTCCAGATCAAGGGTGGAACATCTGTAAGTTACTCCAAACCTGTTCTTTTTCTCCACTTACTTTCCTCCTGAGCTATGAATGCAATTACACTAGTTTCCACTGATCTCTAATTCTTAGGTCAGGCTCTTTCTAATAAAACAGCCAGTGAGTGAAAGTGAAGTCACTCAGTCGTGTCCGACTCTTTGTGACCCCATGGACTATAGCCCACCAAGCTCCTCTGTCCATGGGATTCTCCAGGCAAGAGTACTGGAGTGGTTTGCCATTTCCTTCTCCAGGGGATCTTCCTGACCCAGGGATCGAACCCAGGTCTCCCGCATTGCAGGCAGACGCTTTAACCTCTGAGCCATAAAGGAGAATAGCTAACATGTTTTAAACACCAGCTACTTTACACTGTGCATTTAGTTTTGTAGGTGAAAATCCTAACCATATTATCACCATGATTGCTACACATCTAATGAAGATTTCTGTACACTGTGTGCTAAATAAAATTTGGTGTACTATCTAGCACTTTAATCAAAGTAACTTATTATGATGATTAAAATAGTAGATTTGCAATACAAGAATGACTATCTGAAAGTAATGAAATACGAGCATTTTTAACAAACATGTCAGAATTTCATATTCAGATAAAAGATATCCTTTTTAAAGTAGTAACGTAGAGAAACTGTGTATTTCTAATAAAGTTGCTGCCACATATTAAAACATTTGGTAACATCCCCTTTAACGCCAACTTAGAGATCATGTATGAAGATTATCATTGCTTTATCTTAATAGCTAGTTTTCTTATTTTCTGCCAGATTTCTTACTTCCATTTAGTTTTAATGCAAAAATAAGTTTATAAATAACAATTATTAAATGAATTAACACTATTTCTAAGACACTACAGTAGATGATTTTCAAATATCACAAAATGTTAGGTATGATCTGGTTTTAATAACATTTTTAAATGATGAAGCTTCATATAAGAAATCTGGAGGCTTGGTTTCTTTTGGAAATTATTTATCAACACTGTGTAAATAGTTCCTCATAATAACTATTAGTGGGAGCTGAACAAAGGCTGATCCCTTTAGAAGAGGAAATATATTTTCTCTTTAGTCTCTGTTTACATAATACACAGAAATATACCAACATCAGGGGGACTTGGCTCACTGTAAGCCAGTTAGCATATAGGAGAAACTAACTTGGCATTTTAAGTGGTCATATACTCCAAGTTACCTCATTGCTAGTGGATTACCTGTCCTTGCCTTGCTGAACTCTAGAGAGGCTTCAGGGTTTGTTTTGGAATAAAATGTAGATGGAAATGAAATATACGACTTCAGGGCAGACACTTATGAACTCGCATGCAGTTCACCACATCTGGACATTTAGCTACGAGGCAATATTCCAAGCTGAGGTTTCTTCATCAGCTCGGCCCTGGAGAAAACACTATGAAGAGCAGAATCACCGTCCATAACAAATGGGCAGTGTGAGTGAGAGATAAATCTCTGCTGTAACCCACTGTGATCTGGGGACCATCTGTTACTACTGTATCAACTAGCCTGTCCTGACACCCACATTTAAATTACCTTCACGGCCCCTCTAGGCAAAGGAGTCCATGACCCATGCTTTTCCTGGCAGTTCTCCTCTAGTTTTTAGAATGTGAAAAACTGAAGCTCAGTAGGGTTAATTACATGTTCAGGAGATAATGAGGTCCGTCTGTGTATCTAGGTCTGACTCCAAAGTCTACGCACATACTTTAATTCCTTCCTCTTCTACGTCATAACGTGATGGGAACGTTTTCACTGGTACTTCTCTCACAATACTGTAAACAAATTAAATGGCTTTGAAATTCACTGGTTTCTGAAATATCTAATCAACGTGGTATCATAATTTAACAAGGAAGTTGTTAAAATACAATAACTTTTTGACAGATTTTTAAAGAAATCATATAAAATACATATGCTAGTATATAAATCTATAGCTTTGGGTTTACTGTATAAATACATCTTGCTTATACCACATTAAAAGAATTTTAAATAGTATTTATTGTTTTACACACAACACAGACATTTTTATTATTTAAAAAACCCAAACTCAAGATAATAAATTTGGCTTCTTTTCCCCACAAAAATGGGAAATACATCTTGGTAAAGTTACACACCAGTTGGTTGCTGGGATTTATAGTTCCAGGAAAAAACCAAAACAAAATGCTTAACCAGCCAAAAAATAAATTATATATATACACACACATATATAAATAAAATTAACTGATTAGTACATAAACAGTTTACAATAATAAGGTAAACAAGAAAGAGAAACTGATCAGAAAACACAGTGCTTTAAAGTAATTTTCAGATCTCTATTATAATACAATTACTCCCAACAACTCTGAGCCCATTAAGAGCACTTCTATACAGAGGAAAAAAAAAAACTAACAAATGATACACACTTATTGCAACAACAAATTGCAGGTTATCATAATATATGTAACTTAAATACCCCCCATTGATAAAGTGGCTTTTTATTCCTTAAACATAGACAGTCTGCTCTTCATTGTAGAAGATGAAGTTTTCTCATCAAAAGGCACATTCTTATCTGCAAGAAAAAAAATACTATAAATGCTCATCCTGGAACAAATTTAAACACACTTTAAAATATCCCCAAAGACTTGGAGTGCCAGAAGATAATGCAAGTATTTAATCTAAGGAAATGATAATGAAGGGCACTAATAAAACACATAGTTACTTTGTCTACACTAATTATATCAGATACTATTGTTTAAATTATACTTCTAACTTTTTCAAAGGAATTTTATACATAACTAGTGTGAGTACCATGAACAACTTTGACAAGTATACAATGTAATTATTTATTTATAGTTTCTATAAACACAATTCTTAACAGATCCTATTTCTAAACATTCAGAAAGTAGCATTAATTGAAGCTGCATGCCTGGAAGTATATTCAATGAAACAATCAAAAAATGCTTTTAATATATATAATACAGTTATAAAAATTTTCCATACAGAAGATAAGGTTTTCTATAAATTATATGATGTGGTAAATGTGCCTATTTTCTTACCTTATTGATTAGTTTATGGTAATATGAGGCTATATTTTCATCACAAATATTTTTATACACCTTACATCAGGCTTTTTTTTTTTTTCTGAGAATGTATTTTATTTTTTTCCTCCTGCTTTTAGATTTTATTTTTTTAATTTTTATTTTTACTTTATTTTGCTTTACAATACTGTATCGGTTCTGCCATACATCGACATGAGTCCACCACGGGTGTACATGAGTTCCCAATCCTGAACCCCCCTCCCACCTCCCACCCCATATCCTCTCTCTGGATCATCCCCGTGCACCAGCCCTAAGCATCCTGTATCCTGTATCGAACATAGACTGGCAATTCGTTTCTTACATGATAGTATACATGTTTCTCCCAAATCATCCCACCCTTTCCCTCTCCCACGAGTCCAAAAGTCCGTTCTATATATCTGTGTCTCTTTTGCTGTCTCGCATACAGGGTTATCATTACCATCTTTCTAAATTCCATATATATGTGTTAGTATACTGTATTGGTGTTTTTATTTCTGGCTTCCTTCACTCTGTATAATAGGCTCCAGTTTCATCCACCTCATTAGAACTGATTCAAATGCATTCTTTTTAATGGCTGAGTAATACTCCGTTGTGTATATGTACCACAGCTTTCTTATCCATTCATCTGCGGATGGGCATCTAGGTTGTTTCCATGTCCTAGGTATTATAAACAGTGCTGCGATGAACATTGGGGTACACGTGTCTTTCAATTCTGGTTTCCTCGATGTGTATGCTGGGCTTACATCAGGCTTTATTGCTACTTAATCTAAACCACAGATGCTAAAGAACTTTTGCTAATAAGAGCCATTACAACCGAAAGCATTTAATTCAACCAAAAGCAAAAGTATGCAGATTTTACTAACTTAACAAGTTGCCCTTTATAATCATCATTAACATATAGAACTTCATTGGAGATACCTATGAGAATGAGTAATACTCTTTTCCAACTTACTGTTTTATCTAAATCATAATAAGCAATCTATAATAGATCTCTAAATGATTATGTTATTATAAGCTAAGGAAATTCCAATATATTTTGAGGGTAAATTTAAGCTTTTTAAAAAAATACATATTGAAGGTTAATAAAAAACCTGGTACTCATGAACAATAATTGCCCAGAATTCATGCATTCATTCAGGGTGCCCTGCAAAGCCAATTCTCTCTGGCCAGTTGCCAAGTTTAACCTTCAGAAAATACTTTGAACAGTCAGAGTGACATATTTTAATTGTCTGCTCAACAACTATTATCTCCTCTTTGCTAATAAAAATACTGATTTATTTTTGTGAGCAAAGTAGGGTGACTGTGCTGGAAGGAAGGAAGATTCTGAGAAATTCTGATTTCCTGATAAAAGGACAGATGTGACTTGGGTTCTTGTGTCTCACTGTCTTCTTTTCTGGTATACAGATGTGATGGCTGAAACTGCAGTAGCCATATAACTAGGCTAAAGCTTTAGGAAAACCACATAGATGTAGACCCTGTCATCAAATTGCCATTGAACAGATGCCAGCAGCCAACTTCTGCAAGGTTCTCATGATATGAGAAAAACTTGTGAGTCTCTGTGATTCTACATTCTTCACTACTTGTATTAAAAAACAGTCAAATTAGCAGAAGTAGAGAACAGAATGGTGGTTACCAGGGACTGAGGGAAGAGGGAAATGAGGAATTGCTACTCAAAGGGCCTGGAGTTTCAGTTATGCAAGATGAATATGTTCCAGAGATGTTCTTGCTATGTAACACTGAACCTAAGGTTAACAATACTGTATTCTGTGCCTAAACATCTGAGAGAGCAGATCTCATTTTAAGCATTTTAAGCATTCTTACACATGCTTTTCTATGAAGTAAAGCAAATGTGTAGTAATAATATATTTTATGGAAATCTCAGTTTGGGTATTTTTCAAGCTTCAAGAATGTTCTGTCTCTAAAGAGTATGCAATGACACAATATAAAAAAAGACATTTTCAAGGACAACCTAAGAGCTAACTCAGAAAATCCTAAACTATCAAAGCAGCTATTAACCCAAATCAAGTTGGAAAGGAAAAACTGTCCTAGTGTAGTCAAGAATATTGTTATTCCTTCTTCATTTAAATGCACTTGCAAATATTAGATTCCTGGAGTTGTTTTTTTTTTCCTCCCTGGTCCTTTCATAAACTTGAGCTCCTTGTCCCTTTACTGTCCTGCGACCCCACCCATGTAAGTCAGCCTTATGGGTGGCAAGCTCTGCCTGCATTGCCCATCCAGCCCAGCATATACCTTAGAGAGTCTGTGACCCAGACTATCACAGCAGAACACAATCCTGAACCAAAGCAGTAAGTAAGCATTTTATTAAACAGATCAACTGTTGTATGAACAGAAACTTGTGAGTCAGCTATTCTATAAGAGCTTCCATTTGACAGAATTACTTTAGATCAGTCTAACACGTGTTCTAGCTCCGTACTGTCTAAAACAATAGCAATCTGGTAATTAAAGTTAAAACTCCAATCAGTTAAAACCCAATAAAATTAAAAACGGACATGAGCGTGGTAAACTCCAGGAGTTGGCGACAGACAGGGAGGCCTGGCGTGCTGCGGCTCATGTGGTCACAAAGAGTCGGACACGACTGAGAGACTGAACTGAACTGAAAATGAAAAATTCAGTTCCTGGGTCACATTAGTCAAATTTCAAATTTCTGAAAAGCCACATAAGGCTAGTGTGGCTACCAAATTAGACATGGCAACTCTAGACCACGTCAAGAGATGAGAAAACAGCATTACCAAACAGTGTTTAATGTTATATAATCATTTAATAATACACAAATTTTTCATGTTCTTTACCATAAAGACATTGCGATGATAACTAGAGCAAGGCAAAATTTCCTTCTAAGGCTCAATGTTCACAGAAAAGTAAAACATTCAGAAAAAGCCCCTAAACCCTACACAAACATTCTCTTTAACTACCTGTTTAAATAATAACAAAGACAGCAGAGTTCCCCAAAAGTGGAGAAGGTACAGACTGTCTTACTAGTAACACACACTGGACATCCTCAAATACCAACTTCCATCTAAAGTGAAAATTAGTCCTTTGACGGATTCCTATACATACTCTCTTTACTTTGAATAACCTTAAGTGTTTATTCTGATAAAATGTTATGCTTCACATTCAGTTCAGTTTAGTTCAGTTCAGTCGCTCAGTCGTGTCCGACTCTTTGCGACCCCATGAATCGCAGCACGCCAGGCCTCCCTGTTCATCACCATCTCTCAGAGTTCACTTAAAATCCTCCAAGCCAGGCTTCAGCAATACGTGAACCGTGAACTCCCTGATGTTCAAGCTGGCTTTAGAAAAGGCAGAGGAACCAGAGATCAAATTGCCAACATCCGCTGGATCATGGAAAAAGCAAGAGAGTTCCAGAAAAACATCTACTTCTGCTTTATCGACTATGCCAAAGCCTTTGACTGTGTGGATCACAATAAACTGTGGAAAATTCTGAAAGAGATGGGAATACCAGACCACCTAACCTGCCTCTTGAGAAATCTGTATGCAGGTCAGGAAGCAACAGTTAGGACTGGACATGGAACAACAGACTGGTTCCAAATAGGAAAAGGAGTGCGTCAAGGCTGTATATTGTCACCATGCTTATTTGCTTCACATTGAAAGTGGTGATTTAGAAATTAGGATTATTTTCAAATTGATAACTGTTTGAATAAGATCATCTTAAATGAGAGCTTCTGGTCAACACACATTCTGATTCTGATTTGCTGATGTTAATAGCCAGAAAATATTCTGTGGCCAAGTAACACTGAGCACAAACGTAACCAACAGATATAATACAGTATTAAATTTAATGACACAGAAGAGAGGAGCTAAGAAGCAAATTTAAGAGTTTTTTTTTTTAAATTACATACATTGCAGAAATTAATAGAATAGCCTTGAAGTGATAGAAGTACTAGCTTTTACAAGCTGCCAACCAAGACTGTCAAAATGTCCTTTAGTGTACACCATTATAAAATAATAACTTTACTCTTCAGCAGAAATCAAACAGAATAACAAGGTATTATTTCCACTTGTTTTGTGTTATGAAGTAATGTTTAAAACTACATTTTTGAGACCATTATGAGTATTTATTTCCAACATGCTTGTAAGAAAATGAAAGGTAAGTTTTGGTTAATACATAGTTGTCTCTGATTTCTCATCACATTTCTATCAGAGAGAGCTAAAATGTCCTACACAATTGGTAAAACATTGGTATGTGGTTTAGTTTTATAATTCCTTTGTGTAAAATGTTTCACTAACCAAAAGAAATTATGTCTAATATACAAATAGATGTAATAGGATAACAATAGCAAGTTCAAGATAAATTATATTAACAGCTTGAGCTATTTTTTCGCACATATGTACAAGTTTTCCCAATTTGATTGTATTAACCTCAAAGCTTAAATTACCAGACCTAGTGGTAATGATGGTTAACTCCCTAATATCCATTCAACCCCTGATGATAATTCTGAACTAATTATGGTATTTTCATTTTTCTTGCCAGGGTTCAATTTAGCAATGATCACATAACCAATGATATGAAAAACAAAAATAAAATTCTGTTAAACAGAGTTTCTGGGGAAACTTTTCTCATTCCTAAGGAAAGAGACACAAGATAGTTGGTCCCTAACTTTCACTGAAAATTACTGTTCAGGGCATGACTATAGGAACTGCTGGCACCATCCTATTATTGGTCTAAAAATGAAGCTCACACATGAAGACAGTCAGAATTAGGAGGATCAGGGGGAATAGAAGCCAGAGCCCTGATGTACTGTTCTTGGATTTGGCCCTGCCTGATCTATCTCATTACATGAAAAAATAAACTTCTCTCAGGAGATTTAGATTAAACCATATAGTAGCAGTTCCATATAGTTCAATTTAATGCAAAGAAACGGTAAAAATTATTACTCCAAAATTTAACCACCACCAACAGTCATTATTAAAATCTTGATATATTAAAAGCCACATCCTTTTGTAGTCACTCAGGAAGAATTGACTACAAAAGGCTAGTTTCACACTGTGATTAAATCGTAAGTAAAGAAATTAATCTGCCTTTCTGAAAATGACTTGTTTCTTGTTATTCTGTTGATAGAGTTTGGAAAACAAAGATGAAGCAATTTTAGAAAGCACTTAAACAATGAAGGAAGCATCAGTAAGAGATGCTCCAACAAGAATCACCAGCAGTTTTATTGCAGACTAATATGATTCTGTTTTGCAACTAACAAAGCAGGCAAATAATATTTATATTCCTCATTTTACGGGTCCTATTTGATTGCTTCTCAGCCTTTTCACTAAGATCAAGTATAGGGGTCCCCATATGAAAAACAAACAATAATACGGTGTGCTAGTATAGAGGACAGAAGGAACAGACTTTAGACTTATTTTCTCTATGGGTATAAATCATATAAATATTTAAAAAAAGGAATGAGGATTGCAGTAGGAAGAGAAGCCTAGATTATTTAAACTCTCGGGGCCTCAGTTTTCCTATCTTTAAAGTGAAAGCAATACAAACTACTTTGCAAGACAGTCTCGATGAATTCATGCATGTAAGGAGCTTGGTATAGCGTCTGGTACACCCTGCACTAAGGTAGGTGTTTACTAATAAGTGATTATTATAATTATACCTATTATAGTTCTGCTACTCTACTCCCTCCAGTTTTCCTCCTGGCTCAGTGACAGGATCCGTGCCTGATCTTATCCCTCTGAAGACATACTCTCTACCACTACCATTCATTCCCTTGGATTTTCTACCATTTATATGACTGTTCTGGGAAGCCTTTGGTAAAAATCCTCTTTGAGGGTCTTTGGACTGGTCCAACCAGTCCATCCTGAAGAAGATCAGCCCTGGGATTTCTTTGGAAGGACTGATGCTAAAGTTGAAACTCCAGTACTCTGGCCACCTCATGCGAAGAGTTGACTCACTGGAAAAGACTGTGATGCTGGGAGGGATTGGGGGCAGGAGGAGAAGGGGACGACCGAGGATGAGATGGCTGGATGGCATCACTGACTTGATGGACGCAAGTCTGAGTGAACTCTGGGAGTTGGTGATGGACAGGAAGGCCTGGCGTGCTGCAATTCATGGGGTCGCAAAGAGCTGGACACGACTGAGCGACTGAACTGAACTGATGCTAAATGCTGACATTCAAGTTAGATGTATTAAATGCATCTTCAATTTATGATATTGTCAACTTATGATGGCTTTGTCCAGACATAATTCCATAGTAAGTTGAAGGAGATCTGTTCATTTTTTTCATGAGATTAATTGGAAATGTTGAATAAATTTATGGCATAATGCATGTTTAATATCTGACACCAACACTAGAGGGCTTCCCAGGTGACTCAGTGGGTAAAGAATCTGCCTGCAATGCAGGAGACACAGGAGATGTGGGTTTGACTCCTGGTTCGGGAAGATCCCCTCGAGGAGGGCATACCACCCTACTCTAGGCATTCCTGCCTGGAGAATCTCAAGGATTCTGGCTGACTATAGAGAAGCCTGGCAGGCTACAGTCCCATAGTATCAAAAAGAGTTGGACATAACTGAAGCAACTGAGCATGCATGCATGCGCCAACATCTGAAAACCAGAGAAAGTCCTACCTATTGAATCTACCTCATATGAAGTAAAAGAGTTTTTACTCTATATCTCATCAGAAAATAATCTCTATGTTACAGAAGGTAATAGAAATACAAACACACCTCTCCCTACATGTTTGTGAAACTTGTGTCCAGTAGGAGAAAAGAAATGAGTCTACCTTCCTCAAAGTGAGAGACAGAAAGAGATCCATGTGTGCATAGACTTTGGAAAAAAAAAAAAAATCACAGCAGATATCTAAAACCAGTGTAGGTATTATTTAACATTGTTTGAAGAAGAAAATAAAAGGAGAAAAAAAATAGCCTTTGCTTCTTGGCACCCTGAAGTATGCATCCATCTCATTGCTCACTTCAAAAGGTACAAAAGCAGGTTAGGCCTAGAGAAGAGCCTTTCCTCTAGTTTTAGCAAGGCTGAAAAATGATAATCAGGAATCCCAACTCTAGCTCAGATTGCTTTGTTCTTTATTCCTGGCCTATGGATGTATATCTATTGTTAACTGCATAAGGCTGGCTATTTTATCCATTTTTGTTCACCACTATCCCTGGAGCTTAGAAGAGTGCTTTGGGATACATGGCAGACAGTTTATCATTGCTTTTAATGAAGAGCTGGATCCATCCAATTTATTACGTCCTCTACGATACCACAGGCACCTCCGATATCCAACTGACTCCACACCCTTTGACAAAAATCCCACTCCTATAAATTTACCCTGAACATACACCTCCAACAATACAAAAATGTGTATTTGCAGGGTCATTCACTTCTGGATAACTTGTAACTGCAAAATAATTGAATAGAAACTACCCAAACATGAAAGTATAGGCAACTGATTCAATAAACCATGATACATACACCTTGTGGAGCACTACACAGCTGTGAAAAAGAAAATCTCTATGAACTTACATAGCATGACTCAGTATTAAGTACAACCAAAAAATATAAAAGTATATAAACTATAGACTACATCTTGTGTGAGAGAGAGAACGGTAAGAAATATATATTCCAACCAACTTTCATCAAAAGAATCACAGAGGACCAACAAGAAAATAGTGAAATTGATCATCTACAATGGGTGAGGTGGGAAGAATTTTGGAAGGGATCAAGAGAGCAGTACTTCTCTGAGTGTACCCTAGAGTGAGTGTGTATACATTCTTAAAATTTTCTGGTATAGTTTTTACTTTTGGAGGCACGCTAGTTGTTTTCAAAACAAAACAAAATAATAAAGATGGGAAAGGCAGAAAAAAATCTAGAACAGAAGGAAACAAATGACTTAAAGGGAGAAAACACTGAAAAGGGAGAAAAAAAGAACTAAGCCAAATCACTTACAACACCTGACTATCCTCAGTTCTGGGCAGGATGACGTTGTGAGGAAAAAACTGCAAACAAATCCTAAACTCTTAGTAGTACGTTTGTCTACTGTATATGCAAAGTGATTCTGCCATGGTATTAGTTTTATTATAAGATTGAGCAGTAAGTAAATGTGTTGATGTTGTTGGGAGCCAGGATGTTGCTGGAAGTCATTCTTAACACAATGAACAAGAAAAATGTCATTATGGAAAAGGAAGAAAGCAAGAAAGAACTCAGCAGGGATAGACCTGAATGGCAGAATGGGAGGTGTGAAGTAATAGTATATAAAGTATGCACATGTATGCAAATATGCATGTATATTGGAGCAAGAAATGCAACCCAATCTAGTGTTCTTGCCTGGAAAATTTCATGGATAGAAGAGCCTGGTAGGTTACAGTCCATGGGGTCATAAAAAGTCAAGACACAACTAAGTGTGTGCACACACATACACTCATGCATGTGTAAGGGCACATATGTGTGTGTGTAAGTGTTATATATACATTCATAGAATGGTCTGCTGAAGGACATCTGGTAGCAAAGAGCTCAGCTAGTACCCAAAGGAACCAGGGCTCCTTTGAGAAATGTCTGATTCCACGGCTGGTGCAGATACAAAATGAGCCTGAAATGCCTTGTTAGGCCAGAATGTAAGGAAATTCTTAAAACAAAATGGGAGCAAGTCACAGGGGCACAGAAGTCAGCTTGAATAAGCCTCCACCGGCAACTACTTTAATGAATTAAAAACCTTTGAAGAAAGAGAAAACCATGAACCTTTACAGTCAATAAGGTAGACAGTAGTAGTGTAGCGTAGTGTGAAGTTGCTCAGTCGTGTCCAGCTGTTTGCAACCCCATGGATTGTAGCCTACCAGGTTCCTCCGTCCATGGGATTTTCCAGGCAATAGTACTGGAGTGGATTGCCACTGATAGATATATAGACAGACAGATAAAGGAGAAACAAGGATAAGCTCTTGCTAACAGTACATGTCAGTGCTAAACGGTAAATATGGAGGAAATGTTGAAGTTGGAAAATCACGATTTTACAACTATCATGGTGAAGATTAAATCAGGCAAGAATAATGACAAATGGGTACTAAATCTCGGGGGAAGTTTTGATGAGAAGCAGAATACTGTATGATCTTAAAATGCCTTTGTAGTAGTTGCAAGGGGGAAGAAAAGTACATATTGGAAAATTAGACAAAATTTTGAAGAGGTACATCACAATCACCACTGCTACTGAAGGACAGGTGAGCACTGTGTGTCTGCAGATAAGGATGTCCTGAAAAGGATGCAGAAAGATCTATGGAGTATTTCCACCAAGAATACAAACTCTGAATCTAATAATGAGGAAATAACAGAAAATCACTTATATATAAAATGAGAGGGATGCATTCTTCTGTATCATGATGACTGGGAAAGAGAGAACATAAGAGAACAAATGAAGTAAAGTGTTAAAGATAGGTGACTCTAGATTAAAAGTTTAGGGTACTTTTTGTAATATTTTTATTCTTATAACTTTTCTATAGAATTGAAATTATTCCCAAGGTGGGGGGGGGGTATTAAGTAATGCATGTACATAGGCTCTTTGAAGAAAAAAAATCCAACAACATAGAAATATATAAAATGGAAAGTAAAAAATGAAAATGAAATGTCAGTCCCCAAATCTCACCTATTCTCCACTGGAAGGTAAGCTTTACAAAGTCAGGATATTAAAAATTTTTCTTTTCTGTTTTGTTGCTTTAATGTGATCCAAGCCCCTAGACTAGTGCCAAGCATTAAAAAATTGCTGTATGAACTAGCTGCTGTATCACTGATTTATTGGACGGATGAGGCTTAGATGATGAAGAATCAGCCTGCCATGTGGGAGGCCTGGGTTCAATCCCTGGGTTGGGGAGATCCCCTGGAGGCGGGCATGGCAACCCACTCCAGTGTTCTTGCCTGGAGAATCCCATGGAGAGAGGAGCCTGGCGGGCTGCAGTCCATGGGGTGGCAAGGAGTCAGACTCGACTGCGCGGCCAAGCACAGCTCACAAGCACACTTAATGACGTGCTGTCCTCCTTACTTAATCCAGACATATGTATAAGTTTCTCCCAAGTCTTTTAAGTAAATGGTATCATAACATTAAGAAATTCAAGCTTATTTAATTATCAATTATCATTGATAATTATCATTATTCCCAAAACTTGCATCTCCATTATTACTGGGTTGTTTGTTCAGCCTAAATGAATGTCTTGGCCGATCCAGTATTTCTATTTCTCTATCCTTCACCTTCTAAACAGAATACTTAAATCCTGTCGACAATATCTTTCAAAGCCTCTTGATAATTCACTCTACTCTATTTCTCTTTTCTAAAAAAATAAAACAAATTATATATATATATATATGTGTGTGTGTATATATATATATATATAATTTATGTGGCTACTCCAGGTCTTTATTGTGGCATGTAGGGTTTAGTTCCCTGACCAGGGATTGAACATAGGCTCCCCTGTATTGGGAGAGTGGAGTCTTAACTGCTGGACCATCAGCGAAGTCCCAACTTCTCCAATGTATGTATACCATCTAACTGATCTTTTTCCTGGTTCCCTTACTTCTCCAAGAAGTCTCTACTTCTCCAATGTATGTATACCATCTAACTGATCTTTTTCGTGGTTCCTTTACTTCTCCAAGAAGTCTCTACTCCTCCAATGTACATGTACCATCTAACTGATTTTTTTCCTGGTCCCCTTGCTGTTTATCATAATGTTCCTCCAATTTATGCACAGTTATCTTCAAAATATAGCTTTCATTATGTTTTCCTTGTCTTAAAATTTTCCAAGTGGCTTTTTGCAACCTAGAATAATTTGTAACTGATTTAACATGGATCACAATCTGCCTTCTAATTTATTGTTCTGCCTTTTGCATTCAAGGCTCAAAAATCATTCATTCATCCATTCATTTCTTTCATACATACTAATATAGTATACACTTCTTTCAGTTCCCTGAATATACTTTACTCTGTTGCTTCTGATTCTCTGTGACTGCAGCTCTCTCTCCAACTCCGGCCCCTCTAGCCACCCTTCACTTAGCTAATTTTTATTCATGTTTCAAGTCTCAGTTTACCTGTCACTTTCAAGAGGTTTTTCTGGATCATTCGTTTCTGCGACCCTACTATATATCCCCACATCATCCTATTCTCCTCTTTCTCTGTTTCTGTAACTCTGACTCATGTTTAGCTCCCTGATGGAATGCAAGCTTCATGAAAAGAGGGGTATACGGAAAATAAATAGGAGAGAGAGGCCTGTGATGAGGTGAGACGCAGAGTAAGAGACGGCTGTGGGTGACGACATCTCACGGAAACTCTCGCTTTCTTATATCCCTCCCACCTTCCCTGCTTCTGCCCTTCTTAATCTCTCCTAGGCTACTTTTCCCACTAGGACAAAAAGTCTCACTCTTCAACACACATCTGATTATTTGATTATATACACTCTAGCCAAATAGTATCAGTAACAATAGCAGGATAACAACAAACTCCTTAAAAAAAAAAAAAAAAGACAACAACCAAAAAAACTGGCACTATCCCAAGACCTGTCAGAGCAGATCCCCACATGTAACATGTTGCACGTATAAATACACACGCACATACAACAGTCTGCTTTCTAGACATTTTCTGGTTCTCGCTTTCTGAATAAACTATCATCTGTCACAACTACGAACTCTGGGTTGTTGTTGCTGACTGTAACAACCTTTGTCTTGAGTCAAGCACATCTGAATTAGACAAGCAAGGCTTCAAGTTCAGTTCCTCTTTGGAAACAACCCTGACTTCCTAAGCCAACAACTTCCTTTTCTGTGTTCCCTTTCTGTGTTTGTGCAGACAGAGGTACTTCATATGCACTGAAGTTTTTAAAACATGACAAATACTACACTTTTAAAATATATTAAAAAATTTGCAGAAGATGAAAATAATTATACAAAAAGTGAGACTCTGCCTGCCAATCCTACGCAGTGAGCACCTTCTGTAGGGTGAGCCCAAGACGAGAAAAAAGATGAGCTGTTTGCTCATTCTCAGTTCCCAACAGTATTTCAAAATGACTCTTACTGTCATGCTAGTATGTACAAATAAGTATCTGTTACACACAATGGCTCCTAAATGCATGTGAGCAACTTCATCTGACCTAAGCAAACAGTTAATAACTGGTAATATTAGACTTAATAGGAAATGGTACAGTACTTTATAGCCAATTGAATGGCTTTTCAGGGGGTATATCTGAATGTTCTAAATAAACCTTAGAATGTTCTAAATAAATGCATTTTAATGTATTTTATTCATGCTTATTTTCACTAAGATACAGAATTGCTAATGAGCAAATACAGTTGTTTGGCTCACACTTATACATCTAGACTCTACTATTACTATGGCATTTTATGAATATATTTTTATTAAGTGAATTAATTACCAGCACCCAAAAGCTCATATATACTTGAGTTAATAATCCAATTTTTGTTGAGTCTCTTTTTTTAAACCACAGATTTCTATTACTCTTTCTATATATGTACCTGACTCTGGATGCTGGTTTTTCTTCACCCAAATAATTCCTCGTCTGTTCCAACATGGCCTTCCCTATTGAGTGGAAGCTTTATTGCTTCCCTTCCTCCTGCCATCTGCACTGAACCTAGTCTATATCCATGTAATTCTGTTTATCCAAACCTTTTAGGAAAGCTCTTAACTCAGTGAGAACAGATATAAGAACAGACATAATAGCCACAGTATCAGACCACTGACCATTAGCCCCACAATTTTGCCAAAAACGCTGATTACAAATAAAGTATCAAAGACTAAAACCAAAATATTTTCAGAATGCAAAAAGAAAATCAAGTTTACTAATCTCCCTCTACACCTCTCAGAACCTCCCCGTCCCCACCACATGCACATACACACACAGAGGATTATCTTCATGCAGCAGCAAAAAGGAAGGAGGTTCCACAAGGAGACCTGCAGTAACGATTTCTCTGGGGGATGGTATTCTACTGTACACGACTATTTTAGCAAAGCAAAGCGAATGTGAGCTATTGGTTGGGTAGCACAAAAAACTTCATTAAACAGAACCCAAAACTCATCATTTAGGATAAAAACTGTTAAAAGAAATTTAACTTTAAACTGCTCAACACTTACCTTCGAGGATGATTGGCATCAAACAATGTGTTATCATCCTCCTCATCATCTTGCTCTAAAGGTGTCAATTCCATGTTTTCTATGTTAGTGTCCAAAACCCCGTATCTCCTAGTCTTTCGGTTTCTTCTTCTCATCCTATTAAATAGAAATTATTAGTGAATAAAAATTATTTATATGTGCAGTATGGACTTTTATTTTATACTTATTTGTAAATTAAAAATAAATTATTCCATTTTCTTACACTGAAGGTGTTCAGTATCAGAATGGCTACATTTCAGAAATGTAACCAGTTAACCATTTAAGATTATTTATTTATTTTAGATTGCTTAAAAAATTTTTTTTTTCTTTTCTTTTTTTTCTTTACTTTATTTTACTTTACAGTGGGCTTCCCTGGTGGCTCAGAGGGTAAAGCGTCTGCCTGCAATTCAGGAGACCCGGATTCGATTCCTGGGTCAGGAAGACCTCCTGGAGAAGGAAATGGCAACCCACTCCAGTACCCTTGCCTGGAAAATCCCGTGGATGGAGAAGCCTGGTAAGCTACGGTCCATGGGGTCGCAAAGAGTCGGACACAACTGAGCGACTTCATTTCACTTTACTTCACTTTACAATACTGTATTGGTTTTGCCATACATCGACATGAATCCGCCATGGGTGTACATGAGTTCCCAATCCTGAACCCCCCTCCCACCTCCCTTCCTATACCATCTCTCTGGGTCATCCCAGACAAAATCTACTCCTGTATGTCTCTGTGCCATCACTTCTTCTGACTGACACACCTTCTTCTCTGTCAGCTGATAATGTTGACAGATAATCTCTTAAGTCTTTGTTTTGGTCCAATAATTTTACTGAGGCCTTCTATTCTAGCCTTTCTCCCATCTCCTCTAGGCCTTCTTTACTTCCTAACTTTCGGCCAGTCTAAGAAACTGTATGCATACATGCATTCAAATGCTAGGCTGGGTAGCTTACAATCTTAGCTGCATCTAATCAGAATCACCTAGGGTGTTTTTAAAAGCTTCTTACTTGACCCATCAGTTCAGTTCAGTTCAGTCGCTCAGTCGTGTCTGACTCTGCGACCCCATGAACCCCAGATGTTGAGGCTGAAACTCCAATACTTTGGCCACCTGATGCGAAGATATGACTCACTGGGAAAGACCCTGATGCTGCGAAAGACCCTGATGCTGGGAAAGACTGAGGGCAGGAGGAGAAGGGGACGACAGAGGATGAGATGGTTGGATGGTATCATCCGACTCAATGGACATGGATTTGGGTGGACTCCAGGAGTTGGTGATGGACAGGGAGGCCTGGTGTGCTGCAGTCCCTGGGGTAGCAAAGAGACAGAAATGACTTAGCGACTGAACTGAACTGAATTGCAGCACGCCAGGCCTTCCTGTCCATCACCAACTCCCGGAGTCCACCCAAACCCATGTCCCTCGAGTCGATGATGCCATCTAACCATCTCATCCTCTGTCGTCCCCTTCTCCTCCTGCCCTCAATCTTTCCCAGCATCAGGGTCTTTCCCAGTGAGTCATATCTTCACACTGGGTGGCCAAAGTATTGGAGTTTCAGCCTCAACATCAGTCCTTCCAATAAACACCCAGGACTGGTCTCCTTTAGGATGGACTGGTTGGATCTCCTTGCAGTCCAAGGGACTTGGGGAGTTATAGTTCACCATCGGTCACAGTGGCAGAGAATCTGACTGCCAATGCAGGAGATATAAGAGACACAGATTAGATCCCTGAGTCTGGAAGATCCCCTGGAGTAGGAAATGGCAACCCACTCCAGTATTCTTGCCTCAGTAATCCTATGGACAGAGGAGCCTCGTGGGCTACAGTCCATGGGGTTGCAAACAGCCAGACATAACTGAGCAACTGACCACACTCATTGGTCCTTTGGAACCACAGGATTTAACAACATTTGCATGCAATGCTTTGATTTTAAAAACTGAAAACTTAAGAATGAGTTACTACTACTCAAGGTTTTACATTCTTCTCTTCTGTTTTGCCAGTCTGTTGTTCAATTTTCCAAATCACATGGACTTCCAAACATTCTTGCAGTTTCAGCCATGTGAAATTATTTTTGGAAATAAACTAGATTCTTCCAGGTCATTAAATTGTCAATATGTTAATAACCAGGCCATCATCAGTCATAGGATACCTTAGCAAGTCTTTAAAAAGGAAACGATATGAACGTTGATCTTAAGGACTTTTGATAATTATCTCAGCTGACATTCTTCTCCATTTCCAAGGTCATAATTCCTTGAATGATTTCCCAATCTTTCAATGAGTAGATAACCTAATCTGCCCAATAATGCTATTTTTCTCTTTCTGTGTAAAACGTAAACATTTGACTGCATTGCTATGACATTTTATTATTTATTCTAGCTTCGACTGTCTTTTAATATATATAAATGCTACCTTCTGAACATGAATCCAAGCTATTTGATAAGAACCTATTTCATATGCGAAGAGAGTGCACTCTTTGGCACCAAGTAAATTGGGGAATGCAGTTCAATTAAAATAAATTTTGTATTTTAGGAAATGTTACTAATTCACCCAAGAATAAGTCAAATTAAAACAACAACAACAACATATTGTAAAATAGAATTTAAACTTAAAATGAGACTCCCCTAGGAATATCTTTCCTAAGTCCAAAGATATATGCAATAATGGCTACGTGGTCATGGCAGCTTTATATGGCCATAAAAACATCAAATACAATACATCCATATGCAGTGATTTTTTTTTTCTGTCTTCAAGGAAAGCCAGAAACACTTATGAAGCCTTAATATTGGGCTGATTCAAGGGACCGTCTACTTAAAATATTAATAAACATTAAGTGTAAAATATAATACATATAAAAATATATTGAAATCTTAAGTAAAAGGCTACTTCTAATATGCAGTGTACATTATATTTGAACAAAAGAGTAAAGGAGGATTTAAAATTCATGCAATTTTAACAGCTGTGGTTCTCTCCACAAATTATTATTTTCATTAAGCTCACGATGCTCAAACTTGTCTATGTATGTTAATAATTACATATATAGCATTATATATGTGTACATTATTTTACCAGGCAGAATAAATGCATATTACAATCTGAAAACAAATTTTGTTGGGTCTTAAAAAATGGAACTTTAAATGTGCAGAGAGGAAAATATGTAAGCCTAAGAAAGCAAAAGAAAGTAGTAGTATGGTTTATACTATTGAATTATATTCCTTTATCACATGGCAATCACAGGTAAATGATCTTGATCAGATACCTTCTAGATATTCAAGTTATTATTCAAATAGTTGTCTTAACTGAATGCAGATTCCTCAGTGTTTCATTATACTCAGGTTGGTAAGAATCACTTCTGTTTAAATAACATGTAAAAACTACAGTAGAAAAATAAAGCTAAAGTACTAAAGTAAGGTTGATAAAGTTTTATGTAAAAATGTATGATGCCACATAAAATAAACACAACAGAATAAAACTCCATTTCATTTTACTACTCTGTGAAAGGGAGACAAGCAATCATTGTAACTTGCTATAACTTGCTGCACTGATCTGATTTTCCTGTTTTAACCAAATGCCTGTAGGATATTATTAAGTAATTTCTTCTATTTATCATTCAAAACTAGACTGAGGAATATAGTATTTAATAGATATTTTATATACATACACTCTCCTATGTGATCAGGTAAATGATAAAGCTGAGTAAATTTTAATAAAGGTACAACTAATAATATAAAATTTGCCTTTAGTATTTTGGGGCAAAAAGGTGAATTAGTGACCAACAATGATTTTTGGAACTCATTTTGTTTTTGCACTGAGACATAGCCAAATAAAAATTGGTGAGCCACAATTTCAGTTGTCCATGACAACAGAGTATACAGCATATAGCAAAAATTATTTTATCTGAAATTTCTCTCATCTTTATCTCCCATTCTTTTTTCTCCTTGCCCCCACCCCATCTCTAGCCTTGTCAGACATAACCTCTTGCAGATTATAGTTTCAGAGTTCATATAAGAGTATGGTATGGGGGAGATTTTAGAAAATACCATGAACACCCCCACCAAAATATTACAATTGAAATTGCAGATACAAAAAGAATTCACTGAAAATAATTACTATTTCCTGGGTGTGCATACGTCAGGCAATGGAGGTAAGCAGCTTACAAGCACTACCTGAGGTAATCCTCACCACAAGCCTTTAAGTATCCTTGTTCTAAACATAGAAAGTCAGACCTTAGAAAAAATTAAATTTGGGACCATAAATAGTAGAGCAAATAATCAAGCAAGTTTATTCCCAAGTCTGGGTTCTTAAACATTAGGCTGCATTGTCTTCCTATACGATTCAAAGTAATTTTAACGAAGGTCCAAAGTTAGCTACCAGTCCTCTGATCCCTAACACAATCATCTTACATTATACTAAACTGGATATATTGTTTTAAGTGAATTGCATTTTCTGGTTCATCCTTTCCTGGTAAAAAGTAAGAACTTGGTAGCTACTAGCAATAACAAGTGCATTTATGTACTTCTGGTTAGGCCATTTCTTAGTTTTGAACACTGCAACAGTTACTGGCTTTTTATTTATCCTGAAGGAAACTTCTGCCTTAACAGAACCATGGTTTTGCTTAGACAGCAACTGATCCCAGCCCTGTTGTTGTTGCTTAGTTACTTAGTCTTGTCCAACTCCTTTGCAACCACATGGACTGTAGCCAAACCAGACCCTTCTTTCCCAGGACTTAATTCACCTGTCCTTCTGTGGAATTTGACTCCTAAACTAAGGGACAAAGAGACTGAAAACTACTGCATACCTTCACAGTGGATTGTTCCTGCCAAGAAACCTGTGATATTTTAGTGTCTCCTCTCCTAAACTGACTTAGTTTCTGTGAATCTCCAGTTGCTCTTTGACTTTGCTGTTGTTCAGTTCCTCAGTTGTGGCTGACTCTCTGCAACCCCATGGACTGCAGCACACCAGGCTTCCCTGTCCTTCACTATCTCTCCGAGTTTGCTCAAACTCATGTCCATTGTGTCAGTGATGCCATCCAACCATCTCATCCTCTATCGTCCCATTCTCCTCCTGGCTTCAATATTTCCCAATATCAATGTCTTTTCTGATGAGTCAGCTCTTCACATCAGGTGGCCAAAGTATCAGAGGTTCAGCTTCAGCATCAGTCCCTCCAAAGAGCATTTAGGAATGTTTTCCTTTAGGTTGGACAGGTTGATCTCCTTCAAGTCCAAGGGACTCTCAAGAGTCTTCTCAACACCACAGTTCAAAAGCATCAATTATTCGGTGCTCAGCCTTCTTTATGGTCCAACTGTCACAGCCATATATAACTACTGGAAAAGCCATAGCTTTGACTAGACAGACCTTTGTCGGAATGTCTCTGCTTTTTAATATACTGTCTAGGTTTGTCACAGCTTTTCTTCTAAGGAGCAGATGTCTCATAATTTCATGGCTGCAGTCACCATCTGCAGTGATTATGGAGCCCAAGAAAATAAAAGTCTCTCACTGTTTCCCCATCTATTTGTGATGGAGTGATGGAACTGGATACCATGATCTTAGTTTTTGGAATGTTGAGTTTTAAGCCAGCTTTTTCACTCTCCTCTTTCACCTTCGTCAAGAGGCTTAGTTCCTCTTTACTTTCTGCCATAAGGGTGTGTCATCAGCATATCTGAGGTTATTGACATTTCTCTCGGCAATCTTGATTCCAGCTTGTGATTCAGCATTTTGCCTAATGTACTCTACATATAAGTTAAATAAGCAGAGTGACAATATACAGCCTTGACATAATCCTTTCCCAATTTTGAACCAGTCTGTTGTTCCATGTGCGGTTATAATTGTTGTATTTTGACTTTCTGAGATCTCAATATTCTTCCAGGAAATCTCCTTTCGTTTAAGTTAGCCAGGGTCATTCTATGTGTTTAATTAAAATAGTAACTAATAGAAGTAGTAATCTAATATTCCTTTAATATTGAAGGCAGTGTTAAAGGAAAAATATACAGGAGACGGAAAATGTTATTTCCTTTTAAAAGTCTAATAAAATAACTGTTTTCCCTACCCGAACATTTCTCAGTGTATTCAAACCCAGTTCATTTAGTTAATGCCTGAATGCAAACACTGTACTTAGCCTTAGCTAAATAATGATTTGTAAATAGCCTTTGTTCTGAGGTTTTTGAGTCTTCCCTCAGTTCAGTTCAGTCGCTCAGTCGTGTCCGACTCTTTGTGACCCCATGAATCACAGCACGCCAGGCCTCCCTGTCCATCACCAACTCCCAGGGTTCACTCAGACCAGCATCCATCGAGTCAGTGATGTCATCCGCCATCTCATCCTCTGTCGTCCCCTTCTTCTCCTGCCCCCAATCCCTCCCAGCATCAAAGTCTTTTCCAATGAGTCAACTCTTCGCATGAGGTGGCCAAAGTACTGGAGTTTCAGCTTTAGCATCATTCCTTCCAAAGAAATCTCAGGGCTGATCTCCTTCAGAATGGACTGGTTGGATCTCCTTGCAGTCCAAGGGACTCTCAAGAGTCTTCTCCAACACCATAGTTCAAAAGCATCAATTCTTCAGTGCTCAGCTTTCTTCACAATCCAACTCTCGCATCCATACATGACCACTGGAAAAACCATAGCCTTGACTAGACTCTTCGCATGAGGTGGCCAAAGTACTGGAGTTTCAGCTTTAGCATCATTCCTTCCAAAGAAATCCCAGGGTTGATCTCCTTCAGAATGGACTGGTTGGATCTCCTTGCAGTCCAAGGGACTCTCAAGAGTCAGATTCCATATGTGAAAAACTTCTTTTGGTAGAACTAGTTCTCACCCACAGAGTCATGTTAAATTACACTATTTTAATTACTTTATAAGATTCCTCACACTGAAATAGTTGTTTATTGATACCTTTAAAATATTGGTATTTTCTGTTTGACTTCTCTGGAGTCATAGAATGAAGTGAGAATTTGAGTTAAAATAGACATACTAATTATTTTAAAAGTTAATGTATATGATACCTGATAAAATTGCTGTGTATATGCTCTCTAATATAAACACATGCCAAAACTAATGTAATGGATAAAATAAAACAACTCCTGGGGGAAGCAAAATCAGTTAAAAAATGAGAGGTAGGAGGGAGGTTCAAGAGGGAGGGGACATATATATAGCTATGATTCATCCATGTTGATCTATGGCAGAAACCAACACAATATTGTAATTATCTTTCAATTAAAAATAAATAGTTTAAAAAAATGAAAATAACTGAGAATAATAAATAAGAAACAAATATTCAAAGGAAATATTTTATATATTGTGTTTATATATGTGTATATACATGCATATATATATATATAAAAGATTTATGGTATATCCTGGAAAAGGGAATGGCTACCCACTCCAGTATTCTTGCCTAAAGAATCCCATGAGCAAAAGGGTATGATGATGGGCTACAGTCCATGGGTCACAAAGAGTCAGACACAACTGAGGAACTAAGCATAATCACACTTTTATGTTATATATAAAATTTTAATATGTGTCTGTAATATGTTATATTTCTGAATATTAATTTATAGGAGATTGAACAAAAAATTACAAAATAATTTTCTATTTTGGGGAAAAAAATGTTAGCTGATGGATTTCTCTTTTGTCAGAGAATGGGGAAAACTATACAGTAAACTATTACAGTATCAGCAAAACAAGACAAGTCCTACTGCAAATTATGCAATAAAATGAAAATTGCTTATAAAAGCAAAATTTATACCTTCTGGACTGTGAATAATTTGCACATTTGCTGTAAAACAAATAACAATCGATCCAGCTGTTCAAAAGGGAATAATAACACTTAACTAAAAAAGCAAGAATCTTATTTTGATGGAAGGGTAGCTTACCATGAGAAAATAAATGTACTTTAGGGAGATAAATGAATTTTAATGTATACAAGATAATCAATATTTTCAAATATCACTTAAAAAGCTGCAAAGAAATTTTTCTGAATGTTATAGGAAAGCTTTGGACAGCTATATTTGTTTCTAGTAATATGTTTCTCTAAAAAATTAATATAAATAAAACAATCTGAAATAGTTATTAATTATGAGGAATGTTAACTTGACATTGAATATATGTCTCACTTTCATAAAGATTATATTTTAAAATGAAAGTGAAACATTTTCCCCCAAAAATAAAGTCTGACACTGTTTCCACTGTTTCTCCATCTATTTCCCATGGTGTGATGGGACCAGATGCCATGATCTTCATTTTCTGAATGTTGAGCTTTAAGCCAATTTTTTCACTCTCTTTTACTTTCATCAAGAGGCTTTTCAGTTCCTCTTCACTTTCTGCCATAAGGGTGGTGTCATCTGCATATCTGAGGTTACTGATATTTCTCCCGGTCTTCCCTAGACCCACACTGATCCCTGATTAAGAACCAAGAATGCTCATATGTTAGGCAACTGCTTACCCAGTGCCTACCACATTTTGTACATAATGTTCAGCACTGCGGATATAATAGAGAATAAGACATACAGCAAGTCTCTTTTCATAAAGACTATATACTAATCTTAGGGAGCCTATTTTATTCCTTGTATATATATACGTTACAATTTCTACAGAGAGAATCTAATTTTTCTTTGGAATAGTTCTAGACTCAGAGAGGAAGTTACTTCTAGTTACACATTCATAATAACTGAATTAGATTAAAAACAGTATGGAAGTTTTATGGAGTTCAAGTACTGTACAAGTAAAATATTCTCAGTGTTTTCTCATATCAGTTAACGAAAGGATGATTTTTGGCTCATTCTTCCCTGTTGGCACAAAGAAATAATGCTGCTGTGTTGCCACTCCTATTTTGGAAGTGGAGAGTCAAAATGGTTATTCACCAAAATAAATGATTTTCATAATCTGGAAGCAAAAAGAATGAGTTCTGTTCTGAACATTGCCCAGACATTGTTAGCATCAATCAAGCTGGACATCAGGTGGCCAACTATATTTAGGAGTTGGCCTGAATGGATGTACTAGATGCTGGTTAAAGAGTCCAATTTTTCTTAGCCATAGATTCAGAATTTTGCTGTTAACAGACAATGTTAGTGACTCATCCAATAGAATCAGCCTGAAAAGAATGTACCCTTATAAGCTTTACAGAAATGAAGATGGAAAATCCATGGCAAGAAATATTTATATGTTAAAGATTACAAATAAGGTAAAAGCAAAATGAAAAAAGATCAGTCATCAGACTCATCATTTATTTTGTGTATGAAACAATACTTAGAGTACTCCAATGCTATATGGGAAATATACAGCATTAAATAACAATTACACGGTGAGAAGAATAATTACTGCTCAATTTTCTTCTAATATTTTTTTCATATCAAGAAGAAAGTTTCAGTTTTGTGGTTATATGCCTGTAACACCTCACGAACATTTTCTAGCTTTCTCTTTAATAAAAAGTGGGCCTGGATTTGCTGGGTTTTGTGAACCAATACTATGCAGCTCAAATACTGTTTCCACCAGTGATTTTCAAACATTTGATCTTAAAATTGGTTTACATTCTTAAAAATTATTTAAGACCCTGAATAGCTTATAATTATGTGGATTATAAATACCAATTCTTAATATATTAATTAAACCTAAGAAAATTTTAAATACCATTTGCCTTTTAAAATTATAATAAATCCGCTACAGATTAACATAGCTTTTTGTGAAAAATACATTGTCAAAAAGAAAACCAACAAAGGTGAAAAATGGCACAGATTTAGGCTTTTTTTTTCAAATCCTGTTAATGTCTGGCTTAAATAGAGAGAACGACATAGAAAATGAAAAGAGAGAAATTAGAAAAATAGAAAACTGCTAGATTTTCATATCCGCTTCAGCCTTCAATCATTTGCTATGCATTGTCTAGTTGAAGAATATGAAGAAACTCCAGGTACAGTAGATAGGAGCTTGGAAAATGGAGGTACATTTTAATAGCTTTTCAGATTCTGGTGTTAACGTTTTTTTTTTATAGAACACCAGAACGTAACAAGAGGCAGTTTCTTATGAGTTAGCCACAATGTGGAATTTGAAACTATTATCAATAAACTTCTTGGGTCCTATAAACTTATAGTGAAGTCGCTCAGTCATATCTGACTCTTTGTGACCCCATGGACTGTAGCCTACCAGGCTCCTCCGTCCATGGAATTTTCCAGACATGAATACTGGAGTGGGTTGCCATTTCCTTCTCCAGGAGATCCTCCCAACTCAGGGATTGAACCCGGGTCTCCCGCATTGTAGGCAGATGCTTTACCATCTGAGCCACCAGGAAAGTCATAAACTTATAAGGGAATGTATTATTTTGAAAATAGTTTCAGTATTGCAGATACCTGAACAGGTCTCAGAGAACTCTCCCACGCTCCACGGTTCCCTGTTACACTGTACTTTTTCAGCTAGTTATTTAAGCCAAGGAATGTTGGCTTAAATAATATTTTTCACTCACAAAATAATAAACAGATATGTTTAAAAGGAAACTTTAAGTAAATCCATTTAAAGAAATATATGAAATGGCTGAGGGTAGGCAGTTACAGGAAAAAAAAAGTGAAATAATTGGGAGAACAAACCAGTGCATTCCCACACAACTACCTCCACTTCAGTAAATAGGAGGGAACTACCTAGTGCTTCCTCAGCTCTTCTCCTGGCTGGCTTCTTCTAACAGTAAGTTCTTAGCTCTGCATTTCAGCTCTTCAGAGAGGTGGTCCCCAACTCAGTTAAAGAGGCTTTATTATGATTTTTCCAAATCGGTCTCATTACATAGTTGGAATGTTATAATACCATGATTCATGCCATAAAATAACTTTACTTCTATAACAGTAGAACGTATCAAGTGGAAGTTACTTACGACAACATAAAATATCACTAATTGAACTATATAATTCCTTTTCTACTTGATAAGGCATTAAACGGAGTAGAAAAATAAGTGATAGTCATTTACTTATTCATAACCTGGTACAACGTAAGGACCTGATTTACTTAATCAAAACGCTGATCAAAGATTTGGACACAGACATCATGGAAAAAAAATTCAAACAAAGCAAATGATGGATTGTACAATCAGTGAAGATTATTATATATCGTGGGACATCACTTTGTTCTCCTAGGTCAGTTTTATCCTAGGTAAAGTGAAAGAAGTCGTTTCAGTGTCCCTATTTGTAACAAATATGAAATTTAATTAATTCTCTAATCTAACATTCTATATTAAGTTCAAAAACCTATTCATTTGTAACTTTAAGCTTCTGAATGACTTAGAATTATTTACAAATTTAGAAAAGTTTTTTGAAAGTTTAAAAAAAGTAAGTCTAGCCATTTACTAATCCAAATTTTGTAAAGTTAAAATCATATATAGTTAAGATATTAAACATACTCTCCAACATTATAAAGGGATCATATTTATGACATTTTTTTTCCTTTGCTGCATAGGTATCAGTCTTCTATTTTATCAAGAAATCGGTAATATTTCACATCATATTATTTCAATTCAGTCGCTCAGTTGTGTCCTACTCTTTGCGACCCCATGGACTGCAGCACGCCAGGCCTCCCTGTCCATCACCAACTCCCGGAGTTTACTCAAACTCATGTCCATTATTTAGTGTCATGCAAAATGAATGCTAGATGTTTCTAACGGGGACTCTAACAATGATTGAACCTACGCAGTTGTCAGTTTCCAGGTTCAGAAAAGGTGGAAAGCAAGACACTTCATAAGGTACAATCGATGGTGGCGAGTTAAAAGTCAACAGCAGGAAACTGCTGTTAAAAGAACTTTTTTACATTTTATGAAATAAATCATCCTTAAAGATCATTCTGCATTACTATCAATTTACTCAAATAAATATTGCTATAGAGGTTCGGTGCTAACGCATAGTTTACACATGAAAAGGGAGGCAGCAGAGACTTGGCGGTCTGAACACTCGCAAAGGTACCACCGGCTTTCAAGCCCGTCCTCGTCCCAATCTCACTCAGCAGGCACCGTGCCTGAGCAGGTGGGAGGAGGTCGGCGGGGAAGCGCGCCTCCCGCCTGCCGGGGAGGCGCGCGGAGGCTTCGCCTCACCTGACCGTCCTGACGACGAAGTACACCAGCACCGCGCCGCTCACCACCATCAGCACGGTCAGGGCCCGCTGCGTCATGGGCTTGTCGCCGGGGTCGGGGCTCACGGCCAGGACGCCGCCTGCCGGGCCCCCGGCCCCCGCCTTCCCGCCGGGGTCGTCGGCGGCCGGCCCCGCCCCGGGCGTGCTGCCATTGCCGCCCTCGGCTCCCCGCGAGCCCGCGGCTTCCAAGGCCGGGGCGCGGCCCGCGGGCCGGGCGGCGGAGGGCCCTGGCGGCGGAGGCGGCCGGGTGCGCGGCCCGCGCGCCGCGGGCTGGGGGTCGGGCGCGGCCCGCGCTGCGGGCGGCCGGCCCGCGGAGGGCCCGCTCAATTCGGGCAGCAGCAGCGACAGCAGGAGAGCCGAGGCCAGGGCGCGGCTGAGGCAGCAGCTGCAGAGCGTCGGCTGCATGGTCCACGGCCGGCTCCCTCACCGCGCGCGAGCTCCGGCGCCCGCCGCCCTGGCTCCAGGCGGGACCATGGGCGTGTTAACTGAAGAGACGGAGGAGAAACGCTGGCTGAAGCCCGGGCGAAGACCGGGCCCGCCGCAGGTGGCGGAGGCGGCAGCTGCCGTCGACAACCGGAAGTTCGTACATCTCAGCGGCCCCCTGCTGCTAGGACGCTCCCGGTTGCTAACCTTTCGGGGCTGGCGCGTTCCGTGACGTCAGGCGCGTGGGGCCGTCTGCACCACCCGCACTTCCGGAAGTCGAGGGGAGGGAGCCTGCGGTTGGCTCCCTAGAAGGAAAGCAAACCGGAAGAGAGTTGTGTCAAGAGTGTAGCAACGGTTTGCGGGAAGAATCCAGGAGGGAGTGGAAGCTCGTAATTTGAGTTCGTTAGTGCAAAACTGAAGAAACACAGCCAGTTACTTATTAAAGACCGCCTTGACGTTTCCCTCAGCTCAGGTACATATTTTACTAGACTGGGTTGTTAGGTCACTAGAAAGAAAGGAAACAGTTGTGTCAAGTGTGCAGCAACTCTTTGCAGGAAGAAGCCAGGAGAGATTGGAAGCTCATACTTTGAGTTTTTTGGTGCAAAACTGCATAAACACAGCTAATCATTTATTAAAGACCGTCTTGACGTTTACCTCAGCTGAGGTACAGATATTACTAGACAGGGCGGTTGGCTCACTAGAAAGAAAGGAAACAGAAACCGGGAAAGAGTGGAAGCTCATACTTTGAGTTTTTTGGTGCAAAACTGCATAAACACAGATAATCATTTATTAAAGACCACCTTGACGTTTCCCTCAGCTCAGGTACACATTTTATTAGACAGGTATTTTTTTCCTGCCTCTGGGTCCTTGACCTCCCTTTCCTTAGAGCGTTACGTTAGAGAACTGGTTACTGTACCAATAATTGGTACAGGTTTTGGTAACTGGTAATTGATTCTCTGCATTTTGGGGATATAAATCTTCTTAAAAGTTCTTTCCCGTGTTACAACCCAGGGCTGTCTTTCTTAAGGAACTAGGAGTCATCCTTTTAAAATGTCAGAAAAGGAGACAGCACCCGTATCTCCCAGTCTCCTTGGAAGCATAGAAGCCTAAGTTAGGCAGGCGCTTTGTTTCAAGTTGTAAAACTGCCCCCGTCACGAAGCTTAGAGAAATTTTACTTTTCCTTTGTGAAGGCTTCCCTAGTAGCTCAAATGGTAAAGCATCCGCCTGCAGTGCAGGAGACCCGGATTCAACCCCTGCGTTGAGAAAATCCCCTGAAGAAGGAAATGGCAACCCATCCAAGTATCCTTGCCTGGAAAATCCCATGGGCAGAGGAGCCTGGTGGGCTACAGTATATGGGGTCAAAAAGAGTCGGAATTCCCTTTGGGTAAACAGAACTGACCTAAGAGTTTTCCTACTCCTAAAATGTCTTAAGCTTTCTGTTGAGTTGAGTTCAGACAGAGTCCTGGCCCCTCTTTTCTGTTCTGATCGTCTTGAATAAGTCTCTGCCTGTTTAACTTTGACATCAGTAATGTGGAACTTTGGGATGAGCAGATATAAACAAAAACAACATACCAGAAATTGAAGTTAGTATCTGTTCTTTTAAAAACTTCCTCATTCAACAATTTTTTTAGACTTTCTACTCCTTCAGAACTGTATTTGAGTATTGAACAGTAGACAAGATATCATCCTTGCTCTCATAGCCCTTAGGGTCAGATGGCAATAACACAATAGTCACATTCATTCTTATTTTGAAGTGCGTGTTAAAAATGACAAGCACAGAGTCTGTAGTAAAAATTGTGTAAAGGACTATTGTAGGTAAGGTGGTCAGTATAGTGTCTTCTAGCTGCTTGTGGGTAATAGACTCATGCAGACCCATGTAGAATTGCCAGGACTAGGCATCTTAATGCTGGGCTCCAGTGTGAGAAAGACCATTGGTGACACACACTAATTTTAGTTTCCAGCCTGGACATTTATCAGTAATGAAGTAGCTCCTTGGGTTTCTTCTCTCCCTTATCCACAATCTTATTCAGAGCCTTACATGGAAGAAGGTTAGTATTTAGTGCTACTCCTTTCCGCTCCTTAAAAAAATCCAATATTCAACACACCAAAAAACAAAGCAAAACAAAAGCACCATCTTTCCTTTCTTACAATATCTCATTTTACCATTGTGTTCCTCATCTTGATTAATGGCATTATTCTTTGCTCAGGTGTTCAGATGTAAAATCTTGGAGTCAGCATTTATCCTTAGCTTTCCACCTGCAACATGCTTACTGGTTATAGCAATGTACTAAATAATTCTGAAATAGCAGAGTTAATGATTCCAAATGATTAGAGCATTCTAATCATTCTAGTGTTTCTGCAGCTAGCTACTTGAATCAGAATCAGAAATGGAATTTGTTAAAAATGTTGGTTCTAGATCACTATTCTAGAAATTCTGAGCCAGAATTTTGGGGATTGGGAACATGGATTCTGTATGCATTTTTACTAAGCTCTCAGGATAATTTTTATTTGCACTAACATTTAAGAATCTCTCCATTCCCTCACCACCTATATCCAAATGTTATCAACTTTTCTCCATTTCCCTAATGTCTCTGTCATTAATTAACTCTTTTCTGTTCCCTGCTTCTGACAAACAATTATTTTTAAATTGCTTGAAATCTTAAGCAGGCAGAGAAACTGCAAATTATTGTGATTTTTGCATAATACTGTATTATTTGTAAACTGTCATGAAACATATTTTTAATTCCATCACAGGAACTAGGAACCAGTTTCCTGGGAGAAAATATTGTATTTTGATTGTATAATATAAAGTGACAATTTGGGGCACACATGCCTATTTAAAAGACAGAATGCCCAACTAATTGGTGTTTTTGAATTTTTTCCGTTAATAATAATGCTACTTGTTCATTTACATGTTTTTGTCTTGCAAACAAGTTGTATCAATCAGGAGAGATTTAAAAACATAAAGGAGAAGAAAAGTTATACTTACTTAAATTAACCTGCATAGTAGGAAAAGACCCCTATTATTCTGATTTATTAGGGAACACCCCAGCTGACAGAACAGCAGTCTTCCATGGAAGTGTGTAAAATACCACTGGCCTATTAAGTAAAATCTAATCCTCCCTCCCTGGTCCCATATTAAATAATAATATTGCATATTAATTAAGTATCTGTTGTGTACCAGATCTCATGTTATGAAATGCTAAACAATTCTGCCGTTATTGTTCCTAATTTACAATTCAGAAACCATGATAAAGGATAATCAAGTTGATGAAAATCAGCGTGAGTAAAAGTAATAGAGCTGGGCGATAAACTCAGGCACTATAGCCTCAGAGGTCAATATTGCCTCTTACATTTTGTCTTTTCCTAGGTGTAGGCTTCCATGATTTGAGTCTAGCTTATTGTCTCAATCAGTATTGTTAGAATAATGCTGCATAACCACTATTGAAAACTACATCAGTGGCATACAGCAAATAAGCATTTATTTTTCACATGTTTTTGGTCAAGGTGAGAGTTACAGATTTAAGTTTACAAACTTAAATTCTACTTATCCCCTTATGGATAAGTAGAAAGGGGATGGGGGATAGACATAAGGAGAAATGAGCAGCCATGTATGTCTTTTTCTTTTTAAACAGTTACTGGTTACCCAAAGTCCCACCTGATGGCCTTGACACATATCTCATTGGAGAGAGTGATGTCACATGGCTGCTTCTAGCTTTGGGTAATCTGAGAATTTTGGTATTAAAATGGGCATATTCTACTCCCTATAGAAATTTATGTTAGTAAGGAAAAGGAAAACAACTCATATTGATAGAGATTTCATTTATATTGATGTGTGTGTGAAAGTGGCTCAGTCGTGTCTGACTTGTTGCGACCTCATGGACTGCAGTCTGCCAGATTTCTCTGTCCATGGAGTTCTTCAGGCAAGAATACTGGAGTGGGTTGCCTTTCCCTTCTCCAGGGGATCTTCCCAACCCAGGGATCGAACCCAGGTCTCCCACATTGCAGGCAGATTCTTTACTGTCTGAGCCATTTATATTGATAGGCATATCAATTTTAGCTCAGTCTAGTAGAGAACAGGCTCAAATAAGTGTTCTCTGGTGGCAGAATTTCCTTGCTTGTCCATTAAGGAAGAGGGATGTAGGAGGTTGTCTCAACTGTAATGGTCATTCACAGTGACATCTGATAGAAGGAGTCTCTTATACTTTTAAATGGCAGGATACTGCCACATCAGGTGGATTGTGTATACCCTGAGGTCCAAAAGGAAAAAGTTCAATAGTCAGGAAAAGGGACTATGAACTGATCACAAAACCAGAAAGTGGAGACTATGCACTAAAAATCTTGAAGGGGAAGGAAGAGTTAGAATTTCAGAGGACAACTAAAGAACAACAGTTCAAGAATAAGAAGGAACAGTGTTGTCAGGCTAGGCACTGCATAAACAAGTAGGAATCTGAATAAATGTTAAGGTTAAATATCTAAAACACACAAACAAACACCGACTGTATAAATGGGCTGTGGTTCCTGAGAGGAAAGAAACAAGGTGAGTATCTCTGGAGCTTTGCCTGTGGAAAAATTCCCAGCTATAGTGCGTGAACCTGGAGTTCAGTCAGAATATGGGAGTCTCTCTTAACTGAAGAGGCAGAGATCAGAGTTCTGGGCTTTTGATGGTTGGGGTCTGTGGGCCAAGGCATTAAGAAAGAGTCTGTGGAGGTCATGAAGTTCATATAGAGGTTCCCCACACAGCCTTGACTGAAAGCTGGGTAGTACTACCAGACATGGCCACATGAAGTTAATAAGAAACTTGCTGTTACAGAGGTGAGAGCAGAACAGAGACATTATATGAAACAGTGCTGGGGACTTTGGAATTAGGGCCCAGACATACTGAATAAATCTCTTTAACACCTCCTAACATGGTGGAAATCAAATGGAATCACTGATTTATGATAGGAGGGAGGTGGGAGGGGGATTCAGGATTGGGAACACGTGTACACCCATGGCGGATTCATGTTGATGTATGGCAAAACCAATACAGTATTGTAAAGTAAAATAAAATTAAAAAAAACATAAAGACCGCACGGGGATGATTCAGAGAGAGGATGTGGGGTGGGAGGTGGAAGGGGGATTCAGGATTGGGAGCTCGTATACACCCGTGGTGGATTCATGTCAATGTATGGCAAAACCAATATGGTATTGTAAAGTAAAATAAAGTAAAAATAAAATTAAAACAAAACAAAACATAAAGACCACACCCAGAGAAAGGCCCTCTTTGTACCCACTTTAACAAAGCTTGGAAACCAAGCCCTAACAAGATTCTTAGAGGAGAGAGTTTGAGATTGGATCTCACCAGTTTACTAAGGGGCTTCCCAGTAGCACTAGTGGTAAAGAATCTGCCTGCCAATGCAGCAGACAAAAGAGACGTGCGTTTGATCCCTGGGTTGGGAAGATCCTCTAGAGTAGGAAATGGCAATCCATTCCAGTATTCTTGCCTGGAAAATCCCATGAACAGAGGAGACTGGCAGGCTGAAGTCCTTGGAGTCACAGAATCGAACATGACTGAGCACACAACACACAATTTACAGGGACTTGGAAATAGATAAATAGAAATTATACAGTCTCAAAAAAGGGAGATGTAGAAAGATTCAAGAAGAGAACAAAACACTTGGAACTTATACGACAGTATTATACAGTTTAATATATATGCACTGGAGCTCAAAAAGAAAAAGCAATATAATGAGGCAATAAAATATTTCGGTAAATGATTAAAAAACTGATTTACAGTTCCAAGAAGATCAGAGAGTAGTAAACAAGATAAATACCAAGAATAGCACATATAGGCATATCAGAGTCACACAGAGTCCAAATTAGAACATCTTGAAATGAGCCAAAGAAAAAGATGCATTACACACCAAAGAAAAATAACGCATATGAAGGCGTAGTTCTCATCTGAAACAATGGAGACCAGAAGCAGTAGCATCTTTCAGGTGCTAAAAGAAATTAAAAAGTTATCAGCCTTGAATTCTATATCCAGTTAAGTTATCTTCTTAAAAAAAAAAGTCAAAACAAAGATGTTTTCAGGCAAGTGAAAGCTGAGGAAACTCATTTCCAACAGACTGAACCACAGGATGATTTTCAGGCTGAATGGAAGTGGTACAAGATGGAAATTTTTATTTACAGAAAGTAGAGAATGACAAGCAGAAATGGAAAGTCACTGTGTAAATACAAAAACCTATTTTTATTTCTCCCAAATTTTCTTAAAAAGAATGCAGTGTTTTGCATAAGGCCATGTTTATGATGTATGTGCATATAAAAACATGGCAATAGAACATAAAGGTAAAAGACAAGGGAGGTGAAGTAAATGGAAGTAGACTCTTTCCCATTTGTGAAATATGATATGTGACATGTGAAGTTTGAAATGTCAGGTGTGAAAAGGGATTCATGAGGTAGGAAGCTCCTGAAGGTTAGAAGTGGGATGTTTATAAATAGAATCATGCTCTCCTAAGGCTGTTACATTATGTTAAGTGTGAAAGAGGGTTTATGAAGTAGTAACTACTAAGGGTAGAAGTGAAAATTGAAGTGACCCAATATCATTGCTAAATAGGCATTGTATCAATTATAATACAGAGAAATATTCTTACAGCAACCAGCAAAAAATAATGAATAGAAGTTATATCTATAAAAGATAATATAAATAGGACCAAATAAAAATATATCTTTGTCATTTATTTATTACAGTAGATCATGAAGATTGCATTTAAAAAAAAAATAAATGTGATGCATTGATACCACTGAGGTTTAGAAACTTATAAAGACAAAAAAATTCTACCACCCTAAGAGTGTCATTTCAATATTCCAGTATTGTATATGTGCCTGTGTGTATATATGTATTCAGTTCAGTTCAGTCACTCAGTCGTGTCCAACTCTTTGTGACCCCATGGACTGCAGCATGCCAGGCTTCTCTGTTCATCACCAACTCCTGGAACTTGCTCAAACTCATGTCCATCGAGTTGGTGATGCCATCCAACCATCTCATCCTCTGTTGTCCCCTTCTCCTGCCTTCAATCTTTGCTTATATATTTAGAACGATGCTTGCATGCTCAGTTGCTCAGACCCTTTGCTACCCTATGGACTGTAGCCTGCCAGGCTTATCTGTCCATGGAGTTTTCCAGGCATGAATACTGGAACATGTTGCCATTTCCTATTCCAGGGGATCTTCCTAACCCAGGGATCAAACCTGTGTCTCCAGTATTGGCAGCTGGATTCTTTATCACTGAGCCACCTGGGAAGCCCAATCAGAACAATAGACTATATGTAATTTATATACTGTTTTAATATTTATGTCATAAATGATATTTTATCTGTCATAAAGGTATCTATAAACATGAATTTTAATGATTTCTTTTATATATTTACTAAATTGGACAATTGCCCTATAGCTAGAACACTGTATTAAATAATGTAATAACATTTGTTATTGTAATAACATTTGTCGTGTCCGACTCTTTGTGAGATGACTCCATGGACTGCAGTATGCCAGGTTCCCCTGCCCTTCACTGTCTCCAAGATTTTTCTCTTGAGTTCCTTTTCACTTTCTGCCATTAGAGTGGTATCATATCTGTATTTATTAAAAATACCACTAATGTATTATTTTGATTAAGTATTTTCTGCATCTTTGCCCAGGAATTATTTCTTAAGGGAATGTGTGTTGATGCTCTCATTTTAGGGTTCTAGGTATACAGAGTCTTTCTGCCTTGAAGATTAAAAAAATATTTTCTTAAAAAGCCGAAGTGGATAGAGCTGAGGCAGTACTAACTGATGAATGGTTTCACTGACTGTAGCTGAGCACCCAGGCCAATGAATAATATTAATAGCTGTGGAAAGTAAAGCCAATACTGTGGTCTAGATACAGGTAAGAACACAGGAGGGGATGTTTGAGACCAGAGCCACTGTGAACTAGGGTTATGACGCCTTTGTCTCCCATTCTTTGTATCATCACTTGGGAGATGGTTAGGCCTCAGAGAGGAGGGGTATACTAGGTCACATTTCATCCTATGCAGCAGTTTAGTATTCCTGAGGAGACGGATAGTGTATTGGCAGTGAAGCTAAAAGTAAAAGTCAGTATCAGTTTTGAGGGGGAAAAAGGAATGAGATGATTGTATGAAAGAAAGCAGTTTTGACTGGTTATATATGCCCACTGCCCAGCAGAATCTTCCTTAGCATGCGTGTTACCAAGTGGGTAAAAAAACTGCCCTTATGGGGCAGTGGGAATTTACTGAGGCACGAATGGTCATTGGGATGAAAGGGTCCTGGGGTTTGTAATCTGTAAGAGATATGTCCACAACTATCTTCCCTCGGGCCTCTTCTGTGCATATAGTCTTTGGTGGTGGATATTAGCAGGTCAGAGGAGGGAATGCAGTTTATGTCTTAAAGGTGAGAAACAGGATGGGCACCTCAGAAAAGAAACTGGATTCACCAAGGCCATTAAATATGTAAACCTTTGTGAGCAGATCTTGCCATTCTTTGATAGAGCTAGAACCCAATTTGGAATTTGCCGGAGACACTATACTTGTGTGTTTCATTCCAGAAAGAGCATATGATATCTGAATAGCCGTCGTTATATTTTAAAATGGCTCTTTAATTTGGAAAGATATACTTAATGCCATTCAGCAGAGAAAAATGCTTCATAATGATCCTGGGTGTTCTTTGGAAGGAATGATGCTAAAGCTGAAACTCCAATACTTTGGCCACCTCATGTGAAGAGTTGACTCATTGGAAAAGTCTCTGATGCTGGGAGGGATTGGGGGCAGGAGGAAAAGGGGACGACAGAGGATGAGATGGCTGGATGGCATCACCGACTCAGTGGTCGTGAGTTTGAGTGAACTCTGGGAGATGGTGATGGACAGGGAGGCCTGGCGTGCTGCGATTCATGGGGTTGCAAAGAGTTGGACACGACTGAGCGACTGAACTGAACTGAACTGAATAATCCATTGCTTCCATATGATGAAAACCTAGTTTTTATTAATAAACGTTTTATGTAAGTAGCTGAAACTATTTACTGGTTATATATGCCCACTGCCCAGCAGAATCTTCCTTAGCATGCGTGTTACCAAGTGGGTAAAAAAACTGCCCTTATGGGGCAGTGGGAATTTACTGAGGCACGAATGGTCATTGGGATGAAAGGGTCCTGGGGTTTGTAATCTGTAAGAGATATGTCCACAACTATCTTCCCTCGGGCCTCTTCTGTGCATATAGTCTTTGGTGGTGGATATTAGCAGGTCAGAGGAGGGAATGCAGTTTATGTCTTAAAGGTGAGAAACAGGATGGGCACCTCAGAAAAGAAACTGGATTCACCAAGGCCATTAAATATGTAAACCTTTGTGAGCAGATCTTGCCATTCTTTGATAGAGCTAGAACCCAATTTGGAATTTGCCGGAGACACTATACTTGTGTGTTTCATTCCAGAAAGAGCATATGATATCTGAATAGCCGTCGTTATATTTTAAAATGGCTCTTTAATTTGGAAAGATATACTTAATGCCATTCAGCAGAGAAAAATGCTTCATAATGATCCTGGGTGTTCTTTGGAAGGAATGATGCTAAAGCTGAAACTCCAATACTTTGGCCACCTCATGTGAAGAGTTGACTCATTGGAAAAGTCTCTGATGCTGGGAGGGATTGGGGGCAGGAGGAAAAGGGGACGACAGAGGATGAGATGGCTGGATGGCATCACCGACTCAGTGGTCGTGAGTTTGAGTGAACTCTGGGAGATGGTGATGGACAGGGAGGCCTGGCGTGCTGCGATTCATGGGGTTGCAAAGAGTTGGACACGACTGAGCGACTGAACTGAACTGAACTGAATAATCCATTGCTTCCATATGATGAAAACCTAGTTTTTATTAATAAACGTTTTATGTAAGTAGCTGAAACTATTTATATATTAAAAATGGTTAAAATTTTTGAGTATTTTAAAAAATTTATTTGAGCATAGTAAATTTATATGGTTCAAAATTCAAAATGTATAAAAAGATATTTACTGAAAAACTGTCTTCCATCCCTACTCACCAGATAAACAGCTCCTCTTTCAAAGTCTAAAAATATCTTCAGTTTTTCATGCAGCTTCCAGAGATAAACGTATGTATATAAGTTATATAAAAGTGTCATTTTTAACACAAACAAGTTGATAGTGTTCTTTACATACAGTCTGGTACTTTGCTTTTTTGTTGGTATTATTTTTAAAAAATACCTTAGCGATCATTCCATATCAGTATATTATGAGATTTGTCATAATGTTTTATTCACTTCTGAACTGTGAATTTTTTGTGAGCCCTAGGCTTTTTTGCCTTCTTTGGTCCCTTTCTTCATGAATAATCGTAATGGTAACAGTAATAATAACAATAATAATAAAGTTCTATTTTATGACTTCGTGTTGGTACCAACTATGTGTTGGTATAAAGATGAATATAATCAAGGCTGGAATGATTATTATTTATTACTATTATTTCTTGAAATTTAAATTAACATATTTTCATGGATTCCTGTGTGTACTGTGAGCCTTAGGCTCACAAACTGAAAGACAGGTCAGCTGTGGTTTTATTACTACAAAGTTTTCCATAGTGAAGTGAAGTGAAAGTTGCTCATCTGTGTTCGACTCTGTACGAACCCATGGACTGTAGCCTGCCAGGCTCCTCTGTCTGTGGATTTCTCCAGTCAAGAATGCTGGAGTGGGTAGCCATTCCCTTCTCCAAGGGGTTCTTCCTGACCTGGGGATCAAATCTGGGGTCTCCTGCATCACAGGCAGATTCTTTACTGTCTAAGCTAGCAAAGAACCAGTGAAAGTTTTCCATAATAAGCACATTATTTTAATCAAGTCTTCATTGATGGATCATTAGGTTGTTTCAAAAGTTTTTGATTTTTTAATAGTAAGTGGAGTTTAAAAATTGTAGGAAAACAAAAAGATGCAGCCAAACACAAGGTGTATTTACATATCTATTTAGAATACTACTACCTTCTAAACTAAAATTGTTTTATTTTCCTGAATATTTTTAGCTGGTAGCAAAACAAATTGCCATCTAGTGCTAGTCCAATGTGTGCATGCTCAGTCCTGTCCAGCTGTTTTGCAGCCCTGCCATGAGGCTCCACTGTCCATGAAATTTTTTAGGCAAGAATACTGGAGTGGATTGCCATTTCCTTCTCCAAGGGATCTTTCCAACCCCAGGATTAAACCTCATCTTCTGCTTCTCTTGTATTTCCTGCATTGGCAGGTGGATTGTTTACTACTGCAGTACCTACAGTATCATTTATGGTCTTGCATGATTTTTATATTCTTTTTCTCCCTATGTGGCTCAGAGGTAAAGAATCTGCCTGCAATTGCAGAAGATGCAGGTTTGATCCCTGGGTAGGGGAGATCTGTTGGAGAAGGAAATGGCAACCCACTCCAGTATCCTTGCCTGGGATATCCCATGGACCGAGGCGTCTGTCAGGGTACAGTCCGTAGGTTTGCAGAGTTGCACATGACTTAGTGACTAAACTCAATGAAGCTCAACATTCAGAAAATGAAGATCATGGCATCTGGTCCCATCACTTCATGGGAAATAGATGGAGAAACAGTGTAAACAGTGTCAGACTTTAATTTTTTGGGCTCCAGAATCACTGCAGATGGTGACTGCAGCCATGCAATTAAAAGACGCTTACTCCTTGGAAGGAAAGTTATGACCAACCTAGATAGCATATTGAAAAGCAGAGATATTACTTTGCCAACAAAGGTCCGTTTAGTCAAGGCTATGGTTTTTCCAGTGGTCGTGTATGGATGTGAGAGTTGGACTGTGAAGAAAGCTGAGCACCAAAGAATTGATGCTTTTGAAGTGTGGTGTTGGAGAAGACTCTTGAGCATCCCTTGGACTGCAAGGAGATCCAACCAGTCCATTCTAAAGGAGATCCGCCCTGGGTGTTCTTTGGAAGGAATGATGCTAAAGCTGAAACTCCAGTACTTTGGCCACCTCATGAGAAGAGTTGACTCACTGGAAAAGACTCTGATGCTGGGAGGGATGGGGGCAGGAGGAAAGGAGGACAACAGAGGATGAGATTGCTGGATGGCATCACTAACTCGATGGCATGAGTTTGAGTGAACTCCGGGAGTTGGTGGTGGACAGGGAGGCCTGGCGTGCTGCGATTCATGGGGTCGCAAAGAGTCGAACACGACTGAGCGACTGAACTGAACTGAATTGAACTAGTAACTAAACAATAACAACAAAAACTCTATGTGCACCATCCCCTTCTCTTTGTCTCCTCCTTTCATTCAACTAAATATTACTATTCTCTTTACAGTTCTTCCTTCTTTGCTATTAGTTCTTTAAGTTTGTCCTGAAGGCATTTATTTATATTCAAACACTTTGGTAGAATTCAAGAATGAAGAAATGACCAGAATTTACCCCAATATTGTTAATATTTGAAATGTGCCTGCATAGAATTTCCCTGGACTGAATTTATAAATAGCCTAACACAAAAATTAATTCATATGCTGCCAAATGTCTTATAAACTAAATGATCCAATTGTCTTACATCCTTGACTCTCACAAGTTTATCAACTGTTTCTGCCTTTTCTGTATCCCCTCCTTTATACCTGTCTCTTGACAGATTCATTTGTTAGGGATATATATTTACTATCTTAACAGTAACATGAAGCTCTCATAGCATATTTAGCTCAGTATGGCTTTTCTCAGTGAGATATTTTCTTAATTACTTTTATGTTTGTAGGCCAGGGATTAAAACTAAATGAGGCTGGGAATGGATAGGTAGATGCTTGTATAATCAACCAGAGAATGATGGTACTGTCTAAAAGCAGATGTTGTTACTTGCTTTTAGTCAGTTTTTTTATATAAGATTAGAAGGCATACACTGATTTCTCAAAGTAAACCAGAAATTCATATATTTAATGATATCACTTTTCCATTAGTGAATAAAATAAATATAAATATCAAAATAACAAACAGTATTCAGTCAGCACTGCATACCAAATCAAACATATGCGTAAGCTGTAGAACTCATTGATAGGCAGTATAAAACGTATGTGTAAACTGTACCAGGAGAGGAATGTGTATCTGCCTTGGGATTTAACAAGTGTGCCTGCATGTGGTTGGTGTTGAGTAAATATAGGTGAATATACAGAATGAATTTAAAAAGTAAGACTTCTTATTTTGAATAGTAGTAGTAATGTTTCTTTTATTCATATATCACAGCTTGCTGAGGAATAAAGAAGATGGAAAGATGTAGTGCAAATTCTTCCAGTTAATCAAACTCCATTATTTGAAGGGGAAAAAAAAAAAAAGACACTAAATAGACTTTCATGCATCTATAGAGCCTTAGAATTGTTACATACTTACAAAGAATTAAGTGTAATCCCCTATATTTTGTTGAAGAGAAAAGGAATGTCTATAGAGGTTGTATAATTTTTTTAGTGGGCAAAATTACCAAAGGCAAGACTGAAATTCAAATCTCTTGATTTTTAAAATTCGGCCTTTTTGTACTACACAGTGTTTTCTCGTTTGTCACTAGTGCTATCCCTCAGCAAACATTTGGATAATAAAGATTTACTTCCTACATCTATAAGGGGTTTAGATTTTTAAAAATTAGAACTTATATTAGGAAAAATTTTAATTAAATTAATATCTTTTCTTTATCGTAAATGGAGTTACTGTAACTATTGGATACACACAACAAAGTTTGATTTTATGAGTAAGATACCATTAAACGTCATTTAAGCCATAATGAAAGTTTTAACTGGTCTGAAGACCACTCTTGCCATAGTTAATATTCACAGCAGTGAATGATTGTTCCTGTTATATCAAATAAACTCATCTTTAAAGTTGAAAACAATGTAGCATCTCCATAATGTTCATCTCAAAGGATGACAAGGTGTCAAAGGATGATAAGCTGTTCAGAATTCATTACAATGAATTTGGAACTAGTGGAATTTTGAATTTGCACTAAGATTGCACTTATACCTGGGAATGTTTTTTGAATGGTTAAAATGTAAAAACTCACTCAGGTTTTCTCCCGTGTCATATAGGGTGTATCTGAAGCTGATATAAATATTGAAAAAAAAAAAAAAGAAACCAAGATGAGGAGTGGATAGTGACAGTAAGTTTTATTTTTTGCTTTTCTAGGTTTGTTTGCTTTCATTCATTTGGTTATTTTGTTTTTCTTTTAAATAACAGACTGCATTTTATTTTCCAGTTGTGGAATTTTTCCAAGATATTTTCATACCATTGTGTTTCCTGATACTGTGCTCTTACATTTTCCCTTAGTTGTTTTCTTATACTGATATACTGTCCTTTACTTGCTTTTCAAACAATCTTAAGTAATATTAGCTCCATGGATGAGCTATGGTGTTAACATACTGATACGATAACCAAGACATAGTCCCAACCTTTAGGCCCTCACAGTGAAACAAAGGAACTAATATAATAACATAGACTCAGTAAAACTAAAGTTGGACTACATTTTTAAAAAAGAGGAACTACTGTATGAAAATAAATGATAACTATGCTGTTGTACAACATTGGGTTAAAATTTTACAGATGGTTAAAATAAATAAAATGCATTTTTGATCTCTTCACCCATATGATTAAATAACTAATGAAACTATTTCATGTAATGTAATCTGCATTAGCTAACTTCAACTGCTTTACTGGATTTTATTTGACTCGAATTTGCATACTTAAAACTTCACTACCAAACTCTATACAGAAAAACAGTAAATAGTAATAATAATGTATGTGGATCACAAAGAGTCAGACATGACTGAGCAACTGAGAACACACATGACGGTTACATATAACAAGGGTACAAAGTCACCAATGCTATAATAAAAAGAACACCAAGAAACAAAGTTACCGCATGAATACAGGATCTTAATTTTATTTTTGTAAATCTATATTCCACATGTCTAGTATAGATTTCTCCTTACAACAGTTTCCCCAAACAGATTAAAACAAGAATGCCTAACTGTGTGAAATGCTGCTGTGTTATATATTGACAAATCTGAGTGTTAGGTAATTTTACACAAAAATATTGCCTTCACAGAATACTTTTAACAAGCAGGACAATATTATATGAGTCAGATTTTTGTGTTTCTAAAATTCTCTGTTCTTAAGAGTTTTAAATTGAAAGATAAAAATTTTAAATGAGATGTGAACAAGAATGCCTATGAGAGTCAATTCAGCTTCTAGTTAAGCTAGGTTTTTAAATATTTTGAATATTTGAATTTTCAAATGTCTAATATCTGAGATAACCACCAAGAATTTTATTTTTTGTAAAGCACAATGAGTTTAAAGTTCTTTGTAAAACATAGTGATGAAACGTCTTTCCCAGAAATACTATATATATTAGTGAATAGTGATATGAAGGAGGAAATACTTCAGTCTGGGAAATTTAATCTCATTCTGGAAAAGAATCTTGGAGAATTATACTTTGGAGTGACAGATCTTAAGTGTCTGCAAACTTCAGATTCTTGACATATTAAAATGAAAGCTAAGTGTTAAGAATTCATCTGAGGTCACTAGAGAGAGATCTATTAAAGGTAAAAGTATATGTCTAGAGAATACATTAGGAGAATTTTAGAATTAGAATTTAGTTCACTCGGTAATAAAATAAAAATGCCAATGCAGAGAACTGTTCATCAGAAAAGATACAAGAAATAGTGAAAAATATATATTTGAAAAATATATATTTATCAAGTGATTTCAATTTTTAAATGTTCACTTATAAAACTGATTTATTAAAGTACAAAGAAGATATATTAGTTTAAGAAATGTACAAAGTTTGTGCTGGTTTTCTATTTCCCTGATAAGCCAAAATATAATTTTTTGTAATAAGTATGGAGAGAAAGTTTAGAGCTGACATTGGGACAATAGTTTTTGGGGGCCTGAACGCTTGGGAACAGCCAATGAGCCCCAAGTCACCCCCACTTCCCCATTTGTGTCTGTGAGTTTGTCATATTCAGGAAACTCCCATTCTTCCCCATCTCTCTCTTCCACCATGTTCAGGAAAACAAATACTTTGATTTTAGAGGTAGCGCTATAGGAAGCAGAGAGGGGGCACTAGGAAGTTATATTGTTAGCAGCCAATCTGAAAGAATCTGAGGTTTTATCTCTGGATCCTCGACTCACCTCCATATTTGTTCTGTTAATCCTGATGTAGTCTTCTCTTTGGTTCTTCTCCAAAGAGAGCACACCAGGTTTAAATTCTTCCTTGAGTCTATTCCTCCCTTCGAATCTGAGACATTCTTCCTCTAGCATATCTTCACTAATTAGTCTTTAGGTGACTTATGTCTCTGGCTCAAGTTTTATCAATTTAACTGCATATTTATAAATATAAACACACACGATCTGTGTCCTATGTATTATACTAAAGTTTCCCACAATTCTGAAAATTAATTGTGTGATGTTTAAAGTCTCTATCATCCAGCTGGCTCTACAGAAAACTAGATTTGTTGCAAGCATTCGTTAAAATAAGTAAAATTCTTTTTTTCCTGTTTTTGTTTATTTTTGATTTTTGGAATAGAGAACATTGATAAGCTCTTTGTGTTGATGGACTTCCCTGGTGCTCAGATGGTAAAGTGTCTGCCTACAGTGCAGGAGACCTGGGTTCGATCCCTGGGTCAGAAAGATCCCCTGGAGAAGGCAATGGCAACCCACTCCAGTACTCTTGCCTGGGAAATCCCGTGGATGGAGGAGTGTGGTAGGCTACAGCCCATGGGGTCCCAAAGAGTTGGACAAGACTGAGCAGTTTCACTTTCACTTTCACTTTGTGCTGATAGGGACAGGGGCAAGTGGGGGGGAAACTCAAACACTCAAATGAGCTAGTTTTATAAATAATTTTAAACTGTGCCAAAAAAAATTGATTCATATATTTAAGAAAACTTTCCTCGAACTTTAAACAGATTTATTTCAGAAAAATATTAGATTGGCTTTAAAGGATAGATTTCTCAGTTAAAAGAAACAACAATTGCTTTAAGAATTTTATACTGTGAGGTTAGTATGATTGCTTTTCGAAAACCAATATTCCAGGGTGGTGATTGGTCTTACTTGTAAGTGGGAATAGGTTACTAATATTATTCATGATTTCCATGTTTTCACATCAGAATTGGAACCAAAAGTGAGGGCAAGGAGGCTTAAGTACTGTGTATTCTAGGGAGAGCTGAGGACAAATGAAGACAAGACACCTCTTCAGGTTTTTAGAGCACACTATTGCTCCTCTCCTGCTGTGGACTCAAAGATGTCCTTAAAGACAAAGGTAGAAAATGACAAACTTGAGAGAGGATAGTTGAAGGCAAAAACCAGAAAAAATAAATAAAAAGTCAAGTTTCTAACCCACTAAGTTTGAATTCAGTAAAATGCTTTACACTGTCTCAGCAGTTTTCATTACCTTTTTTGGACTGCCTTGTGTGAAAGCATGATTTTCAGCAGTGAAATGCTGTGTGGCTACTTGTTAGGCTTCTGTGTCGGAATGACTTATGTGTAGAATTCCTCTTTGAAAAATGGAAGTTGTATAGATTGTAGTTTAGAAACTTTGCCTCACATAGCATAGAAATATAAAAAGTACAAGATTAGGCAACAGGACAGTAGTCATATCTAAAGTATTTATCCTTAGCATTTTAAAACTTTTAGATTTAAAATATAATACACAGTGTTAAAGTACATCACACAAATCTGTATCATGTGATCTGAAACAATATATTATACAAATGAATTTCTGGTTTAGCATTATTAGAATTATATCATCTAATAGGACAAAAAAAAGACTTCCCTGGTGGTTCAGTGGCAAAGAATCTGCTGGTAGTACAGGAGACGCAAGAGACTTGAGGTTTGATACCTGGGTCAGGGAGATGTCCAGAGGGGAGGGCATGGCAACCCACTCCAGTATTCTTGCCTGGAAAATTCAGTAGACAGTGGAGTCTGAAAGGCTACAGTCCATAGGGTTGCAAATAGTCAGACACAACTGAAGTGGCAAAGCATGCACACACAATAGAACAAATAACTATTATTTTATATCTCCAAGGTGATTTACTAAACTCTCCATATATGTTGTTGCACACATAATCCTCATGAAAAATTATTTAAAGCAATTACACTGGGCTTATGTAATGTAGAAAAGTCAAAATATAATAGCTCAAACTTTGAATATTACAACAAGCTTAAAATTTATCTTTCACTAAAGCTTGTGCTTCTTCCAACCCGGCATTTCTCATGATGTACTCTGCATATAAGTTAAATGAGCAGAGTGACAATATATAGCCTTGATGTACTCCTTTTCCTATTTGGAACCAGTCTGTTGTTCCATGTCCAGTTCTAACTGTTGCTTCCTGACCTGCATATTAGCTTCACATTTTTTCTTAGCTATTTGTAAGCCCTCACCAGAAAACCACTTTGCTTTTTTGCATTTCTTTTCCTTGGGGATGGTCTTGATCACTACCTCCCGTACAGTGTCACGAACCTCTGTCCATAGTTCTTCAAGCACTCTTTCAGATCTAATCACATGAATCTATTTGTCACTTCCAATGTATAATCGTAAGGGATTTGTTTTACGTCATACCTGAATTGTCTAGGGGTTTTCCCTATTTTCTTCAATCTAAGTCTGAATTTGGCAATAAGGAGTTCACGATCTGAGCTACAGTCTTGTTTTTGCTGACTTAATAGAGCTTTTCCATGTTTGGCTGCAAAGAATACAATCAATCTGATTTTGAAATTGATCATATGGTGATGTCCATGTGTAGAGTCTTCTCGTGTTGTTAGAAGAGGGGGTTTGCTTTGACCAGTGTGTTCTCTTGACAAAACCCTGTTAGCATTTGGCTTGCTTCGTTTTGTACTCCAAGGCCATTTTGCCTGTTACTCCAGGTACCTGTTGACTTCCTACTTTTGCATTCCAGTCCCCTATAATGAAAAGGTTATCTTTCTTGGATGTTAGTTCTAGAAGGTCTTGAATGTCTTCATAGAACTGTTCAGTTTCAGCTTCTTCAGCATTACTGGTTGGGGCATAGACTTGGATTACTCTGATATTGAATGGTTTGCCTTGGACACAAACAGAGATCGTTTTGTCATTTTTGAGATTGCATCCAAGTACTCTATTTCAAATTCTTTTGTTGACTATGATGGCTATCCATTTCTTCTAAGGGATTCTTGCCCACAGTAGTAGATATAATGGTCATCTGAATTTAGTTTGCCTATTCCAGTCCAGTTTAGTTCATTGATTCCTAAAATATCGATGTTCACTCTTGCTGTCTGCTGTTTTACCACTTCCAATTTGCCTTGATTCATGGACCTAACATTCCAGGTTCCTATGCAGTATTGTTCTTTACAGCATCGGACTTTACTTCCATCTCCAGTCACAGCCACAGCTGGGGGTTGTTTGTCCTTTGGCTCTGTCTCTTTATTCTTTCTGGAGTTACTTCTCCACTGATCTCCAGTAGCATTTTGACCACCTACTGACCTGGGGAGTTCATCTTTCAGTGTCCGAACTTTTTGCCTCTTCATACAGTTTGTGGGAATCTCAAGGGAAGAATAGTGAAGTGGCTTGCCATTCCCTTCTCCGGTGGACTGCGTTTTGTCAGAACTCTGCATCATGACCTGTCTGTCTTGGGTTGCCCTACATAGTGTGGCACAGTATAGTTTCACTGAGTTAGACAAGGCTGTGGTCCATGTTATCAGTTTGATTAATTGTATGTGATAGTGGTTTTCATTCTGTTGGCCCTCTGACGGATAAGGATAGGAAGGTTATGGAAGCTTCCCGATGGAAGAGACTGAGAGGGAAACTGGGTCTTGTTCTGATGGGCAGGGCCTTGCTCAGTAAATCTTTAATCCAATTATCCATGATGGGCAAGGCTGTATTCCCTCTGCAGTTGAACTCATCTCACACAGTAGTAAAGTAATGCTTAAAATTCCCCAAGCCAAGCTTCAGGAATACATGAACTGTGAACTTCCAGATGTTCAAGCTGGTTTTAGAAAAGGCAGAGGAACCAGAGATCAAATTGCCAACACCTATTGGATCATTGAAAAAGCATGAGAATTTCAGACAAATGTCTACTTCTGCGTTATTGACTATGCCAAAGCCTTTGACTGTGTGGATCACAATAAACCTTGGAAAATTCTTCAAGAGATGGGAATACCAGACTACCTGACCTGCCTCTTGAGAAACCTATATGCAGGTCAGGAAGTGACAGTTAAAACTGGACATGGAACAGACTGGTTCCAAATAGTAAAAGGAGTACATCAAGGCTGTATATTGTCACCGTGCTTATTTAGCTTATATACAGAGTACATCATGAGAAACGCTGGGCTGGAAGAAGCACAAGCTGATATCAAGATTGCCGGGAGAAATATCAATAACCTCAGATATGCAGATGACACCACCCTTATGGCAGAAAGTGAAGAGGAACTAAAAAGCCTCTTGATGAAAGTGAAAGAGGAGAGTGAAAAAGTTGGCTTAAAGCTCAACATTCAGAAAACGAAGATCATGGTATCTGGTCCCATCACTTCATGGGAAATAGATGGGGAAACAGTGGAAACAGTGGCTGACTTTATTTTTTTGGCTCCAAAATCACTGCATATGGTGACTGCAGCCATGAAAATAAAAGATGCTTGCTCCTTGGAAGAAAAGCTAAGACAAACTTAAACAGCATATTAAAAAAGCAGAGATATCACTTTGGCAACAAAAGTCTGTTTGGTCAAAGCTATGGTTTGTCCAATAGTCATGTACAGATGCAAGAGACTGAACACCGAAGAATTGATGCTTTCGAACTGTGGTGTTGGAAAAGACTCTTGAGAGTCACTTGGACTGCAAGAAGATCCAACCAGTCCATCCTGAAGGAAATCAGTCCTGAATATTCATTGGAAGGACTGATGCTGAAGCTGAAGCTCCAATACTTTGTACACCTGATAGAACGAACTGACTCATTGTACAAGATGCTGATACTGGGAAAGATTGAAGGTGGAAGGAGAAGGGGATGACTGAGGATAAGATAGTTGGATGACATCACCAACTCAATGGACATGAGTTTGAGCAAACCCTGGGAGATAGTGAGAGACAGGGAACCCTGATATGCTGCAGTCCATGGGGTCACAAAGAGTTGAATGCGACTTAGCAACTGAATAACAGCAACACATTTTGTAGTAAGCTCTTATAATATTAGCGCCCTGTGAGAGCTATAAAGTTATTTCCTAAATATCAATGCCACCTTTTGATAGGACAGCAAGTAAAGGTAGTTGAATACAGAGATATCATAAGTACCCTCTCCCTTGGGCACTCTACATCCTTCAAACCACATACAGTGCCCAAAGTGAGCGCATTCCTACATTTTTCTCCACCTCCCAGAATTTACTGAAGGAAAAAAAAAAACAAACAAAAACAAAAAACACCAGGAATTTAACACAGTTAAAAAGAAAGAATACACTGTATCCTAGAAGACCCAGAATTAATAGAGGTGCTAGTTCAGTAATTTAAAACAAACATAATAAATATCCTTAGAAAACAGAATGTTGGTAGTATAAAGGAGGAACAAGAAATTATAAAGATGAAGTGAAAATACTAAATACTAAAAAAAAAAAAAGAACTCTTCCCTCATTCTGTTCTTTCCCATCACTGCCAATGTTTCTCTGGAACGTTATATATATGATGGCTCATATTTTTAGTTCTACCTTATTTAGAAATTGCCTTCCTTCCTTCCTTCCATCTTGCCTTCCACTTCCAACTTTGATGTTTGCTTTGTCTTCACTAATGGCTTTAATCAAATTAATTATTCACTGTTGCTTCTTATGTATCTGTTCAATATAATGAAGAAAAAAGAAAATGAAAGACAGTGTCTAGTAGGCATTATGTCTTTATGTCTGCCCTTTAATCCTAAGTGTCAGTAGCAACCCCTCCATCTGTGGTGACAACCTAGAATGCATCTGGAGATTTTCAGATGTCCCACAGGTACAAATTCAGCCTCAGTTGGCAACCAGTGGTAAACACGCTTCTGGTTTCTCTCACTGTAGATTACTTTTGGCTGTTGCTGAATTTCGTGTGATTGGGGTTAGATGGTATGCATTTTGTCTAATCAACTTATTGCTGTCCTTGAGTGTGGATCTGTTTACGCTGTTAGCATCAATGTTTTAACTATAGTTCGAAGATTAATCTCTGCTATTGTATTTGGCTGAATTTCTTTTTTCTTTAGAAAAATTTATTTAGAGGATTGGCTTTTAAAAAATTATGGTTTATATTAGTTTAACAGAGGATGAGACGGTTGGATGTCATCATCCACTCAATGGACATGAGTTTGAATATACTCCGGGAGTTGGTGATGGACAGGGAGGCTTGGTGTGCTGCGGTCCATGGGGTCGCAAAGAGTCAGACACAACTGAGCGACTGAACTGACTGACGTTACAGTTACTATTTGGAAAGTGTATTGAGTTTTTTGTGGCAAAAGATACAACTGATTTTATAAATAATGTTTTTCAATTTAAAAAGAATATATATTCAGGATATAGTATAAAATTCTAGGAATATTAAGGGTGATACTTAAATCTTTTGTATCATTAGTTTGTCTCCTCAGCCTACTGCATTCTGAGGTAAAGTGGTTATTGTCTCCTAACGTGGATTCTTTATGGAGGGAGGAAGGAAGAGTGACACAGTCTTTGTTTCTAATACTTATGCTTTGTATATTTTGCTGCTCTGTTAAAAGAATGTATGTTTACAAATGCTCATAGTGTTGTAGCTTTTCAATACTCTGACCGATTCACATTTGTTCCATTAAAACATAGTAAGACATTTTTCTTGAGTACTCTGTCATCTAATATAAAACTGCCATCTTACAATATTTTTTGTTTGCCTTTGTTATACTTTTGCCTATTATTTATTTGTTCATTTTTTTTGTTTTTCTAGTCTAAATTACATGGACTTAGATTTCCTTTCCTCTTTTTTCTTTAATAATACATTAAATTTTTCAAATCTTAATTTATGCTTATTATAATAACCTTTGACTTATCTTATTTACCCTAGTTGATTTTTACATTTTGTGTTTATTAGTTTTTCTTAAGAGTTCTTTTCTTGTCTTTTATTAATTTTGCAAAAATGAAACTTCTTTTCATTTTCTTCTTTCATGATTTGGATGTTTTTGTGTCAAATTTGTATTCTCCTTCTGGTGTCCCTCTCTGGTGGCTCAGCTGGTAAAGAATCCATCTGCAGTGCAGGAGACCTGGGTTGATCCCTGGGTTAAGAAGATCCCCTGGAGAAGAAAAAGGCTACCCACTCCAGTATTCTGGCCTGGAGAATTCCATGGACTGTATAGTCCATGGGGTCACAAAGAGTCGGACACGACTGAGTGACTTTCACTTTTACTTTTCTGGTGTCCGTAATTTTTAAGAAACATAAATAACTATAGATTTTGAGACATGTGATGCTTCCCTGATCTCCCATTGTTTTTATATAATCAGCTTTTCTATATCTAATTGTTTTTTTTTTAAAGATCAGTTTCATTTGTTACACATGTTCTGAATGTTATTGTAAGTCCAATGGTGGGGTTTTTTTGTATGCCATTGCCACATGTAATGTATTTAAAAAGTAGTTATTATGATTATTTTCAATTTTATAAACTTCTCAGGATCTCAAAAGTTCATATATTTGGAATATTTCGAATGTTGAAATTTTCTCTTATCATCCCACTGTAGCTGTGAAACAATGATTTCAGCCTGAGCCCTTAAGTTTTCTCTTATCATCCCACTGTAGCTGTGAAACAATCATTTCAGCCTGAGCCCTTGTCTGCAAGAAGTTCTAGATGACGAGGTCTCCAGTGGGAAAAGAGGAAAACTGTGGAAATGAATACTTTACTCGTGGTGCCCTGAAAACCTGTCAGTTTATTTTGGGAGATAGACATGTAGCCGAACTATTCAAATACAAACTTATCAGTGATGAATAGTTATGGATGGGGTTTCTAGCCAGGAAAGAGAATGAGGACAGAAGAAAGAGCGTGAGCAAACGAATAAGGACAGGTGTGAGAGTGACTGGCATATGCACATACCCAGTGATGATGGCATGAACGCAAAGTCAAAAGGCACAGAACTCAGTGGCAAGGGATACAACAAGAGATAATAATAGATATGTGAATGAGAGGATTTAGAGTATGGACTTTATCCTGTTGGCAATTAAAATAATTGAAATATTTTGCTCAAGGAAAACTATGAAAAGGTTTACGTTTAAAAATGATAACTCAGGTAGTCAATGATGATTTAGAGAGAGCTTCTGAAGGAGATCAGCCCTGGGATTTCTTTGGAGGAAATGATGCTAAAGCTGAAACCCCAGTACTTTGGCCACCTCATGCGAAGAGTTGACTCATTGGAAAAGACTCTGATGCTGGGAGGGATTGGGGACAGGAGGAGAAGGGGACGACCGAGAATGAGATGGCTGGATGGCATCACGGACACGATGGACATGAGTCTGAGTGAACTCCGGGAGTTGGTGATGGACAGGGAGGCCTGGCGTGCTGCGATTCATGGGGTCGCAGAGAGTCGGACACGACTGAGTGACTGAACTGCACTGAACTGAGATTAGAAAGTACTGAGCAAGTGGTACCGGAAAAGGAAATGGAAACAGGGAATTTATTCATTTGGGGTAGGTTTTTATCAGAAATCATATAAATGGTGTGCAGGTATTGTTAGAAATAGGGATTCCCAGGTGGCTCAGTGGTAAAGAACTTGCCTGCAAAGCAGGGGACGCAGGTTCAACCCCTGGGTCAGGAAGATCCTCTAGAGAAGGAAATGGCAACCCACTCCAGTATTCTTGCCTGGGAAATCCCATGGACAGAGAAGCCTTGTGGGCTGTGGTTCATGGGGTCACAAAAGAGTAGGGCACGATTTAGCAACTAAACAACAATAATTATTAGAGATGGCATGGTCAGAGCTGTCTCTTAGATTTCAAGTATGAGTGATTGGTGGATGCTGAAGTCGTTATGCTTTAAGCAAGGTGGAAAAGCACATTCCATTGTATGTAAAATTTGTTTGGAAAAGCAGTGGAATATTGCAGTTAGATAGGCTTGAATTAAAATTGCTGTAATTACCTTTACTTTTTTTTTTTTAACACTGTGCATGCTACTTAATCATTCTCATTATTAGTTTTGTTCACCGTAAAACATGTAGAGTAATTCTCAAGAATTTTTGTAAAGATTAAAAAATAGAACAAGAAAAAACAGTTAATGTATGAAATGGATTGCTCATTTTATCATAACAATTTTATTGGATTGATCAAATGTTCATTTGTTTTTTTTTTTTCTATAATATGGCTCTAGTGACACTTAGTTGCCCTTAAATTCATTTGAAACAGTTTTGCTAGATTGTATTATGACAGCTGTCATATCAGCATGCATCAAAAAAATCAAAATTGGTGAATTTTTGTGTAGCCATTTTAATATTGAAGATGAAAGGAAAAAAGCAACATTTTCAGCATATAATGCTTTATTATTTTAAGAAAGGTAAAAATGCAACTGAAATGTAAAAAAGATTTGTGCAGTGCTTAGAGAAGGTCCTGTGACTGACTGAATGTGTCAAAAATGGTTTGGGAACTTTTGCACTGGAAATATCTTGCTGGATGATACTCCATGGTTGGGTAGACCAGTTGAAGTTACAGTGATTAAATCAAGACATTAATTGAAAACAATCAATGTTACACACATCAGAGATAGCTGACATACTCAAAATATCTGAATCAAATGTTGGAAATCATTTGAACCTTTTTGGTTATGTTCAGCACTTTGATGTTTAAGTGAAATAAAAACCAAAAACCTTCTTGACTGTATTTCCGATTGAGATCCTCTACTGAAACACAACAAAAATATTCTGTTTTTAAAACAAATTGTGATGGGCTTTGAAAATGAAAAGTGAATCCTGTATGTAATGTGGAATGGAAGAGGTCATGGAGCAAGCGAAAGGAATTCCTACCAGCCACATCAAAAGCAGGTCTTTATCCAAACAAGGTGACACTGTGCATATGGTGGGATTGCAAGTGAATCCTCAATTATGATCTCCTTCTGGAAAACCAAATGATTACTTCCAACATGTACTGCTCTCAGTTAGACCAAGGGAAGGCAGCATTTGACAAAAAACATCCAGAATTAGTCAACAGAGACTGCATAATCTTCCCTCAGGATAACATAAGACCTCATGTTTCTTTGATGACCAGGCAAAAACTGTTCAAGCTTGGCTGGGAAGTTCTGATTAATCTGTGTGTTCACCAGATATTGAACCTTCAAATGTCTGTTTACTTTGGCCTTTACAAAATTCTTTTAAGTGGGAAAAATTTCAATTCCCTGGAAGACTATAAAAATCACCTGGAACAGTTCTTTGCTCAAAAGGATGAAAAGTCTGGGGAAGATGGAATTATGAATTTGCCTGAAAAAATGGCAAAAGTGAGTGGTACAAAATGGTAAATATGTTAATAAAGCTCCTGGTGAAAATGAAAAAAAAATGTGTCTTTTATTTTTACTTTAAAATCAAAGGAACTCTTTGGCAAACCCAATATTATTGCTGTTGTAGTTACTATTTTTGTCAATAACATACTTGAAATTTATGTTAGTGAACTATATAGATGTTCAGAATTTGGTAAGTGGATTAAAATGAGCTTTGTGCTTAGGAGAAAGTTCAACATTGGAGAAATAACTTTGCATTTTTGGTATCATGTAAGGGCCTGTAGAAAAACCATAACAGGAACAATGATATTGCTCATCACTGCACAAGAGAACAGATGAAACACTATTGCTAAACCAGTCGGATAAATAATAGTGATAAGAAGGAAAATCAAAATAGTACTGCCAGTTAAGCTGAAGAAGAGAGAATATCCAAAAGACAGATATCAGAAAGAAATAGTGGCAGTCAGAAAAATAAAGTCTATTTGATCATTCAAAGGTCAATTTTAGATAGTTTCTCTGGAGTGCTAGAGGAAAAAAATAATAGTACAATGGATTCAAGGCAGTGAAAGGCATAAGCATAAAAAAGAGGATGATTGCTCTTGAGAGTCTCTGTCAGAAGAGGGGAAAGAATGAAAACTGAAATACATTAAATATTTCCTGTATTTTCTAAGTGGAAAGGACTGACCATGTTCAAAGCCAAGGGGAAAGTGATAGTCAAGGGGGCAGGTTATCAGGCGTATACATCTTTCTGAGGCTCTCATAAATGTGACAGAAATCTTAGAATACTCTTGGAGCTTTATATTTTGCTTTAGCTTGTTCTCTCTTATCATTCCTTATGCCTCACCCATCCTGTATCCATCTATGTTTCAAAGGCATGCACATTTCACAGAGGTTTTATTTTTATTTTCTGCTACAAGCACACATTCTTTAGAATATGTTATAATTCAAATGTGACCTTTGGGGACAAAAGGAGTCAGTAACTCCTGTAGGTCACAGAAGCAGATTAGAGAACAGTGGATGTAATACACAATTATCATCTGTTTTTGGCTGCTCAATACTGACAGAGTGGGCTAAATAACAATTACTGTCCTTGAGAACATTGGACTTGTCAAACGTAGCATCTAAAAAAAAACCAAACCAGACAAAATCAGTGTTTTCTTTGGTTTGTTTATTCAATGGCCAGTAGTTACAATATAGGATTAATTTTATTTTTACGGTTCTAAGTAGAATAAAAATCTCAGTGAATAAACATAGATATTCATTAAATACAGTGATGTTTGTGGAAGCTCCATTTAATTCTAGATAAGCAAAATTATTGTGTGTATAGTATAAGCAGAGATATAAACTGTGATTGTATTATTGGACATTTTTATTATGATTTTGTCCTCTCTGGTCCTTACGTTTTTTAATGCTATAGGCAGAGCTAATTTGGAGGGTATAAAACTGCATTTACCAGTATTGAGCTGCAATGATGTAAAAAGTTTTGATTCAATAGTCATGTCATATTTGGTCAATAGCCAGCTATCGCCATTAGTGAGAAGTGGAACACCTACACAAAGTGCCAAGTCGGTAAGAGAAACAAATCAAAAGAAGATGAAGTGATCCATAATGAGCAGGGAAAAAATCAATAAGATTTAAAAAAAAATAAAAAAAGCCTATCTCTTAAATGAAGAAGAAACTGGCTGATGTTTGAACTACATTTGTTCCATATAAACAGTCACTCGGAGCAGTGAAGTTTAGCACAAAAATACTTTTTGTTTGTTTAAATTCTCCCTGATTGTGAGCCTGTTCTGAAACTGTATACAGTGATTGTACCTGGTAATACATTGAAAAAATATATGTCTTAGTAAAAAAAATCATGTTTAAAGAAACAATTAAAGTAAGGTCTACACTATGCAAAACCCTCTCTGTGCAATAATAAGCCACATGCCTGATTGTCATTCTAGACATTACTCCTACTAGTCTAATCAGATTGAATAAAGAACTGCATGTGAATAGTGTGTAGCTTGGCCTTGAGGCTAACTTAATTCAATATTCTGTCTCAAAGCATACAGAAAACGTCTTAAGAAAACATCAAAGAGGAATTCATAAGTCCTTGAAGAGCTTAACTATTTCATGAATCATAGGAGGATACATGGGAACTTTTGAAAAGAATGGAGACTGTGTAGGTACAGGTGTAGGTACAGCTGCTCTGATACTACCCTGTTGAACTTCTCCTGTGAAGAAAACTGTCTCAGCTTCTGATTAACAGTAGACTTTTCTAGTCAATCCATTGCTTTAACTGGAGAACACACCGAAGTAAGAGAATTCAGGAATTTAGGGGGGCATTCAGCACATCACAACTCAAATATAGTATTGCTTAACGCCTCCCAGTGAGGACTCATCCTTGGATGAGACAAAACCAGGAGGATATCTAGGGCCTCTAAAATCAAAAGGGAAGGGTCATCCTTTCTAATCATGGAACTTTTGGGAAGGGTGAGGAAACAGTGGGTTTTCATCTTCCTCTACTACCCAAATGACTTTATTAATTCAAATCTTTGCATTCCAAGACAAGGACTCTGTGGTAAGCAGCCTTAAAGATCTCCCTGAGAAGGGGACGACCGAGGATGAGATGGCTGGATGGCATCACTGACTCGATGGATGTGAGTCTGAGTGAACTCCGAGAGATGGTGATGAACAGGGAGGCCTGGCGTGCTGCGATTCATGGGGTCGCAAAGAGTCGGACACGACTGAGCGACTGAACTGAACTGAACTGAATGCCTCCTGATAGCCACATCCATTCTGTCAGTTGACTAGGGATGGGTTATTTGATGAATCAGATATGGCAAAAGGGATGGGATGTCACTTCTTAGCTTCAGTTATCAGGCACAGATTCCAACTAGGTTTCTCTTCCTCTATTTCCCTCCCTCTCTCTCTTCCGCCCCTTTCTTTCCCTCCCCTTTCTCTCTCTCTTCACTAGAATTGAAGTGGCCTTATTCATGGTGAGACAGTGAAATCTCTTACTAATGGCCATAGCAGTGAGTTTGGAAACAGATTCTCCAGGCGCAGTGAAACTGTAGAGATGCAGACCAGCCAACAGCTTGACTGCAAACTCAAGAGAGATCCTGAGCCAAAAGCACATGGCTAAGGATTCCTGACCCTCAGAAACTATAAGCTTTTTGTCTTAAGCCACTAAATTTTGCAGTAATTTGTTATGCAACAGTAGATAGTGTAGGCTATTTCCATCTACACTGGGATAAACCTTTCCATTTATGAAGCAATTTTTTTTTTAAAGTGATGTTAAAAATTCTTTCACTTTATGAATGTCACTTGAGTGTAGCCACACCCTTTCAGTAACCATGATCCAGGAGATTCAATAGTAAAAAAAGGTTCTATTCTTGTTTTCAGAATTTTAGTCATCTTATTTAGCTCATGGTGTTTAGCACACATGGCAGGCACTAAAGTTAGGAACAGTTTCTATAAAATATTGAAAAGGTTTTTATAATCTACAATTATCATATTTATTATTATTCACTCTTCAAGTAATTCTTGCTTCTTGCAGTAATCTACTGGATTGTTGAAGAGATAAAATGAATAAACATATATAAAAATTCAAAAATAATTTTTTTATTAAAAAAATTCAAATGGTCCCTGAATTTTTATAATTACTATACATGTGCTCCTTCCTGTGTTTTTTGTTCTCTTCATCCTGACAAATAGGGATCTCAGCCTGTCAACCTGTCACTGTGAATCCAGATTGTATTGGCCAAGAATTGTTCTCCTGAATTCTTATCATGATATTCTTCCTTAAAATATTGCATTTGATATTTAATATTAAATCTAAATTAAACTCAAGATTTTGGGCCTATCCTTTAATCAGGATCAATTTAGTGGAAAATATTCCAATTTAAATATAGCCTGCCTCTTAACTAAGATCATTTCAAAGCATTTTAACCACAAAGAGGAAATGTCAATAGTTGTCGGTCTTTTTATGAAAAAGGAAGCACTAATTGACTTAAGATCTACAGTGTCAATTAACCTGAGGGTGATAGAGAAGAAATATTAGCAAACTAGATTTGAATGTGGACTCTGCCATGTAAGCAAAAAGTCCAGAATATACCACCAGTACACGTTTTGAATTACTGTACATTCTTTTAAAAAAAATAGATTTTTCTTATTGTAAATATTTAACAATATTTTAACATAATGATTCAATCAGAAAGTATTAAGGAAGCAAAGTTATTAAATGGATTAAGATACTCCTAAAATGTTTTAAATGAAATTATATCTTAATTTTTTGTCTCAGAGCAGTCAGTGTACATGTTTTACCCTGTAATATCTGTTGCAACTTCAAAAGTAAGATTATGCAGTGTTTTCTTATAAGGTGTCTATTATCAGCCTGTAAGTTATTGACACTCATTCTGCAAAATTTGATCCACATATACAGGCAACTGTAAATAAGTCAATTTTGCTATCTCATAGAAAATTACAAGACCCATTCAAATTTCAGAGATGCTAGGACATCAAAACAATGTATCATTAGTGTCCAGTCAGGAAATATGAAATAATGCCAGGGAATTCAACAGAAAGAACCTAATAGATAACTACTTAGAAAAATGTAAGAGAGCAAGAAAAGGAAATACGTAGGTAAGACACCTGAAATGTTTTGTAAACTCTGTTCTTGACAGCTAGTAATGTAGTATTCATGGGCTTCCCCAGTGGCTCAGTGGGAAAGAATCTGCCTGCAGTGCAGTATATGAGAGTTTGATCCCTGGGGTCAGGAGGATCCCCTGGAGAGGGAAATGGCACCCACTACAGTATTCTTGCCTGGGAAATCTCATGGACAGAGGAGCCTGGTGGTCTATAGTCCATGGGTTGCAAAGAGTCAGACACAACTTAGTGACTGAACAACAGCAACTCAATCTGGTGTGCTTATATCATCTTTTCTGTTTGAAAGTGCAGGCTAACTTAAAGTATAATGGTTTCACTATCAAACTCCATATTATTCATTGTTGTTATTGCTGTTCATTTGCTCAGTAGAGTCCAACTCTGCGATCCCACAGACCCCAGCACTCCAGGTTTCCCTGTCCTTCACTAGCTCCCAGAGTTTGCTCAAACTCATGTCCATCGAATCGGTGATGCCATCTAACAATCTCATCCTCTGTCACTCTTCTCCTCCTGCCCTCAATCTTTCTCAGCATCAAGGTCTTTTACAATGAGTTGACTTTTCAGATCAGGAGGACAAAGTATTGGAGCTTCAGCTTCAGAATCAGTCCTTTCAAAGAATATTCTGGCTGATTTCCTTTAGGATTGACACCTTGATCTCCTTACAGTCCAACGGACTCTCAAGAGTCTTCTGCACCACCACAGTTTGAAATCATCAATTCTTCGGTGCTCAACCTTTATGGTCCAACTCTCATATCGTACATGACTACTGGACAAACCATAGCTTTGACTAGATGGACCTTTGTTGGCAAAGTGATGTCTCTGCTTTTTAATATCTTGTCTATGTTTTTCATAGCTTTTCTTCCAAGAAGCAAGTGTCTTTTAATTACATAGCTGCATTCACCATCGGCAATGATTTTGGAGTCCAAGAAAATAAAATCTATCACTGTTTGCATTTTACCCCCATTTGNAGATGGACCTTTGTTGGCAAAGTGATGTCTCTGCTTTTTAATATCTTGTCTATGTTTTTCATAGCTTTTCTTCCAAGAAGCAAGTGTCTTTTAATTACATAGCTGCATTCACCATCGGCAATGATTTTGGAGTCCAAGAAAATAAAATCTATCACTGTTTGCATTTTACCCCCATTTGTTTGCCATGAAGTGATGGGACCAGATGCCATGATCTTAGGTTTTTGAATGTTGAGTTTTAAGCCAGCTTTTTCACTCTCCTCTTTCACCTTCATCAAAAGGCTCTTTAGTTCCTCTTCACTTCCTGCCATAACAGTAGTGTCATCTGCATATCTGAGATTATTGATACTATTCCCAGCAATCTTGATTACTTTGAGGAAATATTTGTTAAGGATAATGTTCATAATGGAACATTTGTTAACTTTATCTATATTTCAGTGATTTGGACTCAATTTTGGCTGCATATGCCTTTAGTATTTTGTTAAAAGTGACCAAAACTAAAAATATGTTACATATAAAAGGATTTATTGGCCCATGTAAGTCAAAAGTCTATTTTAGATATAATTCTTGAGTGGATGAATCTCGGTACTTAAAATGTTATTGGAATACTCTCTAAATTTATCTCACACTATACAATACCTGAGATGAGAGCTATTTGGAATGAAAGCAGGCACCTCTTTATTGATTTTTATATAGTAGTCATATTTTAATTCTTTTTTAAAGCTTCAAATTTGGTAGGAAAAATCTTGACTTGCTGCTACTTTCACTTGAACTGGAAATGTGTCCCTCATTTAAAAAAAAAATAGATACATATTCTCTTCTCTGAAGTTGACAAAAATGTATATTGTTAAGTTTGGAGCCATTCATTATATAATCAAAAGTCAGAAAGAATGACTTTACAGCAGCTATTCCAAAACGAAAGGCATTTTTGATTTTTGGTACCTGGTGAATTAGTTGCTAAGTCCTGTCCGACTCTTGCAACTCCACGGACAGTAGCCTGCCAGGATCCTCTGTCCATGGGATTCTACAGGGAAGAATACAAGAGTGGATTGCCATTTCCCTTTCTGAGAGATCTTCCTGAACCAGGAATCTAACCTGGGTCTCCTGCATTGCAGGCAGATTCTTTACCAACTGAGCTAGGAGGGAAGCCCTTCCAACAATTTACTGATTTCAGTTCAGTTCGGTTCAGTGGCTCAGTTATGTCCGACTCTTTGTGACCCCATGCACTGCAGCACACCGGGCTTCCCTGTCCATCACCAACTCCGGGAGCTTGTTCAAACTCACGTCCATTGAGTTGATGGCTGCCAACGATCTCATCCTCTGTCATGCCCTTCTCCTCCTGCCTTCAATCTTTCCCATCTTTAGGGTCTTTTCCAGTGAGTCAGTTCTTCACATCAGTGGCCAAAGTATTGGAGTTTCAGCTTCTGCATCAGTCCTTCCAATGAATATTCAGGACTGATTTCCTTTAGGATGGACTGCTTGGATCTCCTTGCTGTCCAAGGGTTCTCAAGAGTCTTCTCCAACACCATAATCCAAAAGCATAAATTCTTGGGAGTTCAGCTTTCTTTATAGCCCAACTCTTACATTCATACATGACCACTGGAAAAGCCATAGCTTTGACTAGGTGAACCATTGTTGGCTAAGTAATGTCTCTGCTTTTTAATACCTTCTCTAGGTTGGTAATAACTTTGCTTCCAAGGAGTAAGCATCTTTTAATTTCATGGCTGCAGTCACCATCTGCAGTGATTTTGTGAAGTTGCTAAGTCGTGTCCAACTCTTTTCGACGCCATGGACTGTAGCCTACCAGGCTCTTCCGTCCATGGGATTTTCTAGGCAAGAATACTGCAGTGGGTTGCCATTTCTTTCTCCAGGAGATCTTCCCAATCCGGGGTTTGAACCCGGGTCTCCCTCATTGTAGGCAGATGCTTTACCATCTGAGCCACCAGAAAAGATCTCTGGTGTGGTTTTGCAGACCAAAAATATAGTTTTACTGTTTCCATCGTTTCCCCATCTATTTACCATGAAGTGATGGGACCAGATGCCATGATCTTAGTTTTCTGAATGTTGAGTTTTAAGCCAGCTTTTTCACTTTCCTCTTTCAATTTCATCAAGAGGCTCTCTAGTTCTTCTTCGCTTTCTGTCATAAGTGTAGTGCCATCCGCATATCTGAGGTTATTGATGTTTCTCCTGGAAATCTTGATTCAAGCTTGTGCTTCATCCAGCTCAGGGTTTCTCATGATGTACACTGCATATAAGTTAAATAAGCAGGGTGACAATATACAGCCTTGACAGACTCCTTTCCCTATTTGGAACCAGTCTTTTGTTCCATGTCCAGTTGTGACTGTTGTTTCTTGACCTGCTTACAGGTTTCTCAGGAGGCAGGTAAGGTGGTCTAGTATTCCCATCTCTTTCAGAATTTTCCACAGTTTGTTGTGATCCACACAGTCAAAGGCTTTGGCAAAGTCAATAAAGCAGAATTAGATGTTTTCTAGAACTCCTTCGCTTTTTTGATGATCCAACGGATATTGGCAATTTGATCTCTGGTTTCTCTGCCTTTTCTAAATCTAGCTTGAACATCTGGAAATTCATGGTTCACATACTGTTGAAGTCTGGCTTGGAGAATTTTGAGCATTACTTTGCTAGTGTGTGAGATGAGTGCAATTGTGCGGTAGTTGGAGCATTCTTTGGCGTTGCCTTTCTTTGGGATTGAAGTGAAAACTAACCTTTTCCAGTCCTGTGGAGACTGCTGAGTTTCCAAATTTGCTGGCACATTGAGTGCAGCACTTTCATAGCATCATCTTTCAGGATTTGAAATAGTTCAACTGGAATTCCATCACCTCCACTAGCTTTGTTTGTAGTGATGCTTCCTAAGGCCCACCTGACTTCACATTCCAGGATGTCTGGCTGTAGGTGAGTGTGATTGATCACAATTTTATGATTATCTTGGTCACGAACATCTTTTTTCTATAGCTCTTCTGTGTATCTTGCCACCTCTTCTTAATATATCTTCTGCTTTTGTTAGGTCCATACCGTTTATGTCCTTTATTATGCCCATCTTTGCCTGAAATATTCCCTTGGTATCTCTCATTTTCTTGAAGACATCTCTAGTCTTTTCCATTGTATTGTTTTTCTCTATTTCTTTGCATTGATCACTGAGGAAGGCTTTCTTATCTCTCTTTGCTATTCTTTGGAACTCTGCATTCAAATGGGTATTTCTTTCCTTTTCTCCTTTGCCTTTAGCTTCTCTTCTTTTCACAGGTCTTTGTAAAGCTGCCTCAGGCATTCATTTTGCCTTTTTTCATTTCTTTTTCTTGGGAATGGTCCTGATCACTACCTCCTGTACAAAGTCATGAACTTCCATCCATAGTTCATCAGGCAGTTTGTCTATCAGATCTAATCCCTTGAATCTATTTCTCACTTCCACTATATAATCGTAAGGGATTTGATTAAGCTTATACCTGACTGGTCTAGTGGTTTTCCCTACTTTCTTAAATTTAAGTCTGAATTTGGCAATAAGGAGTTCATGATCTGAGCCATAGTCAGCTCCTGGTGGTGTTCTTGCTGACTGTATAGCGCTTCTCCATCTTTGGCTGCAAAGAATATAATTAATCTGATTTTAGTATTGACCATCTGGTGATGTCCATGTATATAGTCTTCTCTTGTGTTGTTGGAAGAGGGTTGCTGCTGCTAAGTCACGTCAGTTGTGTCTGACTCTGTGTGACCCCATAGATGGCAGCCGACCAGGCACCCCCGTCCCTGGGATTCTCCAGGCAAGAACACTGGAGTGGGTTGCCATTTCCTTCTCCAATACATGAAAGTGAAAAGTGAAAGGGAAGTCGTTCAGTCATGTCCGACTCTTCCCGACCCCATGAACCGCAGCCTACCAGGCTCCTCTGTCCATGGGATTTTCCAGGCAGGAGTACTGGAGTGGGGTGCTATCTCCTTCTCCGTGAAGAGGGTTAGGTTTAGGATTGTATCCAGCAATTGGCATGTATATTAAAACACTTACTTTGCCTTTTACTATTAAATATTTGTGGGTACCTTACTTACTTACACATACATGGACACACCCTTTTTTAAAAATCAGGAATTATTACTGAAATGAGCTGCCCATGTTTTCTAGACTAACATTCTTGTTGCCATCATTTTAGCTACAGACCTTTTCAACTTTCACTATCTGTGCATTCCTTTGATGGTATGACCTCCTGTGGAAATCCCTGTCGAGACCCTAGTGTCTTCTTTCAGGAGTTCCTCTATGCCCTATCTCTGTGTAGAGGAAGAAGGACCTTCTATTAAATTAGACATTTGTGTGTGTATCATTTTAAATTTCATTCTTTCTTTCATAAAGGGCTGTCCTTTCTCCCCCTTGCCTAAACTGTTAGCTCCTGCTTGGCTTTGGTTTAAGGCACAGAACATAACACATACACTAGAGGCTTGTCTGGAGAAGGAAATGACAACCCATTCCAGTACTCTCGCCTGGAAAATCCCATGGACAGAGGAGCCTGGTGGCCTACAGTGCATGGGGTTGCAAATAGTAAGACATGGCTGAGTGACTTCACTCTCTTCATACTTACTCACTGGAGAAGGAAATGGCAACCCACTCCAGTTTTCTTGCCTGGAGAATCCCACAGACAGATGAGCCTGGCAGGCCATGGTCCATGTGGTCACAGAGAGTCGGTCACGACTGGGGTGACTAAGCATGCACAGAGTCTTGTCAGGGAGAATGACCTCAAACTCACTACTGCTCAGTATTTCAAAATCTTTGTGGAAATCATATCTACAAAAGATTTCCTGAAAAATTAAATAGCCCATCCATTTTTCTTGCTCAGAGAGTCTTAAAGTTGGATAAGGAGGCTTTTAAGAGCATCTTATAGTTGCACATAACCTTTATGTATATGAATTTTAATGTGTGTCTGTTATTTTCACTAGGTGTTCAGAGTGGTCTATAACAAAGAATTGGCTAAGAATCATCCCTGTTGATATTTTCAGAGCTATAATTGGATTCAGTTCAGTTCAGTTGCTCAGTCGTGTCCGACTCTTTGCGACCCCATGAATCGCAGCACACCAGGCCTCCCTGTCCATCACCAGCTCCCGGAGTTCACTCAGACTCATGTCCATCGAGTCAGTGATGCCATCCAGCCATCTCATCCTCTGTCGTCCCCTTCTCCTCCTGCCCCCAATCCCTCCCAGCATCAGCATCTTTTCCAATGAGTCAGCTCTTCGCATGAGGTGGCCAAAGTACTGGAGTTTCAGCTTTAGCATCATTCCTTCCAAAGAAATCCCGGGGCTGATCTCCTTCAGAATGGACTGGTTGGATCTCCTTGCAGTCCAAAGGACTCTCAAGAGTCTTTAGTTAGTACAAAAAGACCAGAAGGCTACATTCTGTATACCTGGACTTTAGCATTCCAGAACTATTGCATGTAATTAATTACCCCTAAATTGAGTGTTAAATTTTCATTTATATTTTAAAAACAATACCAGAAGCATATCATACCACTTTGCCTAGTGAAGATATTTATCTTTGGCATCTGTGTAAGCAATAAATGTGATTCTTTGAGAAACTGGCCTTTCTTCCTATTTTGCAAGCGATGGCTCAAAGAACTGGCTGTCTTTCCTCTGGCTTTACTGGTATTGACAGTGCACTGCCAACTTACACGCTCTGTACTAGCTATTGTACTCCAGGGCATACATTTAGCCTAATTCTTAAATTTGTTCTATTGTCTCTACCCTTATTTACCTTTGCCACAATTTCCTCACTTCTTTTTGATGTGTATTTTGTTGTACTACATATTTTTATAAGTTGTCCTAAATCATTTCCAAGAATACCAAGTGTACAAATATAGATGAATAAATAAATAATAATAGTGGCTGAGGCAGCATATAAATCTTTTTGTTTATTTAATATATTTTTCACAGTCCACAGTGTTAAAGTGCTTTCAGAGATGCTTCTTTAATAAAATTTTGTAGGTTTTGTTATAAATATTATTATTAAAGTTTAAAAGCTACTAATGTATCCTTAATAAAGTAAAAACAGCTAAGGTGGCCAACATTGAAGAATGAATCCAAAGTATTTTAACCTGAATGGTAAAGTAGGGAAGCTCTTTTATCCCCCTTAAGCTGTAAAAATATGTTTTAGACATCATTGCTGTTGGTAGATTTATTTTTTTCTGTAACTTGTTCAGAAAATCTAACAAATTGCATACTTTTCAGAACATGTCTATTCTGTTTTCTTCTTATAAACGTAATTATGAGTTTGTGCTTTGGGATATATTTTATTGCACAGAAGTGTGCTACTTTGTGTGTTTGTATGTATGTGTAACTAAGCTTTGTCTTTTAGTAAAATTATAGTTACTCATATAGTCTCTGTTTTTCTTCCTTTGGTTTTATACTTGCATTTGTAAAAAGTTAACAGTACATACTGCTTCTTTGTTGCTGTTTGTCAAATATGGGTTGCCAACTACTGTTTTATTGTATTGTGGTGGGATTTACTGATGAATGGAAGAAAAATAAAAAAGGAAATTGATTTTTCTTCTTATGTTCTGAGTAGGACTCCCCAGTCTACAATGCAATCTACAGAATAATCATCTGAACATATATTTAGTGGGTAAGACAAAGCCCAAGACTAAGGCATAGCATATCTAATAAGCAAACCCAAAGATCACTTGTAAACCATTGCTTCCCAGTCACATATTAATTGTGCTGTAATGGAAACACTGAGGCTTAGCTTAGAGAAAAAAGTGGGAATCCTATTCCCATTATATAAAACTTCAGCAGTGACAGGTTAGATAAAAATTTTAAAGCAGCATAAAATACAAACATATGTATTTTTTTTAAAGAAAATTAGAGATACCAAGGGAAAATTTCATGCAAAGATGGGCACAACAAAGGACAGAAGTGGCAGGGACCTAACGGAAGCAGAAGATATTAAGAAGAGGTGGCAAGATACACAGGAGAACTATACAAAAAAGATCTTAATGACCCAGCTAACCATGAAGGTGTGATCACTCACCTAGAGCCAGATATTCTGGAGTGTGAAATCAAGTGGGCTTTAGAAAGCATCACTATGAACAAAGCTAGTGGAGGTGATGGAATTCCAGCTAAGCTATTTCAAATCCTAAAAGATGATGCTATGAAAGTGCTGCACTCAATATGTCAGCAAATTTGGAAAACTCAGCAATCGCCACATGACTGGAAAAGGTCAGTTTTTATTCCAATCCTAAAGAAAGACAATGCCAAAGAATCTTCAGACAACCTCACATTTGCACTCATCACACACGCTAACAAAGTAGTGCTCAAAATCTCCAAGTTAGGCTTTAACAGTACGTGAACCAGGAACTTCCAGATATAAAAGCTGGATTTAGAAAAGGCAGAGGAACCAGAGATCAAATTGCCAACATCCTTTGGATCAGAGAAAAAGCAAGAGAATTTCAGAAAAAAACCTTTACGTCTTCTTCATTGACTATGCCAAGGCCCTTGACTGTGTGGATCATAACAAACTGTGACAAATTCTTAAAGAGACAGGAATACCAGACCACCTTACCTGCTTTCTCAGGAATCTGTATGCAGGTCAAAAAGTAACAGTTAGAACCGAACATGGAACAACGGACTGGTTCCAAATTGGGAAAAAGAGTACGTCAAGGCTGTTTATTGTCACCCTGCTTATTTAACTTATTTGCAGTGTACATCATTTGAAATTCCAAACTGTATGAAACCCAAGCTGGAATCAAGATTTCAGGGAGATATCCAATGGGAATTTGCTGTCTTAGGGAACTCAAACAGGAGCTCTAACCTATCTCATACCTACCTACATCGGTAGGTTTGCGGGCTACAGTCCTTGGGGTCTCATAGAGTCAGACACGACTGACTAAACCACCACTAACCAATGTAGGCCTAGGCCAGGTTCAGTCCCCGGTACCTGGAAAGTGCTCAGTAAATACTTGTAATCTTGAATATTTGATGACACTCTTACAAAAAAGAAAGGCCATGCATGGTGAGTGTGTGATTCAGAAACAGCTGTCAGGGAAGGAAAAATGAAGGGTCCAGGTTGTCAGAAACCAATTCTGCTGGAATATAAGGAAATGGCTGTGTGGTAGCTGCTACTCAGAGAGCCGACATTCGTGGCTCCCTTTCACATCAGGGCTGATTTAGCGCCATCATTGCTCTACTCAGCTTTTGCTAGACGTATCAGAGCTAGGCTGACTCTTACAGAAAGAAAAGGAAACGTGAGACAGTGTCTCTTGCTTCACAAGTCTGCAGTGAACTGCTGAAGTATACAGATTTCACCCAATACACAAAGCAAAAAATCTGTGTATTTTTAAGGACTGCTGACATAGCCGGAGGGACAAACTCTCCAAGTAGTCATCGAATAGACAGGGAAAAGTGGAACAAAGACACTTCAGGCTGAAGAGTTTTGTTGGCTTGAGAGTGACTATTTGAAGGAATAGATAGCTACTAGGAGCCATATTCTTTCTACCTTAGGAGATACTCAGTGTTATTGTATAAAGAAATCTCCAAAATAAAGTAAGAACTATAGAGGTATGCATTTAAGGATATGGAATCAAATCAAAGAAGGTAAAAGTATACTTCTAGGTTTTTCTACTAATTCCCTTTGAGAGTGTTTGACAGTTAATCCCTTTGATTAATTTCTTCATGTCTCTGATTTACTATTTAACCTGTCAGGATTTGGCCTGAGAAATAGGATAATTATGAGTGATGTAGAGTAGAGGTTTATTGTAGAAGTTTTCACCTTACACAGTTGTGGCTGGTGCAGAAGTCTACACAAGGCTGTTGCCTGTGGATCTTGTACCAGCCTTCAAATCTCAAAAGGTCAGGTAGTCCAGCAGTCTGGGAGGAAATGTGAATATGTGGTAGGGAAGAACTGAGAAAATTTGGAACCTAAGAGGAAAGACTGTAACCCATGAACCTGTGTTTTATTACTTCCAAATCTATTATGCATGTAACCTATAAGATAAGCTGGTACCATTTTCCATAGTGTATGTGTTCAGTCATTCAGCCACGTCTGACTCTTTGCAACCACATGGACTGTAACCCACCAGGTTCCTCTGTCCATGGAATCTCCAGGTAAAAATGCTAGAGTGGGTTGCCATAGTACTTCCCTAGAGGATCTTCCCAGTCCAGGGATTGAACTGGTGTCTTTCTGAGTCTTCTGTGTTGGCAGGTGGATTCTTTACCACTGTGCCACCTGGGAAGCCCAATTTGCCATAGAATTAAATACAGAACTCAAAGTTCATGGTTAACCCAAAGTTCTTCAGTAACAGCATTTTATCAGATTATATCCACTCTCTTCATACACTCTTCAGTTCTCTACAGAGCATTTAAAAATGCCCTAAAAGAGTTTTTAAAAGGCTACTGTGTCTTCGTTTGAAATTGATCCACAATTATCTTCAAGAAGCAGAATCCTTTCTGAGGGTACTTTCAGACTAGAGTGCTTTTCCAAGAGGGTGATTCTCAATACAATGAAATGGAATATTTCTCTTGTACTTTTAGGATCTGTGTGCAGCAGTGGTAAAGTTAAAAAAAAAAAAAAAGATTCATTGGTCATTTAATAAGATGATTCTTCCCATCCCTTCTTCTTCAGAATTCGTGCTATATTTTGTAGCTATCTCTACAAAGGTTATATTTACCAGATTAACCCCTGACACATGAAGAACTTCCATTCACAGACATCCAGATGACCTGTTGTAATGCTGTGCTGTTCAGGAATTTAGTGCCTCAACACAATGACTGGTTAAGCGATGTAGTTGTCATGCACAGTAGTAATGCTATTTTTATTCTCCCTTTAGGGAGGAATGTTGGAGGCTGACTCTTTAAAAATAACTAGTTTAGAATGAAGCAGCCATATGGCTGATTACAAAGATGTTTTTTATTTTAGTTCAGTTTTGATTAAGTTACAATCTGATACTATAAGTGCTTCCATAAAACAACAGAACAAAGCTTAGGCATTTGAGTCTTAGCATTCATATTTGTATATAAATGTTGATATTCTAAAGATAATATGAAGGATCAAGCATTGTATACCTTTAATGTTCTTGATACTTATGAAGTTTTTCATATTTACATAATGGCTTACTATAATACTTATATTTTTCATATTTATATAATGCCTTACTATACTGTTTACTCCAACATGATTTGAAGTTTAGTGTAAAATCTGAAAAAGAATCAACATATAAAATTATTCCTCAAGAAAGAAAGTTCCTCCAAGATAGTTTATGTACTACAGGTGAAACTGGAGTTAAGCCATATATATACCTAGAAATTCACATTTTTAGGTTTAGTTCACATTAATAAAGATATTATGGCATCCGGTCCCATCACTTCATGGGAAATAGATGGGGAAACAGTGGAAACAGTGCCAGACTTTATTTTTTTGGGCTCCAAAATCACTGCAGATGGTGACTGCAGCCATGAAATTAGAAGATGCTTACTCCTTGGAAGAAAAGTTATGACCAATCTAGATAGCATGTTCAAAAGCAGAGACATTACTTTGCTGACTAAGGTCCTACCCTTATGGCAGAAAGTGAAGAGGAGCTAAAAAGCCTCTTGATGAAAGTGAAAGTGGAGGGTGAAAGCACTGGCTTAAAGCTCAACATTCAGAAAACGAAGATCATGGCATCCAGTCCCGTCACTTCATGGGAAATGAATGGGGAAACCATGGAAACAGTGTCAGACTTTATTTTTGTGGGCTCCAAAATTACTGCAGATGGTGACTGCAGCCATGAAATTAGAAGACGCTTACTCCTTGGAAGAAAAGTTATGACCAACCTAGATAGCATGTTCAAAAGCAGAGACATTACTTTGCTGACTAAGGTCCGTCTAGTCAAGGCTATGGTTTTTCCTGTGGTCATGTATGGATGTGAGAGTTGGACTGTGAAGAAGGCTGAGCGCCGAAGAATTGATGCTTTTGAACTGTGGTGTTGGAGAAGACTCTTGAGAGTCCCTTGGACTGCAAGGAGATCCAACCAATACATTCTGAAGATCAGCCCTGGGATTTCTTTGGAAGGAATGATGCTAAAGCTGAAACTCCAGTACTCTGGCCACCTCATGCGAAGAGTTGACTCATTGGAAAAGACTCTGATGCTGGGAGGGATTGGGGGCAGGAGGAGAAAGGGACAACAGAGGATGAGATGGCTGGATGGCATCACTGACTCAATGCACGTTGAGTCTGAGTGAGCTCCAGGAGTTGGTGATGGACAGGGAGGCCTGGCGTGCTGTGATCTATGGGGTCGCAAGGAGTCAGACACGACTGAGCGACTGAACTGAACTGAACTGGATAAGTAAAGAAAAAAATCACATGCTGAAGTTGCTAAGATCCACAGTGAGGACAAATCTCCCAGCTGTGAAACTGCAAAGAAGAGAAGTTTGTGCTACTTTTGCGGTCGCACCTTAAACAGCAGAAGCTATGGCCACAGTGCATAAGTGTTTAGTTAGGATGGAAAACCATTAAATTTGTACAATAAAATATTTTAAGAGAGAGAGATAGTACTCACATAACTTTTATCACAGTGTATTGTTACATTTGTTCTATTTTATTATTGTTGTTAATCTCTTACTGTGCCTAATTTTTAAATTTAAATTTTATCATAAGGGTGTGTGTGTGTGTGTGTAGAAAAAATATAGCAGATGTAGGGTTTTGTACTATCAGTTTCAGGGAGCCACTGGGGATCCTGGAATATATCCTTTTTGGATAAGGGTGGGGGGTGTTTTACTGTATTTCAATATTTTAACAACTGAGTTAGCCTCTGGTACACACATTTTGGGAGAAGGCAATGGCACTCCACTCCAGTACTCTTCCTGGAAAATCCCACGGGCAGAGGAGCCTGGTGGGCTGCAGCCCATCGGGTCGCGAAGAGTCGGACACGACTGAGCAACTTCCCTTTCGCTTTTCACTTTCATGCATTGGAGAAGGAAACGGCAACGCACTCCAGTGTTCTTGCCTGGAGAATCCCAGGGACGGGGGAGCCTGGTGGGCTGCCGTCTATGTGGTCACACAGAGTCGGACACGACTGAAGTGACTTAGCAGCAGCAGACACATTTTGAAGATGGCTCTGGTGATTAGGACAGCAATGGAACTGTACAACAGAAACAAAGTTCCATAAACTGGACAAATATGTCATATGACTCTGACGACAGAGGATGAGCTGGCTGGATGGCATCACTGACTCGATGGACGTGAGTCTGAATTCCGGGAGTTGGTGATGGACAGGGAGGCCTGGCGTGTTGCGATTCATGGGGTCGCAAAGAGTCGGACACGACTGAGCGACTGAACTGAACTGAACTGAATAAGGATATTACATAAATGGATTTTTGGTCACAATAAAAAGCCAATTTTCATTATCCTTTCTCTCAAAGAACCAGCGTTGCCTTTCATAGTAATTTATTGTCTTTTCTTTCATAATGTTTTCACACAATATAAAAGATGTAGAAATCAGAAAAGTAGGGGGAAATCAAAGGAATATGAGACCTATGTACATTGCTGCAATGATTTTTAATTTGTTCAAATGTTTTTCTGTGAAGTTTGCAGAAAACCTTTTTCTAAATCATGAATTACAGAATAAAGTCTGTCAACTTGCTACAGTAAACTTTAGATAGAAAAAGTTGGTGGTATTAATTTCAAAATTTGTATTGAGAAGTTGCCTTTTGAAAGCCATTGCCTTATGTCCAAATCTTGAAATATAACTGTTATCCTACTTTTGTAAGTATCATAATGTCACAATATTATGTACACAGCTCTGTCACATAGTATCAGGTCTTGATGTTGAATTACTCACTATATAAATTCATTTTTAGACACTGAATATAATTTAACTTTCCTAGTATTTTTATGTGAAGCGGAAAATAAAAATTATGAGGAGGTTAAGACAAATTTGAAGAGATTTCAGTTACATTTAGAAACATTTTCCCTGAAAGTTTTTCAGTATCTTTGGTACTCCAGGTATCAGGTTTGTACTTGAATCATCAATTATATTTGACATTGGAAGTTTACTTGAAAAGCCTGTTGAGAAAGGTAACCTTGACCCTTTCTGGGAAACCCTAGTCAGTCAGTCAACCAGTTAGTCTATAAGTTGATCAGCCAGTCTGCCAGAGAGTCAGTCAGTCAGTCAACCAATTAAGTTACACTCAGTTGTTACAAGGTAGAACATTTTGGAACTGAAAAGAAAAGTGCAAACTTCCTTAGCACTGCAAGCACATGATTCAATCCTCTGTCTAGGCTGCTATATGGGAGGGCAAAGAATCGCTTAATAGCTGAGAAGTTTTCATCTGGGGATAAAATGGTAATCCATGATTTGCTTGATTTCAGTAAGTAAATCATCTACTACTCATCATTATGGAGGAGGCAATGGCACCCCACTCCAGTACTGTTGCCTGGAAAATCCCATGGATGGAGGAGCCTGGTGGGCTGCAGTCCATGAGGTCGCTGAGAGTCAGAAACGGCTGAGCTACTTCACTTTCACTTTTCACTTTATGCATTGGAGAAGGAAATGGCCACCCACTCCAGTGTTCTTGCCTGGAGAATCCCAGGGATGGGGGAGCCTGGTGGGCTGCCGTCTATGGGGTCGCACAGAGTTGGACACAACTGAAGCGACTTAGCAGCAGCAGCACTCATCATTATATTCAAATCATTCTGGGATACTACATAATTTTAGGCAAGACAGTAGGCTATAATGTACACAGCACTAGGTTTAAAACTTAATTCGGTTTCCAATTCATTTTATAGCCTTTATCAAATCTAATTTTTGATCCATGGATTGTTTACTTAAATAACTCCTCTACCTTATAATTCTGGAATTTTATGATCTTTCCTTTATTTGTATCAATTTATAGAATAGTAATTCTCAACAATTTCCCTCTGCTTTTCAGTGAACTATAAGCTCCTTTCATTGCATCAACACAAGCTGATATTGTATACCATTTCATTTTGTCAAATCAACTTTGCAAACTTTTTAGTGATGTCAGTCAAATAGATCATTAAGTTGAATGGATGGTGGTATAGAATTGGGAACCTCTTGCTACCAGTAAAAGGTAACATAGGATAGTATTAATCCAGTGCTAAAGAAAAGTAATTTCCTTAAGAGGGTGAGTATAGCCCTGTCATATGAAGATACTAAACAATTACTAGAAGAATAGCACAATGCAAAGTGTGAAAATGAACATAGTAAGATAACTGAATAATGGTTTTCTAGATGCTATGACAATTTGTTATACTTTAGTAGTGATTGTGGACTTCCCTGGTGGCTCAGAGGGTAAAGTGTCTGCCTGCAATGCGGGAGACCCAGATTCGATCCCTGGGTCTGGAAGATCCCCTGGAGAAGGAAATGGCAACCCACTGCAGCACTGTTGCCTGGAAAATCCTGTGGATGGAGGAGCCTGGTGGGCTACAGTCCATGGGGTTGCAAAGAGCTGGACACAGCTGAGTGACTTCGCTTTCTTTCTTTCTTTCACTTTTAGAAGTAGTGATTGCCTTATAATTATAATTGCCTTTTTAAAATGTTGTATTGGGTCTTTTAAACTTTGCCAGTGTGCTACTAAATAATTCACTTGTTCGTAAATGAGTTTTACAAATGTAAGAATTTTAAGATTTATTAAGAAGGTTGGATGATGGAGCTGATCTACAGTGAATTCAACTCAGATTAGATGGAACCTTTTGAATCCAGTCATAAAATTAAAAAAAGCATATCTAGAGACAGTTTTAAGTCCTCTATGACTTAGTGCAAGATGCTTTTCTGAAGCACGTGGCTACATTTTGATATGGTACCTAACTTTGAGGAATGTATACTCCAAGTTGCTATGCTGAATAAATATTCAACATGCAGTCATATTCAAATTTTGAGGTTTTTTTTTCCTGATAATTAAATATTTCCCCAGCTGATGAAATTCTTAAGCCAAAAGCTGTTGTGTTTTAAAACATGTGAGGCTAAGAATAAGTATGAAAAATTACCTTGGCTCAGAAATGGAAAAAATGAAAAGCATGGATCAAATTATGTAGCACCTCTTTGACAGTTTGACATGAGGCCAGAGGCAAGCGTTTACACTAAACGTTGTTTTTAAAATGCAACCTTTAGTGTTATTTGATTTTCTCCTCAAGCAAACTAAGATGTGGACTTTAATAATCCCTTCTGACAATTTTATAAAAATGGACTGCCATGCTTAATTGATGATGGGCCTCTTCATCTGCCACCCCCAGGCATTTTCTGTAAGTTATTGATACGGAGTTCACAGCCTCTATCCATCAGATCTTTGACTGCATCTGTATTATTAACCTTTGGGTTGATCTGACAGTGGCATCGGCCCGCCTAACTGGCTGTCATGTCAGCTTGGCAGCTGGGCTTCGCGTGTTTCCTTTCATATTCACTTTGTCTCCGAAGATCATCTGGAGATAGGAACAAAGCCAATTACTTTGTGATTTCTAAATTGTCCAGATTTTCTCCTAATGTAATGTCAGGGAGAAATAAAATTCTAAAATATATGAGAACGTGATGCCCTGGTAATGAGTCAAAAGGCCTTGTGCCATAGAGATCCAGGTTCTGATTTCAGTTCCAAATCTTTGTGACTTTTTGGTAAGTTACTTAACTTCTCTGGGCCTCATTGCTATTGTTGTTCAGTCACCGCTCCAGTTCTGTCCGACTCTTTGTGACCCCATGGACTGCAGAACACCAGGCCTCCCTGTCCTTCACCATCTCCCAGAACCTGCTCAAACTCATGTCTATTGAGTTGGTGATGTCATCCAGCTCTCTCATCCTCTGTCGTCTCCTTCTCCTCCTGACTTCAATCTTTCCCAGCATCAGGGTCTTTTACAATGAGTCAGCTCTTCACCTCGGGTAGCCAAAGTACTGGAGCTTCAGCTTCAGCAGCAGTCCTTCCAATGAATATTCAGAACTGATTTCCTTTAGGATTGACTGGTTTGATTTCCTTGCAGTCCAAGGAACTCTTAAGAGTCTTCTCCAGTACCACAGTCCAAAGGCATCCACTGGTATTTGGAAATAGAGACAATGAATTTCCCTCCAGAATTTATTCTCCTTGTATTGTTTTAGTTTATAGATAAACTCTACCTGTAAGGGACAGATCTATCTTTTGGAAGTGTTAAGGATACAAGAATATAAAATAAATGAATGTGTTGTTAATTTCCTCTCCCTTAGGGTCTTGGAAGAAGCACATGTGAGGGGCTCTAAAAGTTTCATCACATTAACTTCACAGTAAGTCTACCTTGACTGGTTCTGCCACATACACACATTTTAGCAGGGCTTCTGCTCTTCCAGCTAGGGATGACATTTCTTAACTTGCCTTATACTTGAGTGAGATCATCTGACAGCTCTAGCTCACAGGAGAACACAAACAACACATGCAGCTTTCAGGTTCTGTCCTTAAAATAGCCCACTTATAACCCCACCCTCTTTTTTTTTCTTTTCCCACTGGCTGGAAAAAACCAATGCTAGTGCAATAGTTGGGCTTGGGAAATGGCACCATCCTGGATTCGGGAAATGGCACCATCCTGGATTCAAGAAATGGAAGCTCTACCTTGAATCTGGCAGAGCCTTCTTGGGATAACCCATTCTGGATCACCCTATATGTCTCAGTTCAGTTCAGTCACTCAATCGTGTCTGACTCTGCAGCCCCATGAACTGCAGAACACCAGGCCTCTCTGTCCATCACCAACTCCTGGAGTCCACCTCAACCCATGTCCATTGAGTTGGTGATGCCATCCAACCATCTCATCTTCTGTCGTCCCTTTCTCCTCCTGGCGTCAATCTTTCCCAGCATCAGGGTCTTTTCAAATGAGTCAGCACTTTGCATCAGGTGGCCAAAGTATTGGAGTTTCAGCTTCAACATCATTCCTTCTAATGAATGCCCAAAACTGTATATGTCTAAATATTGTTTAAAAAAAAATAAACTTGTATCTTTTTTTTAAAAGTCAATGTATATTTGGATCTCTTTGCTAAAATAGCTTAGTCTATATCCTAACAAATAAACACACCTACATTTCTAGTACTTTTATGCTGTGGTTTAGTCACTAAGTGGTGTCCAGCTCTTTGTGACCCCATGCACTGTAGCCTACCAGGCTCCTCTGTCCATGGGATTTCCCTGGCAAGAATACTGGAGTGGCTTACCATTTCCTTCTCCAGGGCATCTTCCCGACCCAGGGGTTGAACCCAGGTCTCCAGCATTGCAGACAAATATTTTACCACCGAGCCACCAAAGAAAGTATTTTTATGGAGGTTAAATTATATAAGCCATGTAAATGCTTGCATGTGGTACTGTGCAAATACTCTCTTTGAAGATGGAATTTTTAAATTATCTACTTTTGTTTGGACAGACAAGTAATCCTAAAATCAACAGAGAAGTTAAACCGTAGTGTTAACAGTTTAAAAATATCTGTTTCTTTTTCTTAATAATAAATACTTCACTGGTTTAGAACTTACAGGGCAAAAGTACTGCCTAGTATCATCCCATCCTATTTTCGTATTTATTATCCTTTATGGATATTTGGATGAGATAATAATGTATATATAGTTTATAGGATATATAGTAGGTGCTCAATATATATTGAAATAGACTATTTCTCTCCTTTTCTCATATTCTACATTAGATATAAAATATAATTATTTTAAAGATAACAAATATTCCCATTTGTGATAAACCATTGGCTTTCCTATTCTTTGAGAAACTGCACCTTCTCCCCACATTCTAACTATGTGATAAAAGGGAACTATTGGGATCTTGCCTCTTTCTTCACAGACATTAGTGGTACCATACTTCCCTGGTATTTCTAAAATCCTGGTAGCAGAGAGGCACTCTTTTTCTCTGTGGCTCTGCTGTTTTGGAAATGTGGAACTTAAAGCTTCCTGTAGTTTTGTCTCCTATCACACAGGAAGAGCTGTGGTAATAATTGATCCATTTGTTTTCAATGCACAAGACAGGTTTCACTCTAGCTTTTATTATAATTTGAGCCCGTGAAACAAAGTATTTCTCCTTAATTGAGGTGAATTAAGGTGAGTTTCTTTCACTTGCTGTGAAAATAATCTGTGAACAAGGAGGAGCCTCTTTACTGCAATGCCGTGTCTCCTGTGAGCTGTTGTTGGAACGAAAATCAGTATGCCTGAATTCTCTACCGATTTTCATGATCCATCCTCTCACACTGGCAAGTGCTCTGCCTTACACTAAGAGGACTGTTCTCTGGGACACATGCCTGCCCTCAAGCGGTTTACCATAGAGAAGAAATGATATGAACCAATAAATAGCTAAATGACATTACAAGCTTTAAGTAACTGTGAAAAGCGGTAAAGAAAAAAAAAGATATAACAAGATAGCCCATCTTATCACAAGTAATTTCCTATAGAACTTGAGGTTCAGAGCAATAAGCAAAAGCAAAGAGTATCATAAATCATTAAGAGAAGATTTGTTTAAAACCTCTGTGGGATAGTCCCTGAAGTCATGCCCTCCCTGTTTCTTCAGCCTGAATGAGATAAACAGAGTTACCTCAGCAGACACACAACCAAACAGGACCTGGTGGGGTCATCCTGGGACAGGCTCTCTCCCGCCCAACATCCTGCTTTAGCTAGATAACATTATTTGATGGCTGTTTCCTGAGTTGTTTTACAGATGTGAAAAACCCTCGCTAGATGGAAGATGTTAACTGCTTGATGATCTTGAGAGTGAGCACAGAGCCCCAGGCCTCCGAGGCCCAGGGACCAATAATGTTAACACCCATAACACAGCCCTCTTCCCTCACCATCGGCCAATCAGAGAACTGCGCACGATCTGATCACAAACTCTGTGACCTCCTTTCCTTGATCTGGCTTTAAAAAATGCTCAGCTGAAACCCTTGTGGAACTTGGGGGTTTTGTGGGAGGAGGGCATGAGCCACCCATCTTCTTTGCCTGGCCTCACTCTGAGTCAGGCACATGAACTTGCCCTAACAGCCAAACCGAAAAATTAGCAAACATAGGAAGTCTCTGAAGGCTCTTCTCTCCTTCTCCCTCCTACACTGCCGTTGCTCCTACCCTCTCTGAGTATCCTGTCTTCCTTAGATTTCCCTTGAGACCATTCCCGCACATGGATTCTACACATGTCTGCAGTTCTACACATTAGGCCAGCAGGATGTACCACAATGTTCATCTCCAGAAGCACAGAGGTTCTAAAGTTTTTTTTAAATTAACAGTGCTGCATAGTATTCAGTAAAATATAATTAAGCTTCACATTTTCTCTCTTTGGTTGTAGTTTCTATTTATCATTCCAGGCCTTACTGGGAATGCTGGGGAGAGTCTTCTGAACCACAGTAGATTTGTATGGATATTTGTTTGCATACCTTCTGAAAGCCTTTCCACAAGTTCTGAACTCTATTTCCTATATGTCAGATGCTCATAGAGTTCTCCTCATAGGTCAGATCTATAGCACCCACTTCCTTTATTCTCTTAAAAATGAACCAGTCAACCAAAACCACATTATTGACTGTGGTTTTTTTTTTTTGGCAATTCAATAACTTTATTGGACCATCAGCAATTAATTAGTTCTCATCCACATTGACTGTCTGTAGATTTTTGAAAGTGGTGACGGGCACGTAGGTAACCAAAGTATAGAGCTTAGAATATTTATCACCATTATCACGGTGATTCATTTGCTAACCTTGACTATTTAGCTGTCTTGACTGTAAACAGTGGTTTGAAAAAGCAAGAATTCTTTTGGTTGGTACTGTGTAAGCTGTTTGCTATATGGCCTGGGCATACATGACCTAGTTACAAAGTCAGAGCTTCATTTCCGAGCCCTTGGAATAGAAACGGTTTAGTTAGACTAACATGGGTTTGAGCTTGGACCTACCATTTATTAGCTGTATCACCTTAATCAAGTTACTTGCTATCTTTAAGTTCTTTAAGTTTCACCAGTTATGAGGTAAGACTAACAAACACAACTTACAAAATTATGCAACTTAAGAATGAAAGCATTGTTGACATAAAAAATAGTCACAAGCCAAAAGTTGAGAGTTATGTTTAATTTGGTGGGAATTTTTTGGATTTCAAGCCTGGGAGATAGCATCTAAGTAAATCTGAGAGAACTGCTCCTGGGCTTGAAGGCCTCAATATTCCCACCAAATATAACAGCTCTCAACTTTTAGGTTGTGACTATTTTTTAAGTTGATAAGTTTTAGAAAAGGCAGAGGAACAAGAGGTCAAATTGCCAACATCTGCTGGATAACTGAAAAAGTAAGAGAGTTCCAGAAAAACATCTATTTTTGCTTTATTGACTATGCCAAAGCCTTTGACTGTGTGGATCACAATAAACTGTGGAAAATTCTTCAAGAGATGGGAATACCAGACCACCTGACCTGCCTCTTGAGAAATCTGTATGCAGGCCAGGAAGCAAAAGTTTGAACTAGACATGGAACAAGAGACTGGTTCCAAGTAGGAAAAGGAGTACATCAAGGCTGTGTATTGTCACCCTGCTTATTTAACTGATATGCAGAGTATGTCATGAGAAATGTTGGGCTGGATGAAGCACAAGCTGGAATCAAGATTGCCAGGAAAAATATCAATAAGCTCAGATATGCAGATGACACCACCTTTATGGCAGAAAGTGAAGAGGCACTAAAGGGCCTCTTGATGAAAGTTAAGAGGAGAGCGAAAAAGTTGGCTTAAGGCTCAACATTCAGAAAACGACGATCATGGCATCTGGTCCCGTCACTTCATGGGAAATAGATGGGGAAACAGTATAAACAGTAGCTGACTTTATTTTTCTGGGCTCCCAAATCACTGCAGATGGTGATTGCAGCCATGAAATTAAAAGATGCTTACTCTTGGAAGGAAAGTTATGACCAACCTAGACAGCATGTTGAAAAGCAGAGACATTACTTTGTCAAAAAAGGTCCGTCTAGTCAAGGCTATGGTTTTTCCATTGGTCATGTATAGATGTGAGAGTTGGACTGTAAAGAAAGCTGAGCACTGAAGAATTGATGCTTTTAAAGTGTGGTGTTGGAGAAGACTCTTGAGGGTCCCTTGGACTGCAAGGAGATCCAACCAGTCCATCCTAAAGGAGATCAGTCCTGGGTGTTCATTGGAAGGACTGATGTTGAAGCTGAAACTCCAATACTTTGGCCACATGATGCGAACAGCTGACTCATTTGAAAAGACCCTGATGTTGAGGGCAGGAGGAGAAGGGGATGACAGAGGATGAGATGGTTAGATGGCATCACTGACTCAATGGACATGGGTTTGGGTGGACTCCAGGAGTTGGTGATGGATAGGGAGGCCTGGCATGCTGCGGTTCATGGGGTCGCAAAGAGTCGGACATGACTGAGCAACTGAACTGAACTGAAGAAGAGTCCATAGCAGATTGCTCTCCTCTACCTAAATTCCATGAGGATCCAGAGTCTTGGTACCAGCAGAGGCCCCCTGTGCCCATCTGACTCCTTGGGGAGTCCAGAGGAATTTGAGTGTTTCTCTCCTGGTTCTCAGAGAAGGCAATGGCAACCCACTGAAGTACTCTTGCCTGGAAAATCGCATGGGCAGAGGAGCCTGGTGGGCTGCAGTCCATGGGGTCGATAAGAGTGGGACACGACTGAGTGACTTCATTTTCACTTTTCCCTTTCATGCATTGGAGAAGGAAATGACACCCACTCCAGTGTTCTTGCCTGGAGAATCCCAGGGATGGGGGAGCCTGGTGGGCTGCCGTCTATGGGGTTGCACAGAGTCGGACACGACTGAAGCAACTTAGCAGCAGCAGCAGCTCCTGGTTCTAGGATGTTCTGTTATTGGTTGATGGTCCTAAGTTTTATTCGGTGGGGGAAGATGTTATCCTTGAAACTTGGTTCAAGAAGAGGTCCCTGGGTTGTTCAGTTTAGACACTTAGCAAGTTATCCTCAGTGTAAAAGGCACTGGGCGTATTTCATTTGGATACTGAGTAGTTGATTATCCACAATTTGGAGACTGGGAAGTTTTTGCTGAGTTAAACGTGAGTAAGGTGGGATGAGTTGTTAGGGGAAAGTCTTACCTGTTGTTTTTTCCTTGAATTGGCTACCTTAATAGAGTTTGTCAAAATAAAACAATCTCATGAGAACTTCTGAGCTCCAAAGAAGGGACTCTATCCTCCTGGCTGGCAAGGGCTCTCTCAGGCAACTGAGAAACTTGGAGGAGTGGTGGAGGCAAGACCTCCCAGGATGAAGGTGTCCCTACAGGGAAACCCACTCGCATAATTAATAAACTGCTCAACTGCGGACCCACATAAGAATTGGCTATTCCACAGTCTGAGCACCCACGGAAGTCTTATAGTCCACTGGGAGACCACAGACACAAAGAAGGGGCTAAAAGAGCTCTGGGGCAAAAGCCAGAGAAGTTAAGCTTCCAAGCAGCACACACTGGCCCACCACATGGTCATCAGTAGCAATTTTATCTCAACAAACCGACTTAAAAATGGGAAATAAAGAATTGAAAATAAAAGGAATGAAAGATTTTCAGCCTCTAGCCCATACCCTAGCTGGGTAACTGTACATACGAACTTACTTAATTGGAAATGAAAAGAAACCTCACCCTAAAAATTTAGGGGGCTCTTTCTTTGCGTATGCACTTAAGTTGCATTAAGTTTATCAGCTGGCTTAGTAAAAAATATATTTTCAGACTTTAAACAAAGGCCATCTAGGGGAAAACTTGGCATTTGTCAGTATCTTTGAGATGTTCTACCTGATCTTCCTAGGATGAGTTCTGTGTTTGTTTGTTTTCATTTTTTTTTGAAAACTTGGCCTTTGCTATACTATTTTTGAGAGTAAACTCTAGGGTTAGGTTACATCCTCTCCCACCCTTTTATGGGAAGGCCTCTTGCATCTTAGTGATTTAAATCACTATTAATATGTTTATTTTATTAATGGCCAAATAATAGATCATTTTAAAATTGGAGAAACTAGCAAATTGGTGAATCTAGAGCACTCTTGTTATAAACAGCTGTTTTATTGGTACCTATAAAACAAAAATCAGATTAAAGGTGAAAAAAATACATCTAATATTTAACCTGAAACTGAAGCACCAATACTTTGGGCATCCTGATAAGAAGAGCCTACTTGCTGGAAAAGGCCCTGATGCTGGGAAAGATTGGAAGCACGAGGAGAAGGGGAAGACAGAGGATGAGTTGATTGGATAGCACCACTGACTCAATGGACATGAGTTTGAGCAAACTCCAGGAGGTAGTGAGGGACTGGGAAGTCTGGTGTGCTGCAGTCCATGGGGTTGCAAAGAGTCAGATAGGACTTAGCTACTGAACAACAACAATGTTTAACCTAAGAACTTCTGTTCTTTAAAACAAGTGAGGAAAACTGGTTTGGGAAGATTCATATGTGATGTTTACTTCCCCTCAGTGGGTCTTTCAGATACTAATAAGGGCACTGAAGTAATTAATGTCAACAGAAAAGCTTGTAAGGAAAATCTAGCCACTATTTTCAACAAGGTAGAAAAATTCAAGAGGAGTTATCTCAAACGAATAAAGAAATCTTTAGATGGTTATTTAAAAGGGGATAAGTAAATTGGACATTTATGTAATTAAAACAAGATTTGATATTACTGCACTACCTAAAGTTAAATGGGCCAAAAGGGACCTCTACTGGCCCCCAATATTAAAAGCCAAACAAGTCAGTTCTATTTACCCTGGTTTTAAAATTATATGTAAAGGAATACAAAAATTTACACTGAGATATCTGACCAGCAATTATTTGAAACAAGGTTAAGCCAAAGAGCCTGACCTTCTTTGGCTCAGCCTCAGTCTGAGGATTCCAGAATTTTTTGTGTAAAAGTAGGTAAAATGGACAGGAAACAAAAGAAAAAAAAAAAAAACACCTTCTAAAATTCCTCTAAGACCAAGCTTGTTGATTGAATCCTAATGAAATCAAAGTTAAAGGTATAAAAGTTGACAGGATTGAGATAAAAGTATATAAAATTGATATATTTAAATGGACTTTATATTAGATGGTTACATTTCTTGATAAATTATATTGTGGGATAGACATGTTTCAGTGGGGAATAATAGTTCCCCTGTGTGCTCAGACGGTTAAGCATCTGTCTACAATGAGAGAGACCCGGGTTTGATCCCTGGGTCGGGAAGACCCCCTGGAGAAGGAAATGGCAATCCACTCCAGTATTACTGCCTGGAAAATCCCATGGACAGAGGAGCCTGGTAGGCTACAGTCCATGGGGTCGCAAAGAGCCGGACACGACTGAGCGACTTCACTTTCACTCACTTTGTGTGGTATTATAAGACTAGAGATACAGATCGCCACTAAGGAAATATTAACTAAATGTACAGACCAATAGGGTTATCTAGGCCACACAAATAAGTAAAACTGGAACTAAATGCAAGGGTTAAAAATAAAAATAAAATAAAAATTGTGATTTTGCTTTGCGTTCAATTTGTGAACTGAGAAAGATCTTTGCTAAATGCCTTATAAAACCTTAGAAGGCATGATAAGTTAAACTCTATGGACTATAGAACTCATAAAATAAATTTCAGTTTAGTTAAAAATCTTGTCACTGATTTCAGTATCTTTAGGTGATAGAACTGTTCTTTGGGGAACTAAAAGCAACTGGCTTTCTTTTGCAAATCTCTAGAAAACAAAATGTAATTTACAGCCTTATGGACAGTAGTAGCCCAACAGGTTCCCGCCATCCATGGGATTCTCCAGGCAAGAATACTGGAGTGGGTTGCCATGCCCTCCTCCAAGGGATCTTCCCTGCCCAGGGATTGAACCCAAATCTGTTACTTCTACCTGCATTGGCAGGTGGGTTCTTTACCACTAGCATCACTAAGAAACTCCAAATACAGATCACAAGGACCCGAGACTGACCCTAATCAGCTCCACCAGACAAGACCTGACACCAAGGGGAAAAGGTGTGGGAGGGGGATTCAGGACTGGGAGCTCGTATACACCCGTGGTGGATTCATGTCGATGTATGGCAAAACCAATACGGTATTGTAAAGTAAAATAAAGTAAAAATTAAAAAAAAAAAAAAAGAAAAAAAATTTAAACAGTTGGGAATGCTCCCTCAACCAAATCTTAAAGACATAGTCTTATATCTATATCATATATATATATATATATATATATATATACACATAGTCATGAGAATTTGTAATTTCCTCAGTTCTCTCTTGCTGTAGCAAAAATTTGAAGCAACAGATGGATCCATATTACAGCTCAGTTTTGTTTGTCAAGCAAAGGAAAATACATCCTGGAGGCATGAAGGTGGAGAGAAGTGAAGAAGTGAAGAGAAGAGAAGCCAGAGGCTCAATATTAGCTCCTCCTTTTATATGTTTTTTTTTTTTTTTCCCTCCATCCCCTGAGCTTGCCCTGTGTACATTGGGCTATCCAGGAGGGCTGTTTGCTTCACCTTTGGTTCTCACTCTGGTCCTTGGACCTTCCTTTATTTTGGGGGCTTTTCCCTTCTTTGTCTTTTAGCCACCACCATTCTGGACTCCTTTTTCCTATTCTAACTACCTAACATATATCTTATATATATAATATATGTCTTATGCATATATAAGATTATAGATATGACCTTAAAATTTTAGTCATCTAAGCAAGCAACCTTCATGTACCCCAACTGTTAGTAAATGAGTATGTTTATATTGTATTAATAATACCTGGTTCACAACTAAGCTTTTAAGTGAAGCTGTGAGACCTCTAGTTTGTCTGTTTATGTCGGTGTACACTTTATACATATGAGATATCTCTACCTTTGGAAAGTATCATCAATAGTAAATTTATAAAGAAAGAAAGTGAAGTCGCTCATTTGTTTCAGACTCTTTGCAATCCCATGGACTGTAGTCTACCAGGCTTCTCTGTCCATGGGATTTTCCAGGCAAGAGTACTGGAGAGGGTTGCCATTGCCTTTTCCAGGGGGTCTTCCTGACCCAGGGCTGGAACCCGGGTCTCCTGCATGGCAGGCAGATGCTTTACCCTCTGAGCCACCAAGGAAGCCCATATAATTTATAAAGAGCTAGCTCTATTTAATTTGAAAAGAAAGTGCTAACATTTATTTTATTTTTTTATTTGGAGGTTAATTACTTTACAATATTGTATTGGTAAGAAACTGGCCAATGTTACTTTCAGATTCACATGAACTGGGAAATATTCAATATTAAGTTGATAGCTGGTATTAATGTTTAAATTTATAATAAATATAGACTTGTCATTGAATCATCAAAATTAAATGTAATACTTTACTTCAGTTTAATAAATAAGACCTCTTTGTATCTGTTGCAAGGAAAATAATTTCATATGAATGAAACTTTAAAGTAACTAAGATAAGAGCTTTTGGGTAAATCCTTTATTTTAGAAATGTCTACTTAATCTTTCTGGATATTTGGTAACTTGAAGTTCTAGAGCTATGCTTATTTAAGTTAAATGATGAAATTTTATTAAATAGTTAGAAGATACTGAGACATTATTGACTAAATAGAGTCCTAAAGTTATTTAGCACTATTAATGAAAATGTTTGGTGTCATCCTGAGATGGTCTCAGATGTTCAAATGTTTTTAAAAATTATCACTTATGTTTAAAAGATGGTTTATAATTGCTTACTTCTTAGCTTTTACTAAAAATTAAGGTTTTAAGAGTTGAGGATTATAATTTAAACATGTAATTGGTGGCTCAGACTGTAAAGCGTCTGCCTGCAGTGTGGGAGACCCTGGTTCAATCCCTGGTTTGGGAAGATCCCCTGGAGAAGGAAATGGCAACCCACTCCAGTACTCTTTCCTGGAAAATTCTGTGGACTGAGGAGCCTGGTAGGCTACAGTCCATGGGGTCGCAAAGAGTTGGACAGAACTGACTTCATTTTAAAGCTAGCGGAATAGCTAACATTTCAGTAGACTGTAAGCAGTAGAATGTCTGTTTTCAGTAAGTAAGTTACGAGGAATGGAATTACATTTTATTGAGTAAAAATGTGAGCTGTTTGATTTCATTTAGGTGGAAAATGAGAAGCAGACTGGATAAAGAAAGTGAAAGAAACCCTGAGGAGGAAAAAGTTTTATGCACAGTCAGGATTAACAAACTTTAGATTGAAGTTAACTGAGTAAATGGATTCTGTTAAGTAAGCTAATGCAAGACTGGAATTTGACTTCTCTTTCTATTAAAAGTTCTCCTTTTTAATAACAAATTGTGAGAGTTTCTGTGCTCTTGAATAATCTGTATTTATTTTCTTTTAATTGTTTTTGTAACTTTGGTTAAATGAATGAGCATTGTTTCGGTGACCTATGATCCTGTTGTGTTTTAAAATCTTTTTAATATTTCTAACAAACTTCCCAAATATCATAATATAACTAAAGCTCTTTTAGACTCCAGTTGACTCTGGGGTGCTTCAAAGAAACATCTCTCAGACCTCTCAGAGAGAAATGTTAAAGTAAGTTTATTTGGTATTTTTATTTCAGAAACATTGTCCAGTGACTGAATGTGAACTTTAGGTTGTAATGTATGGGTAAATGTCATTAATATGGATATTACAGAATTTATATGGACTCCCTAATATCTGAGATGTCTTGATATAATATTATCAGTCATTTCTATTGGTTATCCTAAAATGTTATATGTTGCAGAAATGTCCACGTTTCCTGCTAATTGCATTCTACTCAAATCTTTAACTGTGCTATTTTAAGTTTTGTACCTAATAGGCTCAGCTCAATTCAGTGTCTCAGCTGTGTCCGAATCTTTGTGACCCTATGGACTGCAGCATGCTAGGCCTCCCTGTCCATCACCAGCTCCCGGACTTTACTCAAACTCATGTCCATCGAGTCGATGATGCCATCCAATCATCTCATTCTCTGTCATCCCCTTCTCCTCCTGCCTTCAAACTTTCCCAGCATCAGGGTCTTTTCCAGCAAGTTGGTTCTTTACATCAGGTGGCCAAGGTACTAGAGTTTCACCTTCAGCATCAGTCCATCTAATGAATATTCAGGACTGATTTCCTTTAGGATGGACTGGTTGGTTCTCCTTGCTGTCCAAGGGACTCTCAATAGTCTTCTCCAAAACCACAGTTCAAAAGCATCAATTCTGCACTCAGCTTTCTTTATAGCCCAAATCTCACATGCATACATGACCACTGGAAAAACCATAGCTTTGACTAGAGGTACCTTTGTCGGCAAAGTAATGTCTCTGCTTTTTAATATGCTCTCTAGGTTGGTCATACCTTTTCTTGCAAGGAGAAAGCATCTTCTAATTTTGTGGCTGCAGTCACCATCTTCAGTGATTTTGGAGTCCAAGAAAATAAAGTCTCTCACTGTTTCCGTTGTTTCCCCAACTATTTGCTATGAAGTGATGGGACCAAATGCCATGACCTTAGTTTTCTGAATGTTGAGTTTTAAGCCAACTTTTTGACTCTCCCCTTTCACTTTCATCCAAAGGCTCTTTAGGTCCTTTTTGCTTTCTGCCATAGGGGTGGTATCATCTGCATATCTGACATTATTACTAGTTCTCCCGGCTGCTGCTTCCAGCCCAGCATTTCTCATGATGTACTCTGCATATAAATTAAATAAGCAGGGTGACAATATACAGCCTTGACATAGTCCTTTCCCAATTTGGATCCAGTTTGTTGTTTCATGTCCAGTTCAAACTGTGGCTTCCTGACCTTCATAAAGATGTCTCAGGAGGCAAGTCAGGTGGCCTGGTATTCCCATCTCTTGAAGAATTTTTCACAGTTTGGTGTGATCCACACAGTCAAAGGCTTTGGTGTAGTCAATAAAGCAAAAATAGATTTTTTTTTTCTCGAACTCTTGCTTTTTTGATGATCCAGCAGATGTTGGCAATTTGATTTCTGTTTCCTCTGACTTTCTAAGTCCAGCTTTAACGTCTGGAATTCCACAGTTCACACACTGTTGAAGCCTGGCTTGGATAATTTTGAGCATTACTTTACTAGCGTGTGAGATGATGTGATTGTGCAGTAGTTTGAGCATTCTTTGGCATTGCCTTTCTTTGGGATTGGAATGAAAACTGACCTTTTCCAGTCCTGTGGTCACTGCTGAGTTTTCCAAATTTGCTGGAATATTGAGTACAGCACTTTCACAGCATCATCTTTCAGGATTTGAAATAGCTTAACTGGAATTCCATCGCCTCCACTAGCTTTATACTGAACTGGGTAACAAATGACAGACCCTAATGAAAAACCTGGTCACTTCAAGTGAATCAGTGGAAATCAATTAATGGGACTGAATAATTTGATAAATATGATCTATAACTTTGATGATGGAAAATATACTAGCTTGAGTCTGTTTTCCAGTAAACCTTTCTCTCTTATGCCGTGACCTACCACAAATGGATAAAGTATGCCTTTAGTAAACTAAGATGAAACACTTATCTTTTCTCTCTACCTGGTTAATTCTGCCAATCGCATATGCTCGTCTCAAAGATTAAGCCATGTATAGTGTGTACAGCTTATACAATGAAACTGCAGATACCTCATTAAGTCACTTATAGCTCCTTTGGTTGCTCAGTCTTTGGAAAAAGCAAGAGAGTTCCAGAAAAACATCTACTTCTGCTTTATTGACTATGCCAAAGCCTTTGACTGTGTGGATCACAATAAACTGTGGAAAATTCTGAAAAAGATGGGAATACCAGACCACCTAACCTGCCTCTTGAGAAATCTGTATGCAGGTCAGGAAGCAACAGTTAGAACTGGACATGGAACAACAGACTGGTTCCAAATAGGAAAAGGAGTCCGTCAAGGCTGTATATTGTCTTGAAAGTCCCTTGGACTGCAAGGAGATCCAACCAGTCCATTCTGAAGGAGATCAGCCCCAGGATTTCTTTGGAAGGAATGATGCTAAAGCTGAAACTCCAGTACTTTGGCCACCTCATGCGAAGAGTTGACTCATTAGAAAAGACTGTGATGCTGGGAGGGATTGGGGGCAGGAGGAGAAGGGGATGACCGAGGATGAGATGGCTGGATGGCATCACAGACTCTATGGACATGAGTCTGAGTGAACTCCGAGAGATGGTGATGGACAGGGAGGCCTGGCGTGCTGTGATTCATGGGGTCGCAGAGAGTCGGACACGACTGAGTGACTGAACTGAACTGAACTGATACTAATCATTGTTTTAATTTGTTCTTTGTTTCCAAATTGTTTATGCTTTTGTCTTTCTGCTGCATCATGACTATGTCAACGGTACTAGGCGCGTTACTTCTGTCTATTTTATAAGAGGGCTGCCTTTTACAGTATGCAACCAGGCCTCCAACAAATGTAATGATGACTAGGTAACTCAAAGCAATTGATCAGAAATATACTTCTATATGCCATCAATAATTGTAATATTGTGATTCCAAGTATGGGAAGAAACATTAAGGGAAATATCCCCTGGATCCTAATATGTTAGAAGATAGAGGATACAGAGAATTTTTAACCATCTACCCATGGGCCTAACCTGAAAATTAACACCTGCAGTGGCGTATCAACAAGAACTTTTACCTGATCTGGGATGAGCAGTGCCTTGGGACCAAAAAAAAAAAAAAAAAAAGTCATGAAATGTCTCCCAAATATTGATGAAATTTCCGACCATGGGGAGGGACTAAGATGTGGAGTATTTCCTGCCATATTAATAAACAAGGGTGTCTCAGTCTTCAGCAATTCCAGTCCTCCAGTGCCTAAAGGCACTCAGGAAGGGGAAGTGCACCTGTGATCTGGCAGCCATAATACTGCAACCACCCCCTACACTGAGTCCTGAGGAACTCGGGATGCAGCATGCTGGACCCCGAGAGCTGAGAACACTTTCACTGAGCCCAAGCTCTTGTATCTTCCCATGCATAGAAAAGTGCTAAATTTCTTAACTTGAGATATCTAGTTTCCATTAGTCAGCAATAATCTTTCGATGTTCAGACTAACTACCCTTTGTTGTAAAATTTCTGTATAATCTGGCTCCTCCCCTAGCCTCCTTGAAGTGGTTTTCTCAGGGTCACTTAAGATGTTGTCTCCTGGGCTTGAGGTCCTAAATATTTCCATCAAATGAAACATAGATCTCAACTTTTTGACTGTGACTATTTTGTAAGTCGACATCATTCATAAAATGTATACCAGGTCTATAGTGAACACTCAGTGAATAGTAACCTAACCATTAGCTGTGATTGAGATGATAATGAATACAAATAAGCAACAAACAAATGTATGATTGTATGATTTCAATTATTTGTAATATTGTAAAAATAATTTAGCAAAGTAAAGGAACCATTTGGGGGCTTAGTTTGAAAACTTAGTATTCCTCTAAAGAAAAAAGATGAGAACAAAATTCATTCTTAGATGATTTTAAACTAAAGTTATTCTAATATTTAATCCAGTAAGCAATTATTGGGTTTATACTAAAGTTATTCTAAAATGTAATCTGTTAAACAGTTATTGGATATTGTCTCTGTGGCAGGGGACTTCCCAGGGGGCTCAGTGAAAAGGAATTCACCTGCAGTGCAGGAGTGAGAGTTCAATCCCAGGGTCTGAAGACCCCTGGAGAAAGAAATGGCAACCCATTCTATTATTCTTGCCTGGGAAATCCCATGGACAGGGTTACAGTCCATGGGGTTGCAAAGAGCTGGACATAACTTAGCAACTAAAACAACAACAAAAACACTGAGCCAGGAAATATGAGAGGATCAGTCATATAAAATTAAGTATAGTTTAGTGATATAAGTATGCTGATTGATCATGTTCATGACAAAACCTAAATGAAAAAGGGAAACATACTAGATAGTTATTCAGATATGAAATGATGAGATAAGTGTATGACATTTTCTTATTTGCTTAACTGTCATTTCTTTCATTTCTACTTTCATGTTTTAATAGTTGTGGTTTTTTTAACATATAGTTGAATTTCTACAATAGGAGAAACATCTTAATTTCCAACCAGATTTAGTTTGTGTATGTTTCAATGCAACATTCATGATCTTATTATTAAACTAGGATAAATAATCTGTGAAATTTATTGTTGTGTTTGATCATGATTGCTTACCTATCCAAAATAAAAACTGGCAAAATTTGCTTGTATATAAATAATTAATCTTGCTCAATTGTCTAAAAATAGTATCTATATGGATTATTTTCATTCCTTACTCCTTTCCTCATCTTATAAATTCTTATCTTTACCAGCATTTCCATTGTCTTTTTTCTATCTTCTATATTGTTAACTACCTTGGTGAACCCAACTATTCAATTATTGGGAGATAACATTTTATGATTTAAAAAGGGCATCCAATTTTGTGTTAATATTTTGGTTCTTGATATGTAAGATGTAAGGACAAAAACAAATTAAAAACTTATCATTATAAATCATTATAAATACTTTCTCAGTCTCTTTGAAATGTATGTAAATCTTTTTAAACTTCAAAAAATACTTTGTCACTTTTACAGTTCAGTAATATCTTTCTGTAGGACCTAGGAACCATCTCTCTGAAACACAATCATCAAGGAAGATAGCACCCATATCTCCCAGTTTCTGTGAGAGCCCAATGATGACCAAACTGCAAAGCTACCACCTGTCATAGAGGTAGGAATTTAATTTGCCTTTGGGTAAATCCAATTAACAAATATAATTGATCATCTCAATTAGGTGAATTTAGAATGAACTATGGTGCTGTCAAGTCCTCTTATTGAATAACAGTTGTTTACCTTGGGAACCCATTTGGAACGCGTTACGTCTGCTTGGCTATATAGAAAGGTGAGATTTCTTTCAGCCTTTAGAATCTCTTAGTTCTCTTAGTGGGTTACCTGTGAGACTCATCATGTTCTGGCTTAATACTAATTCAAAAATAAAATTTTTTTCTCTTACTTCTGCCTTTGTGAAGCCATTTTTCTGGCTTGGCAGAAGATTTTTCAAAAAATCTTACTTCCTCAACAAAGTAAATAGAAAAATCTTATTTCCCCAACAAAGCTAAATACATTCACTCATTGCTCAGCAGCTATTTAAAAGTAGACAAAAATCTGTATATGTGTAAGTATATGTTAGACTCAATATTTTGATACTGTTTTTTATAAGTGAAAAACAATAGAATATCAGCAGTTTCATCTGTTATAAGCTAAATTATATGTATTAGAGAAATATGTGGAAGAATACACAGCAAACTGCTACTATCAGCTCATTAGTTGGGGAGAGAATATTACATTTTGTTTTATGTATCCATCGTCATATTTTTCAACTGTTACAGTAAGTTTGTATTATTGTTTCTTTTTCTATTACAAAGTATAAATTAATTTTAAAAAAGATGCTAATTGCACTTGCAAGCTAAACATCATTACTTAATTAATTAAATCTGGGACAATTCCCCTTGTACTTGTTTTAATGTCCAACTTTTAATGTGGTGCTATATAGATATTTGTAAAATGAAAACATGTATGAATGAATGAATAACCATAGCCAGAGAAGATTTTTGAGGGAATAGTGAAGATGTGAAGAAGCTATACTGAGACAGTTGACAGAAGTTTGGGGGTTAAAAAAAAAACACCCACACAGCAGAAGCAGTATATAAATAACTTTTTGGAAAAGTTTGGCCAATAAAAGATTTGGCAAAGTGACTTATTTTGTTCAGAAGAGATCCTTTTGTGTTTGTGAGTTCTCAGAGCATATTGGCATGCTTGTTAATATCCTTGTTGGTGGCAAAGAGGCTGAAGATAGAAAAGGAGAAAGGATAACTAAAAGCTAGAGATCACTGAGAAAGCAGGAGGAGGTACTGGTGTTGAATTGGTTCATCCTGAGTTCTTCTGTTATAACAAAAACAAAGGAAATATTACAGAGGCAAGTCTGCTAGTGAATCTATTGGAAGATTTGGAGGATCTTGGCTGAGGATGGCTTTTCTCTCTCTGTGAGGCCAGGAAATGCAATATGACGCATCAGGTTTTAATGCTGCAGTTGCTTTAGTGAGTCTAGTATATGTACAAACAAAAGTGATACCTTACATGCAATGCAGGGGACCCCAGTTCAATTCCTGGGTCGAGAAGATCCACTGGAGAAGGGATATTCTACCCACTCCAGTATTTTGGGGATGGACATGAATTTGAGTAAACTCCGGGAGTTGGTGATGGACAGGGAGGCCTGGCATGCTGCCATTCATGGGGTCGCAAAGAGTCGGACATGACTGAGCGACTGAGCTGAACTGAACTGAACTGAACTTGTGGCTCAGCTGATAAAGAATCCACCGGCAATGAGGGAGACCTGGGTTCAGTCCCTGGATCAGGAAGATCCCCTGGAGAAGGGAAAGGCTACCTACTCCAGTATTATGGCCTGGAGAATTCCATGGACTGTATAGTCCATGAGGTTGCACAGAGTTGGACATGACTGATATACTTTCACTCTCACTTTGCCTGCTTTCAAAGCTACAAGTTTTAGTGGGCATTTGCATATCCAGCTACTAATTCTGAAAAGTGGTCATTGCGTCTGAGTGCTTAAGGGCAGATATTTTTTCATTCTTAGTTATTTTATTTATTTATTTATATTTTACTTTATTTTACTTTACAAAACTGTATTGGTTTTGCCATACGTCAACATGAATCCACCACGGGTGTACATGAGTTCCCAACCCTGAACCCCCACTTCCACCTCCCTTCCCATACCATCTCTCTGGGTCATCCCACTTCATTCTTAGTTCAATTCAGTTAAGTTCAGTTGCTCAGTAGTGGCCAACTCTTTGCAACCCCATGAACTGCAGCACGCCAGGCCTCCCTATTCATCACCAACTCCCGGAGTTCACCCAAACTCATGTGCATCGAGTTGGTGATGCCATCAATCCATCTCATCCTCTGTCGTCCCCTTCTTCTCTTGCCCCAAACTCTCCCAGCATCAGAGTCTTTTCCAATGAGTCAACTCTTCACAAGAGATGGCCAAAGTATTGGAGTTTCAGCTTCAGCATCATTCCTTCCAAAGAATAACCAGGACTGATCTCCTTTAGAATGGACTGGTTGGATCTCCTTGCAATCCAAGGGACTCTCAAGAGTATTCTGCAACACCACACTTCAAAAACATCAATTCTTCAGCTCTAAGCTTTCTTCACAGTCCAGCTTTCACATCCATACATGACCGCTGGAAAAACCATAGCCTTGACTAGACGGACCTTTGTTGGCAAAGTAATGTCTCTGCTTTTCAATATGCTATCTAGGTTGCTCATAACTTTTCTTCCAAGGAGTAAGTGTCTTTTAATTTCATGGCTGCAATCACCATCTGCAGTGATTTGGGAGCCCAAAAAAATAAAATCTGACACTGTTTCCACTGTTTCCCCATCTATTTCCCATGAAGTGATGGGACCAGATGCCATGATCTTCATTTCTGAATGTTGAGCTTTAAGCCAACTTTTTCACTCTCCTCTTTCACTTTCATCAAGAGGCTTTTGAGTTCCTCTTCACTTTCTGCCATAAGGGTGGTATCATCTGCATATCTGAGGTTATTGATATTTCTCCCGGCAATCTTGATTCCAGCTTGTGTTTCTTCCAGTCCAGCATTTCTCATGATGTATTCTGCATATCAGTTAAATAAACAGGGTGACAATATACAGCCTTGATGTACTTCTTTTCCTATTTGGAACCAGTCTGTTGTTCCATGTCCAGTTCTAACTGTTGCTTCCTGACCTGCATATAGGTTTCTCAAGAGGCAGGTGGTCTGGTATTCCCATCTCTTTCAGAAATTTCCACAGTTTATTGTGATCCACACAGTCAAAGGCTTTGGCATAGTCAATAAAGCAGAAATAGATGTTTTTCTGGAACTCTCTTCCTTTTCCCATGATCCAGCGGATGTTGGCAATTTGATCTCTGGTTCCTCTGCCTTTTCTAATACCAGCTTGACCATCAGGAAGTTCATGGTTCATGTATTACTGAAGCCGGGCTTGTAGAATTGTGATCATTACTTTATTAGCATGTGAGATGCCTGCACTTGTGTGGTAGTTTGAGCATTCTTTGGCATTGCCTTTCTTTGGGATTGGAATGAAAACTAACTTTTTGCAGTCCTGTGGCCATTGCTGAGTTTTCCAAATTTGCTGTTATATTGAGTGCAGCACTTTCACAGCATCATCTTTCAGGATTTGAAATAGCTTAACTGGGATTCCATCACCTCCACTAGCTTTGTTCGTAGTGATGCTTTCTAAGGCCCACTTGACTTCACATTCCAGGATGTCTGGCTCTAGGTGAGTGATCATACCATCGTGATTATCTTGGTCATGAAGATCTTTTTTTGTACAGTTCTTCTGTGTATTCTTGCCACCTCTTCTTAATATCTTCTGCTTCTGTTAGTTCCATACCATTTCTGTCCTTTATTGAGCCCATCTTTGTATGAAATGTTCCCTTGGTATCTCTATTTTCTTGAAGAGATCTCTAGTCTTCCCCATTCTGTTGTTTTCCTCTATTTCTTTGCATTGATCGCTGAGGAAAGCTTTCTTATCTCTCCTCGCTATTCTTTGGAACTCTCCATTCAGATGCTTATATCTTTCCTTTTCTCCTTTGCTTTTTGCTTCTTTTCTTTTCACAGCTATTTTTAAGGCCTCCCCAGACAGCCAGTTTGCTTTTTTGCATTTGTTTTCTATGGGGATGGTCTTGATCCCTGTTTCCTGTACAATGTCACGAACCTCATTCCATAGTTCATCAGGCACTCTATCTATCAGATCTAGTCCCTTAAATCTATTTCTCACTTCCACTGTATAATCATAAGGAATTTGATTTAGGCCATACCTGAATGGTCTAGTGGTTTTCCCTACTTTCTTCAGTTTCAGTCTGAATTTGGCAATAAGGAGTTCTTGATCTGGGCTACAGTCAGCTCCCGGTCTTTTCCCCATATGGACCCACCCTGCAGTTGATCACAGATGATCAGCCCATTTTCTCTTTTCCTCTTGGTGTGTTCCTATCTGGGGTCCTTGGTTCCTTTCTTCAATCAGGACCACCAAAGGGCTTGAAAGAGAATGTTATATATTCCAGATCCCTTTGTTCCCCTAAATTTTAAGATTATTAGTTGTGAGAGAATTCAGAGAGGAAGCAAAGAGGTTGAAAAAGTAAAGTGAGAATTTATTTAAGCAAGAATAAGCTCTCAGAGGGAGAGCAGGCATCAGGTGAGGAGTCGCTGCCCTGGGTTTCTTCGGCAAGCTGGTTATGAGTGACATCCCAATGGAGGGGTGGAATACTCACTGGGGAGGGAGGAATTTGGGGGTCATCTTCCCTGATTTTCATTCCTAGTCTGTCTTCCCAAGGGGAGAAGGAATTTTTGTCCTTATTTTGCTTAGATCAGAAGTGTCAAGGCACTGGTGCATAATGGGTACTTATCTGTAAGGCTAATCTTATTCTATTGACAGCATAATGAGCAAAAGGTTACGTTCGGAGCCAAGAGATTTAAGCAAAAACCATGTTGTTGGGAGACATGGCCCTGCCTGGCGTGAATTAGTAGCTGACCATGCACCTTTCTTTGTCTGCTTTCAGGACATTTATCACCAAAAATGCGTGGTCCTCTGTCAGTCTGGAGGTTCTGCTTTTCTTTGTCTGCCTATGGGCCCCAGCTGTTTACAAGATGTGTGATTTTCTGCTACCTGGCACCTGCCCCTATTTCTCTGCTCATATCTAGCTACCTGCCTGTTATAACACCTTTTATTCCAGAGACTCTGTGTCAGTTGGGGTTTGGTTAAGAAATCAGAAGTAATTCCATGTATTTTAAAGAGTAAATGTCTTGATAAAGGGGATTGAGAAGAATTAGAAGGCTTGGGATAGGAAAGATTAGGGAAGCTGCTCTACCATTTAGGAAATCAGGAAATGCTTAAATTATAGGGAACTACTGCCATTGATTTCACTGTCTACTGTACTATAACAGGTAATTGTTTGTAGGACACTGGGAAGCTGCTAGAAAATCCTTGTTTCTGAAGCCTTAGTAATTGCTAGCCACAGCCACAAGAATAATAATTGCTTTTGCTTTTTTGTATTCCCTCCAGATTTATAACAGTTCCTCTCACTGGCAAAATCTAACCTAGGGCTATAATGACAAGAATTCTTGAAAATGCAGTTCCTAGACTTCCAGTTAGTATTATAAAAGGAAAACATAGCAGGGAAAAAATGGGCTGAGTAACCCACCCAATTCCACACAATCCAGCACATTTCTCAGCTGAATTACCCATATCCTTTTCCAGGGAAAAGTTCCCACTTGACCTACAGTAAAAGATGCTGACTATGTGTTCTTGCTAATTCAGGTGAGACCCTAGCAAAAACTATGCCAGACAGTTGAAACTAGTCAAGCATTAAAGGACTAGGTTGATTTGCCTCTGGTGGTCATTATCACAGGTCTTTTATCAGTAGCCCCAAGGGCATAGCAAATTAGTGCAAGAGTCACTTGTATGGTTGCCAAACAGAAATTTAGTAATATTTCTATACTTCCCTTGAAACTTTCCTGGTGGCTCAGATGGTAAAGCATCTGCCTACAATGCAGGAGACCCAGGTTTGATCCCTAGTTCGGGAAGATCCCCTGGAGAAGGAAATGGCAACCCACTCCAGTACTCTTGCCTGGAATATCCCATGGAAAATCCCAGGAGTGTGGTAGGCTACAGTCCACGGGGTTGCAGAGTTGGACATGACTGAGCAACTTCACTTTCACTTTCTATACTTCCCTTAACTCCCACCAAGTTGTCTGAAAACCAAAAAAAAAAAAAAAAAGAGGGGGGAAAGAAGTATCACTTTCAAAAGATCACTAAACTTGCATTCAGAGTAAGTTATACTTCTCAATCTATGAAGTAACTGTATTGCATGTAATAATTTAGTAAAGATGATTTGTAAGAAAGTTCAAGAAAAATTTTTATAAATGAAATTGCTTTGAAGATTTTAACTTAAAGCAACCTTGTGGACTAACTGGTAAAGAAAGTAGAAAATTAGGAAAGTTTAAGCAGGATGCAAAGACTACAATCACAGTATATTCACATAGGTTATTATACTGAGTAATCCATATGGAACCATTACAGTTAAACTTAGTAAGGAAATTTGGAAAAGCTGAGAATACCATAATAAAATCAGTGAGCTTTATGAAACCATGATCAAACCTTTCAGTTTTATGAAATGTCAAGAATTGCTTATTTCTATATTTAAATCTGAATGTCTTAGACTGCCGCTTATTTCTTCCACAAGAATATTGGCAACCATATCCAACAACTATCTTGCTTTGTAGAATCCTCATTTTATTTCCGTTTAGGGAAAAGTCCAGACTCTAGGAAGAAGATAGTGGTCATAATAGGGCCATTAGATGATTAAATTGAGACTGATGGAAAAAGAAATGGAAGATTTAAAATATATTCTTTAGTTTTATGAAAACCTGGTATTTGAAGGTCATGCTTGGGAATGCTTAAATTTCAGCCTTAGTTAAATACACAGTTTAAGACCTCCTTAAACACATACAGCTTTTAAAATATGGGAATTTCAAAACAAAATACCTGAGTTTCTCCTTTTTTTATTCTCATCAGTTCAGTTGCTCAGTTGTGGCTGACTCTTTGCGACCCCATGAATTGCAGCACGCCAGGCCTCCCTGTCCATCACCAACTCCTGAAGTTCACTCAAACATGTCCATTGAGTCGGTGATGCCATCAAGCCATCTCATTCTCTGTCGTCCCCTTCTCCTCCTGCCCCCAATCCCTCCCAGCATCAGAGTGTTTTCCAATGAGTCAACTCTTCGCATGAGGTGGCCAGAGTACTGGAGTTTCAGCCTTAGTATCATTCCTTCCAAAGAACACCCAGGGCTTATCTCCTTTACAATGGACTGGTTGGATCTCCTTGCAGTCCAAGGGACTCTCAAAAGTCTTCTCCAACACCACACTTCAAAAGCATCAATTCTTCGGCGCTCAGCTTTCTTCACAGTCCAACTCTCACATCCATACATGACTACTGGAAAAACCATACCCTTGACTAGGCGGACTTTTGTTTGCAAAGTAATGTCTCTGCTTTTGAATATTCTGCCTAGGTTGGTCATAACTTTCCTTCCAAGGAGTAAGCATCTTTTAATTTCATGGCTGCAATCACCATCTGCAGTGATTTTGGAGCCCCCCAAAATAAAGTCGGACACTGTTTCCACTGTTTCCCCATCTATTTGCCATGAAGTGACGGGACCGGATGCCATGATCTTCGTTTTCTGAATTTTGAGTTTTAAGCCAACTTTTTCACTCTCCTCTTTCACTTTCATCAAGAGGCTTTTAAATTCTTCTTCACTTTCTGCCATAAGGGTGGTGTCATCTGCATATCTGAGGTTATTGATATTTCTACCAGCAATCTTGATTCCAGCTTGTGTTTCTTCCAGTTCAGCATTTCTCATGACATACTCTGTATATAAGTAAAATAAGCAAGGTGACAATATACCAGAGAAGGCAATGGCATCCCACTCAAGTACTCTTGCCTAGAAACTCCCATGGACGGAGGAGCCTGGTAGGCTGCAGTCCATGTGGTCGCTGAGTCAGACACGACTGAGCGACTTCACTTTTACTTTTCACTTTCATGCATTGGAGAAGGAAATGGCAACCCACTCCAGTGTTCTTGCCTGGAGAATCCCAGGATGGCGGAGCCCAATGGGTGCCATCTGTGGGGTCGCACAGAGTCAGACACGACTGAAGTGACTTAGCAGCAGCAGCAGCAGACAATATACAGCCTTGATGTACCCTTTTTCCTATTTGGAACCAGTCTGTTGTTCCATGTCCAGTTCTAACTGTTGCTTCCAGACTTGCATATAGGTTTCTCATAGTTGAATGAATTTTCCATATTTTTGTACTCTAAATCGAATAAATGTGAAAATCTGGTTTTCAATAAAGCATAATTTTTAAACTTATAAAGGTAAAATGTACCTTCTCAAACACTGAGAATTTCTTTCTTGTTAATTGTTCTAAAGTCTTATCTTACAGATTTTGTAACTTAAAATTGAGAGCAATGTAACCTGATGTATACATGATGAGATATATATGATATTTCATATTATAATATACAATCACACATTTGTATGCATTGCCCATTTTATTTAAAAACTTTTAGTCGTAACTACTATTTTAATTTAGTTGTCTTAATAAAATATTTTTATGTTGTGCACAATGCATAAATCAAAAGGAAATTCATACTACTTTTTTCTGTCAGTTCAGTTCAGTTCAGTCTCTCAGTCATGTCTGACTCTTTGTGACCTCATGAATCGCAGCATGCCAGGCCTCCCTGTCCATCACCAACTCCCGGAGTTCACTCAAACTCATGTCCATCAAGTTGGTGATGCCATCCAGCCATTTCATCATGACCATAAAAAAAAAATAAGCTGCTCAACCCAAAAGAATATTTTAAATTTCACCTAGTGGCAGTATATACTAATATTTCTTCCAATATAACTATGTAGAATTAAATAAGTTTTGATTAATAGGTTAGAAAATCTAAGATAAAAAATTGAAATTAAATGTTAAAATTTGGTAAGACAGTGAAGCTTAAGAGTGCTCTGCCAAGTAAAATGGACACAGCTTTGAAAATTATTTGAACATTCCATGATTCAACAAAAGGTGAGGAGGCTAATCTGGCCAGAGGTAAAGGCATTCTCTTTGGCGAGAACAGTGATTAAAATATTCAAATGTATGAGGGCTTCCATTTTAATCTTTATTTCTTTCAAGTCTTTATAGCATTTTCTGTTTGTACTCTTCACTTAGTACTTGTTTTAACTTACCCTCCAGTTTATGCTTTTTGTTACATGAAATATCTACCTGATTAACTAAACTGTTATAAGCCATGAAGTGTATTTCATGCTTTGCAGTTCTCAATTGTACATCAGTTCAGTTCAGTTCAGTCGCTCAGTTGTGTCCAACTCTTTGTGACCCCATGAATCGCAGCACGCCAGGCCTCCCTGTCCATCACCAACTCCCAGAGTTCACTCAGACTCACGTCCATTGGGTCAGTGATGCCATTCAGCCATCTCATCCTTTGTCGTCCGCTTCTCCTCCTGCCCCTAATCCCTCCCAGCATCAGAGTCTTCTCCAATGAGTCAGCTCTTCGCATGAGGTGGCCAAAGTACTGGAGTTTCAGATTTAGCATCATTCCTTCCAAAGAAATCCCAGTACATTATAAATGTGCATATTATAGGCATGCAATAAACATTGTAAATGGCATGGTTGATGATGATGGTGATGTGATTCTGTTGGTAGGTAGATTAAAACTTGATTGGAGAATTGCTTGGATGCCAATCTGATAACATTAGATACAATTTTTACCTAAGGGTATGGCACCCCACTCCAGTACTCTTGCCTGGAAAATCCCATGTATGGAGGAGCCTGGTAGGCTGCAGTCCATGGGGTCACTAAGAGTTGGATATGACTGAGCAACTTCACTTTTACTTTTCACTTTCATGCATTGGAGAAGGAAATGGCCACCCACTCCAGTGTTCTTGCCTGGAGAGTCCCAGGGATGGGGGAGCCTGGTGGGCTGCCATCTATGGGGTTGCACAGAGTCAGACATGACTAAAGCAATTTAGCAGTAGCAGCAGCAGCAGAAAAGAATTACGGAAAATTTAAATGACAAAGTGAAAATTTTAAGAAAGAACCTATAGTTGCATATATAATGAAATCAAGCATAGTGGGGAAAAGAAAATGTATTGACAGGAAATCCAGTTTGAGAATGTAGATTAGTTGTCTGAGGAAGAAGAAAATTAGTAACTTAGGCTTTTTAGAAAATCATAAATGAATTAATAAGGACTTGAACTTCAATGACATTAGTGAAAATGAAACTGAAGCAATGCAAAATGAGAAGTGTGACTCCTGACATGAAATCAGCATATTCATATAATCTGAGTCCCCCCATCCCTAACATGTCAGTGCTGTCGGCACCTTTACTATATTGCAAAGAATGTAGAATATGCCTGTAGGACAGCACCCTACCTGCTAATGTCTGTCTTACCTTCCAATGTAGTGTAATGGGTTGGAACATATGTGGTTTGAAAACACATATTCTTTTCTCCCTTAAGCTAAAGAGTGAAATGTACTGAACAAACTGTTGTACAACACTTTTAAGCTAGGCTTGCAACCTTGGGATGTTATCACACTTTGTATTACCACTCTGGCTAAGACAGATACAAGGAGGGAATGAAAAGAAAGTGAAAGTGAAATTGCTCAGTTGTGTCCGACTCTTTGTGACCCCATGGACTGCAGCCTACCAGGCTCTTCCATCCATGGGATTTTCCAGTCAAGAGTACTGGAGTGGGTTGCCATTTCCTTCTCCAGGGGATCTTCCCAACCCAGGGTTCAAACCTGGGTCTCCCTCTTTGCATGCAGACACCACCCAGGGAAGCTAGGAATACAAGTGGAATAGAAAGGAAGAAAGAAGGAATAGAAGGAGAAAAAAAGAATGGCTCCATTTCCCAGTGGCCAATTGCTAGAGCCAGCCTCAGATTCTGTTTGCTTCTTCTTTTGCTTCCAGAATCTTTCTAAGCCATTTTGCATTTCAAGTGGAGGGTCAACTCCTACTATGGAGGCATTACCATGGTCAATGTGATCATCTCAGCCACTGAAAAGGAGAAAGAATCTCAAGCAGAAATGGTTAAAAGATTCTCTCTTAGAAGAGAGAACAAAGGAGGAATTTTGGCCATATTCAAATTCCATCTGCAATCTTTTTACTCTTTGTATCCAAATGTTGCTATTTATTGTCACATCTTTCCTGTGTTTCTCTGGTGCCCCCATATTGCCCTTGAGAGGAAGTAAAATGGTAAAATGGGAAAAGGATCTAAATCCCATGTGTTATGTAGCTTCTTAGTTCTTATTCACACATATTCAGCAACACATTTTTTGCCGACTTCTTATAATCTTTAGTACAAATTTTAAATTAAGTAGCTTTTAAAACTCTGGCAAATTTATTTCAAAAGTAGATTTTGTATTACAAATCATGGCTTCACAGCATGCTATCCCCAAATATGACACCTTAGTATTGAGGATTTTAAGCTGAAGTGATTTGAACAGCAAAAGTATGAATGTCTCTTTAGCTTTCCTCTGACCTCTCCCTTAAAACAGGTGGCAAAAAACCTCATGTGAAAGGTATCCTCTATATCAGAAGGAAGGAGCAGTCTATCTCCTAAGACAAAAGGATCCCCAAAAGTATTCAAACAGGCCTTGTTAACGTTTCCCTAGTTTCTACACTTCCTTCTTACCCTCCGACCTATCGTATTAGTACATGACTGCCCACTCGTCTTGATAACTAGCATAAAAATACTCAGGTCTGTTTCTTTTGGTCTTCATTTCCTTATGCAGATTTCCATGCTATGTAAAATGTATATAAATCTGTGTTATTTCCTTCTATTAATATGTCTTTCTCAATTGAAATTTCAAACCCATTTAGAGACCCTAAGGGAAGGTGAAGAAAACTTTTCCTCCTCTTCATTACCACTATTCAGTTCAGTTCAGTCTCTCAGTCATGTCCAACTCTTTGCGACCCCATGAATTGCAGCACGCCAGGCCTTCCTGTCCATCACCAACTCCCGGAGTTCACTCAGACTCACGTCCATCGAGTCCGTGATGCCATCCAGCCATCTCATCCTCTGTTGTCCCCTTCTCCTCCTGTCCCCAATCCCTCCCAGCATCAGAGTCTTTTCCAATGAGTCAACTCTTCACATGAGGTGGCCAAAGTACTGGAGTTTCAGCTTCAGCATCATTCCTTCCAAAGAAATCCCAGGGTTGATCTCCTTCAGAATGGACTGGTTGGATCTCCTTGCAGTCCAAGGGACTCTCAAGAGTCTCCTCCAACACCACAGTTCAAAAGCATCAATTCATCGGCGCTCAGCCTTCTTCACAGTCCAACTCTCACATCCATACATGACCACAGGAAGAACCATAGCCTTGACTAGATGGACCTTAGTTGGCAAAGTAATGTCTCTGCTTTTGAATATGCTATCTAGGTTGGTCATAACTTTTCTTCCAAGGAGCAAGCATCTTTTAATTTCATAGCTGCAGTCACCATCTGAAGTGATTTTGGAGGCCCCCAAAATAAAGTCGGACACTGTTTCCAGTGTTTCCCCATCTATTTCCCATGAAGTGATGGAACCAGATGCCATGATCTTCGTTTTCTGAATGTTGAGCTTTAAGCCAACTTTTTCACGCTCCTCTTTCACTTTCATCAAGAGGCTTTTGAGCTCCTCTTCACTTTCTGCCGTAAAGGTGGTGTCATCTGCATATCTGAAGTTATTGATATTTCTCCCAGCAATTTTGATTCCAGCTTCTGTTTCTTCCAGCCCAGCATTTCTCATGATGTACTCTGCATAGAAGTTAAATAAGCAGGGGGGCAATATACAGCCTTGATGTACTCCTTTTCCTATTTGGAACCAGTCTGTTGTTCCATGTCCAGTTCTAACTGTTGCTTCCTGACCTGCATACAGATTTCTCAAGAGGCAGGTTAGGTGTTCTGGTATTCCCATCGCTTTCAGAATTTTCCACAGTTTCTTGTGATCCACACAGTCAAAGGCTTTGGCATAGTCAATAAAGCAGAAATCTGTCTCTTATACACATCTTAAGGCCTCCCCAGACAGCCATTTTGCTTTTTTGCATTTCTTTTCCATGGTGATGGTCTTGATCCCTGTCTCCCGTACAATGTCACGAACCTCATTCCATAGTTCTTCAGGCACTCTATCTATCAGATCTAGGCCCTTAAATCTATTTCTCATTTCCACTGTATAATCATAAGGGATTTGATTTAGGTCATACCTGAATGGTTTGGTGGTTTTCCCTAGTTTCTTCAATTTGAGTCTGAATTTGGTAATAAGGAGTTCATGATCTGAGCCACAGTCAGCTCCTTGTCTTGTTTTTGTTGACTGTATAGAGCTTCTCCATCTTTGGCTGCAAAGAATATAATCAGTCCGATTTCCCTGTTGACCATCTGGTGATGTCCATGTGTAGAGTCTTCTCTTGTGTTATTAGAAGAGGGTGTTTGCTATGACCAGTGCATTTTCTTGGCAAAACTCTATTAGCCTTTGCCTTGCTTCATTCCACATCCCAAGGCCAAAGTTGCCTGTTACTCCAGGTGTTTCTTGGCTTCCTACTTTTGCATTCCAGTCCCTTATAATAAAAAGGACATCTTTTTGGGGTGTTAGTTCTAAAAGGTTTTGTAGGTCTTCATAAAACAATTCAACTTCAGCTTCTTCAGTTTTACTGGTTAGGGCATAGACTTGGATAACTGTGATATTGAATGTATGGTACACACTGAAACCATATTCACAGAAAACTAGTCAATCTAATCACACTAGGACCACAGCCTTGTCTAACTCAATGAAGCCAAGCCATGCCCACAGGGCAACCCAAGCCAGGCGGGTTATGGTGGAGAGGTCTGACAGAATGTGGTCCACTGGAGAAGGTAATGGCAAACCACTTCAGTATTCTTGCCTTGAGAACCCCATGAACAGTATGAAAAGGCAAAATGATAGGATACTGAAAGAGGAACTCCCCAGGTCAGTAGGTGCCCAAAATGCTACTGGAGGTCAGTGGAGAAATAACTCCAGAAAGAAAGAAGGGATGGAGTCAAAGCAAAAACAATATCCAGCTGTGGATGTGACTGGTGATAGAAGAAAGGTCCGATGCTGTAAAGAGCAATACTGCATAGGAACCTGGAATGTCAGGTCCATGAATCAAGGCAAATTGGAAGTGGTCAAACAAGAGATGGCAAGAGTGAACGTCGACATTCTAGGAATCAGCGAAGTAAAATGGACTGGTATGGGTGAATTTAACTCAGATGACCATTATATCTACTACTGTGGGCAGGAATCCCTTAGAAGAAATGGAGTAGCCATCATGGTCAACACAAGAGTCCGAAATGCAGTACTTGGATGCAGTCTCAAAAACAACAGAATGATCTCTGTTCATTTCCAAGGCAAACCATTCAATATCACAGTTATCCAAGTCATTACCAATATTACTAAGCATAAAAGAGGGCAACAATAAAAATGTGTAAATTAAATAGTTTCTTTGTAATAACATGAAATAATTTTGTGAATCACCAGAGGTATATGGGATTTCTCAGGTGGCACTAGTGGTAAAGAACCTGCTTGCCACTGCAGGAGACGCAAGAGATGCAGGTTTGATCCCTGGGTTAGGAAGATCCTCTGGAGGAGGGCATGACAACTCACTCCAGTATTCTTGCCTAGAGGATCCCATGGACAGAGGAGCCTGGCAGGCCATGGTCCATAAGAGTCACAAAGAGTCGAACATGACTGAAGCAATTTAACATGCAAGCACTCAAAGGTACATGAACCACACTTCGGGGGAGCAAGGTATTAGAGGCTAGACTTCATCATGAAAGTTCCAAAGGCAGGATTACCAGGGTATCTGGTGACTGACTGTAGGTAAGACGGGCACAACTGACACAAATAATAGTTAGTGTAAGATCAAGTAAACTTGTCATAAAAATGAAAAAAGTGAGATACAAAGCGTATCATTGAAAATTACAAACTGATATTTGTACAAATAGTAAGGAAGGAGATAAAGGTTTTGTACTGATCATCCTCTGATTAATATCTGGTAATCCCAGAAAAAATGTTCTAGTTCTCTTTCACAAAAAGAATGAAGAAAGAAACAGCATATAAGCATTTTAAAATGGCACATATGCATTCTTGAAAAACCTTACCTTCTGCAAAAAGTGTACAGTCAAATCTGTTAAACTCTTTACAGCTTCGTAAACAGAGCACCTACATAAAGAGAAATAATCCTCATTTTAAAAGACATTGACCTGGCGCAATGGGACGACCCAGAGAGATGGTATGGGGAGGGAGGTGGGAGGGGGGTTCAGGATTGGGAACACGTGTACACCAGCGGATTCATGTTGATGTATGGCAAAACCAATACAGTATTGTAAATTAAAATAAAAAATAAAAGACACTGACAGATTTTTAAAAAAGCAAATTCCTAATAAATTAATAAATTGTACTCTAAAAATAGGGTTTAAAAGAAACCAAAAAAGGGAAAACAACCTGATGGAAGATATATCAGGAGTGTGGAGTTACACAAACAGAGAAAAATTACAAAGATGGAGACAAGTTAGTAATAAAGACAAAGCAAGTGGCCAAACTCTGGGAGGGTAGGGAAGGACAGGGGAGCCTGGCATACTGCAATCCATGGGGTCTTAGAGTCAGACACAACTGAGCATGCACGCATACACACACAATATAGTGACACGGGTTCTTAAAAGCAGAGAATCTTTCCTGGCTGTGGTCAGAGGCACACATGAGTATGAAGAGAGGTCAAAGTGATACAACATTGCTGGTTTTGAAGAACAGTAAGGGGATTCAAAGAAGAGAAGCGAAAAGCAAAGGAGAAAAGGAAAGATATAAGCATTTGAATGCAGAGTTCCAAAGAATAGCAAGAAGAGATAAGAAAGCCTTCCTCAGCGATCAATGCAAAGAAACAGAGGAAAACAACAGAATGGGGAAGACTAGAGATTTCTTCAAGAAAATTAGAGATACCAAGGGAACATTTCATGCAAAGATGGACTCCATAAAGGACAGAAATGGTATGGACCTAACAGAAGCAGAAGATATTAAGAAGAGGTGGCAAGAATACACAGAAGAACTGTACAAAAAAGGCCTTCATGACCAAGACAATCACGATGGTATGATCACTCACCTAGAGCCAGACATCCTGGAATGTGAAGTCAAGTGGGCCTTAGAAAGCATCACTATGAACAAAGGTAGTGGAGGTGATGGAATTCCAGTTAAGTTATTTCAAATACTGAAAGATGATGCTGTGAAAGTGCTGCATTCAGTATGCCAGCAAATTTGGAAAACTCAGCAGTGGCTAGACACTTACTCCTTGGAAGAAAAGTTATGACCAACCTAGATAGCATATTCAAAAGCAGAGACATTACTTTGCCAACAAAGGTCCATCTAGTCAAGGCTATGGTTTTTCCTGTGGTCATGTATGGATGTGAGAGTTGGACTGTGAAGAAAGCTGAGTGCTGAAGAATTGATGCTTTTGAAGTGTGGTGTTGGAGAAGACTCTTGAGAGTCCCTTGGACTGCAAGGAAACCCAACCAGTCCACTATGAAGGAGATCAGCCCTGGGATTTCTTTAGAAGGAATGATACTAAAGCTGAAGCTCCAGTACTTTGGCCACCTCATGTGAAGAGTTGACTCATTGGAAAAGACTCCGATGCTGGGAGGGATTGGGGGCAGGAGGAGAAGGGGACGACCGAGGATGAGATGGCTGGATGGCATCACCAACTCAATGGACATGAGTTTGAGTGAATTCCGAGAGACGGTGATGGACAGGGAGGCCTGGTGTGCTGCAATTCATGGTGTTGCAAAGAGTTGGACACGACTGAGTGACTGAAGTGAAACGAACTGAACTGAACTGAAGGGGATTCAAAAAAAGGACATGTTTCATATCCTCTCGAAATTGGGGAAGGCAAGGAAGGACACAAATTCTCCTCTAGAGCCACCAGAAAGGAATCCAGCTCTGTAGATGACTTCATCCTAGCCTGGTGAGACACAGGGTCCCTGTCAGACCACTGCATCAGCTAGCAGTGCTGTTGTTACTGTGATACTACTGCCACCATTACAGATCTGTAAGACAGGAAATTTGTGTTGTTGTAAAGCCACTAACTTTGTGGTAATTTATTAAGGAGTAATAGAAAAGTCATATGACATGTGTCTGTGTTTTGAATTTTTTTATATGTCATTAGTGATACTACAGAATATTTATCCTAGAAAAAAAATCATATGTCCTCCAATGTGAATTTCACATCACATTAACTTTATACTAATTTATACTAATAGCATATAGAATCATTTGCATTACAGAAAAACATGAAAGTGAAAGAAAGTGAGAGTGAAGTCACTCAGTTGTGTCCAACTCTCTGTGATCCCATGGACTGTACCATGCTCCTCCGTCCATGGGATTTTGCAAGCAAGAATACTGGAGTGGGTTGCCATTTCCTTCTCCAGAGCATCTTCCTGACCCAGGGATCAAACCGGAGTCTCCCGCATTCCAGGCAGAGGCTTTACCGTCTGAGCCACCGGGGAAGTCATGTGGAAATGTGTGATATGGTCAAAGAGACTTCCCTCAACACATATTTGGAAAAAAGATTCTCAGTTAAAGTAAGCAGCTGGAAAAAGTAAAATAAGTACGAAAAGCAAGGCAAATGAACTACAGAAATAGCAATAAGTCATCCCAGATGGCCTGTGGAATAAAGGTTTTATGATAATGTGAGGAAACAATTCTACTCATGTAGAGCAGTCATGGAGAAATTTTTAAGCTATTTTATTTTATCATTGGGGTTATCAGATAAAATACAGATTGTCCAGTTAAACTTGAACTTCAAATAAGTGATAAATAATTTTTGTTTTAATATTATAAGTTTATCTCATATAGTATTCGGGACATATTTATACTAAAAAGTTGTCCATCATTTATCTAAAATTTAGATCTTACCTAGGCATCCTATTGGAGAAGGCAATGGCAACCCACTCTAGTACTCTTGCCTGGAGAATCCCATGGATGGAGGAGCCTGGTGGGCTGCAGTCCATGGGGTTGCGAAGAGTCGGACACAACTGAGCGACTTCCCTTTCACTTTTCACTTTCATGCATTGGAGAAGGAAATGGCAACCCACTCCAGTGTTCTTGCCTGTCGAACCCCTGGGACAGAGGAGCTTGTTGGTCTATGGGGTCGCACAGAGTTGGACACGACTGCTGCAACTTAGCAGCGGCAGCAGTAGCAGTAGACATCCTACATTTTTATTTGCTTAATCAGGCAAACCTACTCATTCTAAAAATTCTTAAATCTAAGATACCTTTTTATTAATATATTTGAAATCAGAATCTTTCAATTTAGGTACTTGATGTGTTGCACTATACTTAAAAAAAAAAAACATTAAATTTATGGTATATCTTACAATGTATGGCACCTTAAAATCATGGAAACAGGTAAAAACTTCTCTTTAAAAATGTCACTTTTTTCAAAATCGCTTATGTTTAACAGTTTTATCTAATTGGCTGTTTGATTTTTACACTTAATTGTCTGAGAATGCATTTGTGTCTCTGTTTTTGGTTTATTTTAGTTTAATCCCTGATAGGGAAACTATTAAACAAAAGCTTCCATCCTGTGGTGTGCTATTGTTAAGTGGCTCAGTCATGTCCTACTCTTTGCTAGCCCATGGACTGCAACCTGCCAGGCTTCTTCACCCATTGAGTTTTCCAGGCAAGAATACTGGAGTGGGTTGCCATTGCCTTTTCCAGGGGGTCTTCCCGACCCAGGGATGGAACCTTGGTTTCCCACGCTACAGGCACACTCTTTGCCCTCTGAGCCACCAGGGAAGCCTAATGTGCTATTATGTGAGGCTAAAAACAAATGTATTTGTGTTTGTGTGAGGCAGCTCTGTTTGCAAAGTAAACCAGTAATGATTCCAAAGACAGCCTGATGCTGAAAAATTTTCAGTCATGACTCCACACTATCTCTGATCTTTGATTTGAATTATTTTCCAATCACTTAACATCTTAAGTCCCCTGAAGTAGGGAATGGCACCACACTCAAATATTCTTGCCTGGAAAATTCCATGGACGGAAGAGCCTGGTGGGCCTCAGTCTGTGGGGTTGCAGAGATTTGGACACATCTGAGCACCTGGTCACATACACATACAACAGCTTAAGTGTCCAAAGAATTTTACTTCAAAATTCCAATGATTTGAATTTTTTATCTTTGTGTTTTCATATTTATTTTAAAACTTTTCTTTTTTTCCTACATTTAAAGATTTTAAACTTTTGAATCTTTTTCTTTATGCTGTCTTTTAACTTAAATATGTTAGAGACTGTGTATCTATTGTGAACTGATTAGGTTTTAATCAGTTGTTTTTCTGAATAAGGCAATGAGTCCCAGGAAAACAAGTAAGAAAACTATCAACATTCCTTAGCATTTCGATATGCATTTAGGCAGGAATTTTCTGGCCATAAAATTCTTCAGATAAACTAAACTCATTAAGTCTGAACAATTTTATTACTCTGATTTATATCATAGACTTGTAAGTAACAATAAATATACTCTGCATTCCAATGTGGCACAATTGATGGAAATTTTTATTTAAAAATAGTAAATGGAAGGTTTTCTTTTATGTAAACAATCAAAAGATTCATCCATTGGCAGCCCCAATTTGTCTCCAAAACTGAGGATTAAAATTAGAGCAGTCTGCTAGAAGAGGGTTACTAAAAGATACATAAATTATCAAGACAATTGATTTTAGCCAACTGTGCATGAAGTACATGTATTCACTCTGGCTATTTTTAAAAAACAGGTGAAAAAACTTGTGTATATATGTATAGTTTTGTGGTATTCATTTACATTCTTCTTTTGCTCTTTTTGTAATTTTATTATTTTATACTTTGTCAAGCTTGTAAGCTACATATAAAGCATAAATAACATTTATTACTTAAAGACTTTTCAGCATAATAATCCTAAGAAATACTTTCAAATAATATTTGACATTAAATTGAACACAAACAACCCTCTCTGACTTATAGAAACGATGATAGTGGAGTGCAGACTGAATTACAAGGAGCAAAATGCCTTCCCAGAAGCTCTGAAGGATTAAGAAATATCTCAGTTTGTGGCATTCGATTTGGTATTATGTTACTCTGAATTGCCCAGGGTTTCTTTTGAAAAAAAAAAAAAAATTAATCTTTCTTTTCATAACCACCAATATCTGTAGGAGTTGCTGTATTAGATGGTCAATAGCAGACATATTTAAAGGCTGAAAAATAGTATTGAGTTTGTATTTTATATGTACTGACAATTTTCTTCAACAAAATGTCTCTTTGTACTTATATCTCATAAATGGAGGCTTTTGCTTCAAAAACCAAAGTATTCTCTTAGGTCATATTTAAGGAAGCAAAGGTTTTTAGCTATAAACAGTCACAGCTTTAAAACAGATGTTTTTCAAAGTTCACTTATAGTTTAGTTTGTTGCTACCAGGAATATATTTTCACATGTATTTAACATTCCATTCAGTTCAGTTCAGTACCTCAGTCATTTCTGACTCTTTGCAACCCCATGGACTGCAGAACACCAGGCTTTCCTGTCCATCACAAACTCCCAGAGCTTTCTCAAAGTCATGTCCATTTAATCGGTGATACCATCCAACCATCTTATTCTCTTTCATCCCTTTTCTCCTCCCTCCTTCAATCTTTCCCAGCATCAGGGTCTTTTCAAATGAGTCAGTTCTTCGCATCAGGTGGCCAAAGTATTGGAGTTTCAGCTTCAGCATCAGTCCTTCCAACGAATATTCAGAACTGATTTCCTTTAGGACTGACTGGTTTGATCTCTGACAAATAGACTCAAGGGATTAGCTATTTAACATTAGACATCATGATTAGCTTCCAAGAAGAGTCTGAGTAAGAACTAAGGATATCAAAGAATAAAATAAACTATATTTTCAATGGTAAAATATATTCAGTTCAGTTCAGTTTAGTTCAGTCGCTCAGTCGTGTCTGACTCTTTGCGACCCCATGGACTACAGCATGCCAGGCCTCCCTGTCCATTATCAACTACCAGAGTTTACTCAAACTCATGTCCATTGAGTCGGTGATGCCATCCAACCATCTCATCCTCTATTGTCCCCTTCTCCTCCAGCCTTCAACTGGAATTATAATTTATTATTCCAGAATTCATTTATGTATTCCTCCCCTTCACCTTCCCACATGTTACAAAAAGTAGTAACAAAAAATTATATCCATGAAAAAACAGTTTTGGAATAAAAAACATCTAGGTTTGAACTAGAATTCATTTTTGGCAAATTCCTTGCCATCTCTGAGCTCTATTCAACTTTTCTGTAAAGCAGGGATAATATTGGTGTGCCATTTTGGGGGGACAGTTCTCCATAATTTTTTTCACATTTGTGCAGGGTCAGGATTTTCTGAAGAAAATTCACTCAAAAACTTTGTTAAAAGATGATTAATAGCAAACATGCCTTGAAAGCTTAAGATGGTGAACTGCTCCAAAGATGTTTAGACCTGCCTCCCGTAGGACCATTTGCTGTTGTTCCAGCTTTGGAAGGCTGAGGACTTTCCACTCCCCTCCCAGGAAAGATTTGTTTACATTCTAGCTTGAAGGTCTTTCTCTCTCTCTTCAAGGGAAGGAGGGACAGATGTTTTAACTGCCCTGTATAACTTCTGAGTACCACAAATCATGCTTCCTCCTCAGCGATACAAACTCACTGCAGGCATGAGGTCATAAGAGGCTCTCACCACGTTGCCCAGTGAAGGTTGGGGTTTGGAGAACCAGCATTAAATGCTCTGTGCATAATGATCTGTTCTCTCATCCAGAGGCCTTATGTATCCCATTAAGCACAAAATATAAATATATTACTTAAACAGCCATGTGTCTTGTTTCCTCACTTCAGTTCAGTTCAGTTCAGTCGCTCAGTCGTGTCCGACTCTTTGCGACCCCATGAATCGCAGCACGCCAGGCCTCCCTGTCAATCACCGTCTCCCGGAGTTCACTCAGACTCACGTCCATCGAGTCCGTGATGCCATCCAGCCATCTCATCCTCGGTCATCCCCTTCTCCTCCTGCCCCCAATTCCTCCCAGCATCAGAGTCTTTTCCTATGAGTCAACTCTTCGCATGAGGTGGCCAAAGTACTGGAGTTTCAGCTTTAGCATCATTGCTTCCAAAGAAATCCCAAGGTTGATCTCCTTCAGAATGGACTGATTGGATCTCCTTGCAGTCCAAGGGACTCTCAAGAGTCTTCTCCAACACCACAGTTCAAAAGCATCAATTCTTCGGCAATCAACCTTCTTCACAGTCCAACTCTCACATCCATACATGACCACAGGAAATACCATAGCCTTGACCAGACGGACCTTAGTCGGCAAAGTAATGTCTCTGCTTTTGAAAATACTATCTATCTAGGTTGGACATAACTTTTCTTCCAAGGAATAGTGTCTTCTAATTTCATGGCTGCTGTCTTGTTTCCTAAGAAGCTAAAATTTACTCAACAGCAACATGCCCAACCCAAGGATAAGGCATGTTTTGGTGACTCCTGAGAGCTTACATAAACTCCTTTCCTTATGGTTAATTTAGAGATAAGGTTAAATATGGCCAAAGGGATTAAAGTTGATGGTAGTTCTGTGAAAGATTTTTCCTCCTAACAGGGAAGGAATGCTATACTAAGAGAATCCCTTTCCCTCTAAATTGCTTGTATTTTGGATCTTGTTGTATGAAGATGTGATACTTGGAGATGCAGCAAAAATGAGACTATTTGAAACAAGTCTAAAGAAAGAAACCAGTACACTGAGGATGAAAGAGCAGAAGAATGTCAAATAAATGAGCAAAAGAACAAAAGAATGTTCTAGGTGACATCTCTAAGCTGCTGAATAAATCCTGAACTCATTTCTTTTTATTTTTTAAAAATATGTAGTAACAGCTCCTTACAATGCAAACAGATTTTTGTTGAGAAAACATTCTATGTAATATAAGAATCTAACTCAAGGAATTATGAAGATTAAATAAAATGAGGGATAAATTAATTAGAATATATGTATTCTAATATATACATTTGTATGTATATGTTGCTACTGCTGCTAATGGAGACTATCTCAGGTCCAAGCATCCATTTGTCTATTGTGTAAGTGCCCGTATCATATGAGCTTCCTAGGTGGCTCAGTGGTAAATATTCTACCTGCCACTGCAGGAGAATCAGGAAACATGGGTTTGATCCCTAGGTCAGGAAGATTCCCTGGAAAAGGAAATGGTAAATTGCTACAGTATTCTTGCCTGGATAATCCAATGGACAAAGGAACCTGATGGTGTGTCCAGGAGTGAGATTGCTGAATCATATAATAATTCTATTTTTAGTTTTCTGAGGAACCTCCATACTGTTTTCCACAGTGACTACACCAACTTAAATTCCCACCAACATTGTAGGAGGGTTCCCTTTTCTCTACATCCTGATCAGCAATTGTTACTTGCAGAGTTTTTAATGATGACCATTCTGATCTGTGCAGGGTGGTACCTCGTTATACTTTTAATTTGCATTTCTCTAATAACTAGAGATGTTGAGCATCTTCTCATGTGCCTATTGGCCATTTGTATTTCATGTTTGGAGAAACATCTTTTTAGGTCTTCTGCCCATTTTTTGATTGGGGTATTGGTTTTTTGTTGTCAAGTTGTATAGGCTGTTTGTATATTTTGAAAATTAAGCCCTTGTAAGTTCCATCATTTGCAAATATTTTCTCCCATCCTGAGGGTCATCTTTTCATTTTGTTTATGGTTTCTTTTGCTGTGCAAAAGCTTGTAAAATTGATTAGTCCATTTTGCTTAGTTTTGCTTTTATTTCTATTACTTGGGAGACTGACCTAAACAAACATTGGTACAATTTATGCCAGAGAATGTTTTGCCTATGATCTCTTCTAGTAGTTTTATAATGTCTATAAAGAAGGGGAAACTATAAGGTACAATTTATCTAAATTCCATATGTAATCAAGGTCATAGACATTAGAGATCATCTGAAGTACAGGTCATCATCAAAGGTTTGATGGCAAACTTTCAATAGGACAGGTCTGTCCTATGTTTAAGTCTAGGTGATTTTGAGTTTTTCTGTATGGTGAGATTGTGTCTCTTAACACTATTGATTTAAAAGTGGCTGTCCAACTTCCATAGCACCACTTGCCCAAGAGATGGTATTTCTCCAATTTTATACTCTTGCCTTCTTTGTCAAAAATTAGTTGACTATATGTGTGTGGGTATATTTCTGGACTCTCTACTCTGTCGCATTGATCCACATGACTATTTTTCTGCCAATACCACACTGTCTCGTTTACTGTGACTTTGTAGTGTTGTCTGAAGTATAGAAGGGCTATGGCTCCTGCTTTATTCTTTTTCCTCATGGTTCCTTAGGCAATTCTTGGTCTTATTTGGCTCCATAGAAAATTTAGGATTATTTGCTCTAGTTCTGTGAAAAACATCATGGGTAATTTTGACAGGGATTATGTATGGTTTCACTGGTAGCTCAGGGCTTCCCAAGTGGTGCTAGTGGTAAAAAACAACAACAACAAAAAAAACCAAAAACACGGGCCTGCCAATGCAGGAGACATAAGAGATGTGATCCCAGGGTTTGATCCAAGGGTTCAATCCCTGGGTCAGGAAGATCCTCTGTAGGAGGGGATGGCAACCCACTCCAGTATTCTTGCCTGAAGAATCTCATGGAGAGAGGAGCCTGGCAGGCTACAGTCCATGAGGTCACAAAGATCCAGCGACTGAGCACCTTAGGACTCATGCTTCACTGGTAGCTCAGTAGTAAAGAATCTGTCTGACAATGCAGGAGATCCAGGTTCAATCTCTGGGTCAGAAGATCCTCTGGAGGAGGAAATGACAACCACTCTGGTATTCTTGCCTGGGAAATCCCATGGACAGAGGAGACTGGTAGGCTGTGGTCATGGGGTTGCAAAAGACTTGGACATGACTTAGTGACTAAACAAAAACAGGGCATTAAATCTGTATACAGTTTTGGGAAGTGTTGCCATTTTAACAATATTAATTCTTCCAGTTCCAGATCATGGGATATCTTTTCAGTTCTGTGGATCACCTTTAATTTCCTTTTAAAGTAGGGGAAACTACAAGGTACACTTTATCAAAATTCCATATGTTATCAAGGTCAAAGATGTTAGAGATCATCTGAAGTGTTGTGCCATCATCAAAGATTGATGGCAAACTTCCAGCAGGACAGATCTGGATATCTTGGGAAAACTGTCTCATCAGATGTTGTCTGTTTCAACTTCAGGAAATCTTTGCTTTTGCATTACCAGATGATGTTCAGGTCCAGTTAGAATTTGGTGCTTTGTTTAGTTGTGTCATGTGAACCAAGTGTCTATTCCTTAGAGTTTGGCAGCACAAAGATTTGGTTTAGTGCACCTAATAAGGTCCTCTCCAATGAGGTTAAGGAGAGTTCTTCCAGATGTGTCTTTTACAATAGATAAAAGCTCCAGGTTGCAAGGTCTGATGCTTAAAGTCTTCCTCTTCTGATAATATACTATAAAAATATTGATCTACCCAAACATGGTTATTTTAAATAAAAGGAATTAGGTATTTGCAATATTGAAATATTTAACTTATATGCAGAGTATATCATGAGAAATGCCTGTCTGGATGAAGCACAAGCTGGAATCAAGATTGCCGGGAGAATATCAATAACTTCAGATATGCAGATGACACCACCCTTATGGCAGAAAGCGAAGAAGAACTAAAGAGCCTCTTGATGAAAGTGAAAGAGGAGAGTGAAAAAGTTGGCTGAAAGCTCAACATTCAGAAAACTGAGATCATGGCATCTGATCCCATCACTTTATGGCAAATGGATGGGGAAACAGTGGAAACAGTGAGAGACTTTTATTTTTGGGGGCTCCAAAGTCACTGCAGATGGTGATTGCAGCTATGAAATTAAAAGAATCTTGCTCCTTGGAAGAAAAGTTATGTCCAACCTAGATAGCATATTAAAAAGCAGACACATTACTTTGTCAACAAAAGTTCATCTAGTCAAAGCTATGGTTTTTTCAGTGGTCATGTATGGATGTGAGAGTTGGAGTATAAAGAAAGCTGAGCGCTGAAGAAATGATGGTTTTGAACTGTGGTGTTGAAGACTCTTGAGAGTTGCTTGGACTGCAAGGAGATCCAACCAGCCCATCCTATAGAAAATCAACCCTGAATATTCATTGGAAGGACTGATGCTGAAGCTGAAATTCTAATATTATGGCCACCTGATGTGAAGAACTGACTCATATGAAAAGACCCTGATGCTGGGAAAGCTTGAAGGCAGGAGGAAAAGGGGACAACAGAGGATGAGATGGTTGTATGGCATCATGACCTAATGGACATGAGTTTGAGTAAACTCCAGGAGGTGGTGATGGACAGGGAGGTCTGACGTGCTGCAGTCCATGGGGTCACAAAGAGTCGGACACGACTGAGCGACTGAACTGAACTGAATATTGGAATAGCCCTCCTTATGTCAATTATGTTTCAAGGGAATCAGAACCCAAGTGCCTCACATGTCTGTGACTATCTTAAAGGGTGAGAGTTGATAAGTCCCAAAAGTGGTGATTCTGAGATTTAGAAAGACCAACAGCAATGCTTTCAGTTGAGGTATCTGTGGGAGTAGGGGACTTTAGAAATTTTGCCAGTGGGATCTTAGTAATGCCATTAATGCATTTGACTAAACCAGAGGATTGAGGGTGGTATGTGCAGTGAAAGTGTTGTACAACTAGCCAAACAACACAGACTTCTCAAAGCACGTGGATAGTAAAATGGATACCTTGGCCGCTAGGAAGTTCAAGAGGAACCAGGAAGAGCTAATGTTTTCCAAAAGGACTTTAGTGACAGTAGAGGCAAGTAGCCTGCCTGTGTGCAAGGGAAGGCTTCATTCTAGTGTGGAAACATATAGACCATGACTGAAGAATATGTATATCCATGAGACAAAGGACACTGTATGAAAAACCATTTGCCGGACTTTGAATGGTCCGTTATGCAGCTGAAAATGTCCAGGAGCAGTACAAACAGGCTTCCCTGAACTTTAGATGAATGGGATAAGTGAGGAAGGTATTTTTACAGCCTGGTTAATGTTTCCCCACCAATATTGCTTCATGAGTGCTATCATTTTGTTAGTAGACCAGTGGCTTAATGCATGTGCAGTGGTGAGGAGTGAGAATTTTAGAATCTCCAGTAGTACTGGGTTGTCACTTGATCCAAACCAGAGCTTTCTCTTTTTATCAAACCAAAACTTAATTGAATTTCCAGCCTCTTTTTCCTTTTTGGGGGCCAACTTTTGGGCTTCTCTAGCCAGTTTTTCTAAATTTTCATTTCGAGAATAATCCTTTGGATGATGACAGAGGTCTGGCTACTGTTGTCCTTTTTAATGGCAGCATTCCTTATGAATCAGCAAGGTAATTTCCCTTAGCTTTCTGAAAGTCAACTTTAAAATGCTCCAGAATCTTAGCACCCCAAGTATTTTTTTCTAATAATTCCCCAACATAGGGGCTATTTAAAATTTTTTCCACTGAAAATAAGGAAGTGTTACAGAGTCCAAGCTGGATCTGCTTGCTGCACAACAGACCCATGAATCCTGGAGACAAGCTGTTGAGGCAAGGAAAAGTCAGGCAGGGAGCTGGCTCACAGAGAAGCTGGCAGGCTAGTGCCTCAAAATAGCCATCTTATTGGGGTCTGAAAGCCAGGTTCTTTTCTAGATCAGAGATGTGGGGGGGGGTGGGGGCAGTGGGGATGGTGGGAGTTGAGGAAGCAAAGTGAAAAGGCCATTAGTCTTGCGAACATCTCATAGAATGGCAAGCCTCAGGCAGGAGATGTGTTAATTTTTTCCTTCTTGCCATCTATAGGTGGGCAGGTTCCTGAACGAAGGCACTTTAGTTTAAGAATCAGGCAAAGGGTCAGGAGTCTCTGAGGCAAGTCATTCCATATGATTATAATAACACAAGTAACCCAAAACAAGCCAAAGAAGCAATTCCAACATGGAGTCAGAATTGGCTTCTTCTCCGCAACAGAAACACCTTGCTTCCACAGCATCCCAAAATTATGAGCCACTCTGAAAGCATATTTACTACTAGAATAAATATTGGCTCTTTTGCCCTTGGCTAAAGTACTAGCCCAGAGAAGGAAATGGCAACCCACTCCAGTACTCTTGCCTGGAGAAGTCCATGGATGGAGGAGCCTGGTAGGCTACAGTCCATGGGGTCGCAAAGAGTTGGACACGGCTGAGCGACTTCAGTATCTTTCTTTCTATCGTTCCTTTTGGAGAAGGATATGGCAACCCACTCCAGTGTTCTGGCCTGGAGAATCCCATGGACAGAGGGGCCTGGTGGACTACAGTCTATGGGTTTGCAAAGAGTCGGACATGACTAAGCAAAACACACAAAGTACCAGCCCCTGTAAAAGCGTATATTTCATCTTCTTGGGTGGTAGTAGCCATAGGTAAAGATGCTGCCTCAACATCAAAAGAAGTTACAGTTAAGTAGCCAGCACAATATTTGCGGCTATCACCTTTTAAATAAGAACCATTACTGAACCACGAGAAGTCAAAGTTATCCAGAAGAATTTCCCATAGATCGTCACAAGGAGTCAGGAGGTGGTCCATCAAGGTTAGTCACAAGGGACTTCATTGGTGATGGAGGAGAGAAGAACAGTGGGGTTAAAATTTTACAGTGGACAAGAGTTATGTGAGAGGCAGTTAACAAAAGGACTTCAGAGAAGGTAAGTTTGCTGACTGAGAAACATTGAGTGTGATGAGAATTCAGGAGAGCTTCTAGTGTATGGGGTACAAAAATGGTTAAAGGAGATGCAATAATGATTTTCTTGGTCTTGTAAGTAGCTAAGTTGTGTCCAACTCTTGCAACCCCATGGGACGATAGCCTGCCAGGCTCCTCTGTCCATGGGAATTTCCAGGCAAGAAGACTAGAGTAGGTTGCCATTTCCTTCTCCAGGGGATCTTCCCGACCTGGAAATCAAACCTGGGTCTCCTGCATTGCAGGCCGATTCTTTACCAACTGAGCCACAAGGGAAGCCCCTTGGTAGCCCCTTGGTTTTCTTGGTGATGTTAACCAAAAGGGCAGAGGAACTAATGGTTCTAAGCCAAGGAGGGGCTGTAATATCCAGTAGGTCAGCAGTGGTCCCTGTGCTTTTGAATGGGTACCCCAAGTTTATTCCCTTCCTTTTCATATAACAAAAAGGAAAAAGGAAATCTGATGATTGGGATGCCTAAGGGCAAGTTGTTGTTGTTGTTAAGTCACTCAGTCCTGTCCAGCTCTTTGCAACCCCGAAGACTGCAGCATGTCAGGGTTCCCTATCCTTCACCATCTCCCAGAGTATGCTGAAACTTATGTCCATTGAGTCGATGATGCCATCCAATCACTTCATCCTCTGTTGCCCCCTTCTCCTCTTGTCCTCAGTCTTTCCCACCATCAAGGCCTTTTCCAATGAGTCAGTTCTTTGCATCAGGTGACCATGATTTTAGTTTTTGAATGTTGAGTTTTAAGCTAGCTTTCTTGCTCTCTTCCTTCACATTCATTAAGAGGCTCTTTAGTTCCTCTTTGCTTTCTGCCATTTAGCATAGTATCATCTACATATCTGAAGTTGGTGATATTTCTCTCAGCAATCTTAAGTCCAGTTTGTGCTTCATCCAGCTTGGCATTTCTCATGATATACTCTGCATATAGGTTAAATAAGCAGAGTAACAATGAATAGCCTTGATGTACTCCTTTCCTAGTTCTGAACCAGTTCATTGTTTCATTTCTGGTTCTAACCATTGCTTCTTGAACTGCACACAGGTTTCTCAGGAGACCAGTAAAGTGGTCTAGCATTTCCATCTCTTTAAGAATTTTCCACTATTCATTGTGACCCACACAGTTAAAGGGTTTATGATAGTCAATAAAGCAGAAGTAGATGTTTTTCTGGAATTCTCTTGGTTTTTCTATGATCCAACATATGTTGGCAATTTGATCTCTGATTTCTTATCAAACTCTCTTTAAGGTCTTGAAAGCCTTTTTGTTTGATTTTCCTCATAAAACTGGATCGGGTGTTATAGTTTAGTAAAAGGTATAGAGGTTTAGGCATAAGACAGAAATTTGGAGCTCAGTTTCGGCAACGAGCAGTTAGCTCAAGAAAACCTTGCTGTTGGTGCTTAGTTTTAGATTTTGGGAAACTGAAGACATCATGAACTCTATCTGGATCTATCTAGGTATCACCTCTTTTTCTAATATCAGATGACCTAATATCAAACCTGGATTTGGGCAAGCTGTAATTTTTCTTTTTAAGGCTAAAAGTTTTAGCAAGGAGATGCTGGCTCCTGTGAGGTTTGAGGTGGAGAACAAAGTAGCAAATGATCCACATCTTGCAACAAAATAGGACCCTTAGGGAACTTTTTATCATTTGGTTCAACCTTCAGGATTTGTGAGAAATAGAAAGGACTCTCAGTAAAACCCTGAGGAATTACAGCCCAGGAGAATTGTTTTTCATCCCAAGTGAAGGCAAAAAGATATTGGTTAACTTCATCAACTGGAATTCTAAAGAATGTACTGCATAAATCATTTACAGTAAATAATTTGCAACCAATGGGCATGGGAAAGGATTTTAGTATATATGAAGGTTAGAAACAATAGTTTCAAGGTATAACAGTGTTGTTTATTGCCTAGAGATCCTGGACAAACTTCTGCTTGTTCTCACTGGTAAACTGGGAGAGTTACAAGGGCTAGTACTAGGGATAATGAGTCTTTGAACTTTGTGATCTTCTATTATGGGCTTATTATATTATGGGCTTATTATATTATATATCCTATGATGGGCTTTATTCCTCAAAGGGCTTCTTTACTTATGGTAGTGTTTGTGCTCAGTCGCTGAGTTGTGTCTGACTCTTTGCGACCCCTTGGACGGTATAGCCTACCTATAGTCCTCCCCTTGGACTGTATAGCCTAACTATAGTCCTCCCCTTGGACTATATAGCCTGCCAGACTCCTCTGGAAAATTCCATGGAATTTCCCAGGCAAGAATACTGGAGTGGGTTACCATTTTCTGCTCCAGGGGATCTTTGCAACCCAGGGATTGAATCCGCGTCTCCCATATTGGCAGGTGGGTTCTTTACCACTGAGCCACCTGGTAAGCCCTTTCTTTACTTACGTGCTTAGTCGCTCAGTCATGTCCAACTCTTTGTGACCCCATGGAGGAGGATTCTTTACTGTCTGAACCATCAGACAGTAATGGAAAAGAAGCCCTTTAGTTATAAGTATCAATTCTGGGAAGAAGTTTTTTTGGGATCTATATGAATCTTGATGGGAGATACACTTTGTGTTTCACCAAACCGATCGTTGGTACCAAAGATCCCCTGGAGAAGGAAATGGCAGCCCACTCCAGTCTTCTTGTCTGGGAAATCCCATGGTCAGAGGAGCCTGGAGGGCTGCAGTCTGTGGGATTGCAAAAGAGTAGGACAGGACTCAGCAACTAAACAGCAACAGTATCAGTTGGAGATTTTGTTCACAAGGGAGATAAGAATGGATTTGATAGGGATAAATGATGAGTGTTTATAAAAAAAAGTCAAAGTTTCACTTAATCCATTCAAAATTCATTACTTTGATGATTAGCGTCAAACTCTAGACTTATTTCCCCAATTTGGGGAGGAAGAAATCCCAGCATGATACTTCTTTAAGGTATCTCAGCCTAATAGATGGATAACGGCAAAGAAACCAAGGAGAAAAGGGTGTGCATTTATCAGAGGGGCTAAAGAAAAAGGAATCTGTCAATGCAAAGAAACCACTTGAAGTTCTTTGGAGAGTCTCACTATCTGAGCTGCTTTAACATGTATCAGCAGGGGCTCCTTTTGGTAGTGGCAAAGAACACTGAGAGTGTGGCTCTGGTGTCCATTAGGACCACAAGAGATCATCCTCAATCTGAAGAAATGTTGGTTAAGAGGGATAATTGGGAAGAGCTCTGTTACTTCCTAGGACCGCCCCCCCCACCCCCAACACTCAGAGTTGGAAGAACATTGGAAAGCCTGATTATAAGGCTGAAATTACCTAAAATGCTTAAATTTGTAACCATCTCTTTTCCAGTAGCCTAGCTCTTTGCATTAGTAACAGAAAGTCAGGGGGTTTTATTTTCACTTAGGAGGATTCGTTTGTTGGAGTTGAAGATGAAGAATTTTGGCATTCTTTTTAGGTGACTTATCTAGTGTTTGGAGAAGGCAATGGCACCCCACTCCAGTACTCTTGCCTGGAAACTCCCATGGATGGAGGAGCCTGGTAGGCTGCAGTCCATGGGGTCACTGAGTCAGACACGACTGAGCGACTTCACTTTAACTTTTCACTTTCATGCATTGGAGAAGGAAATGGCAACCCACTCCAGTGTTCTTGCCTGGAGAATCCCAGGGATGGCAGAGCCCAGTGGGCTGCCGTCTGTGGGGTCGCACAGAGTCGGACACGACTGAAGCGACTGAGCAGCAGCAGCAGCATCTAGTGTTGGAAAGAGCTGGTGTGCCCAATGAGCTACATCTGGAGGGGACATAGTTTTCCATTCCATCCTGGTTCTTTTTACCAGAAGGGAAAGGTTCTGATTGAGTCCATTAGTATACATAGAATTAAAAGCTACCTGGGTGGAATCAACATCTGAGGAAATGTCCAGAATTTAAAAATAATCTGATATTAGTTGTTAGATGGGGGAACAGTGGAAACAGTGGCAGACTTTTTTGGGAGGCTCCAAAATCACTGCAGATGGTGACTGTAGCCATGAAATTAAAAGACACTTCCACCTTGAAAGGAAAGTTATGACCAACCTAGACAGCATATTAAAAAGCAGAGACATCCCTTTGCCAATAAAGGTTCATCTAGTCAAGGCTATGGTTTTTCCAGCAGTTATGTATGGGTGTGAGAGTTGGAATATAAAGAAAGCTGAGCACCAAAGAATTGATGCCTTTGAACTGTGGTGTTGGAGAAGACTCTGGAGAGTCCCTTGGACTGCAAGGGGATCCACTCAATCCATCCTAAAGGAGATCAGTCCTGGGTGTTCATTGGAAGGTCTGATATTGAAGCTAAAATGCCAATACTTTGGCCATCTGATGCGAAAAACTGACTCCTTTGAAAAGACCTTGATGCTGAGAAAGACTGAAGGTGGGAGGAGAAGGATGAGATGGTTAGATGGCATCACTGACTCAATGGACATGAATTTGGGTAAATTCTGGGAGTTGGTGATGGACAGGGAGGCCTGGCGTGCTGCAGCCCATGGTGTCGCAAAGAGTCGGACATGACTGAGTGACTGAACTGAACTGAGCTGACATTAGTTGTTGTAGTCATGAACAGATATCAAGTTTTTGTGCTCAAGCCGAAATTTTGTTCCAATCAATGGTCTTTGGAAAAGCTCTAGGAATTTCTCAAAGATGTCACTTAGGATTGCCTGAGTCTAATTACATAATAAATTAGTGGGCTTGCCTCTCATTTGTGAGAAACCTTTTAGGATTTTCCTAATTAACATTTCTCACCCAGTGCTGGGCATGGCCTTCATTGATAAGCATATGAACTAGCTGATTTGAGTCAGAGAAACCAGGTTGATATGTTTCAGTGACTATGCTAAATTCCCTAGAAAATCTGTGAGGATCTTTGATTACTTTGGGAAAGCCTTTGACTGTAGTTCACAGTTCAGCTTTAGCCCAGGACACAAGAAATTAAGGGTTTAGCATCTGGATCCCCTGACAGCTTACTTAAAAGGGACAGGTTCTGGCAAATTTAGAGGAAAAGGTATTGGGCAGAATTCTAACCAAAAAGGGGAATTTCAGCAGGGTAATTTGTATGGTGACCTGCTGGTATAGAGGAGACACAGGAGTTTTAAAAGGGAAAGATGAAGATGGCACCAAAGATAAAGTCTAACCACAAGGAGCCTTGGGAGAGACACAAGATGGCACCAGAGGTGGAGCTTGAGACTAAAAAGCCAAGGAAGAAGAACCTGTCTTCAAGGGCCACTTTATCCTAACTTTTAAATAGTTTGTTTTTCTCAGTTGATCTGAAAATCTTACTTCTCAAAGAGGTAATTTTAGACTCCTGGTTACTTTTGCAGCCTCAAAGTATTAATCAAAATAGGCATACCAGTCAATTCTGGAAAGTTTTGAGTTGTTTACTATGATTCGGTTTTAGGGAAATTAAGTTTGGGGGTTTCAAAAGTTTCCCATAATGGCCATTGATTTTCTAAATTTGTTTTGGTGTTGCAAATGCACATGAGGAAGGACAGTGGTTTTTAAACATAAAATAGGTTGTACTGTGGGTATCCTCACAAACTTAAAGAAGTGGGATCCCACTTCTCAGAGGTTTTTCTCTAAAGAGCAATTTCCAAGCAGTTCAAATAGCTGAACTCATGCAGCTTGCGAGCTAGTACTACCTAATTCTAAGGTAATAGCCAAGACAAAGGCTTTTCCAGCCAGTTTACAGAGAACAACTCCTATTCCAAAGGAATGGGTGCAGAGCTGAACTGCCACATGCTTCACTGCTTAGGCAAAGCGCCCCTGATATGGAAAGAACAGGTCAGTGCTTTCTCAGCCAGCTTTGGTTGAAACAGTGATCCCAAGGTCAGACTGACATGCCAGACAGGGACTTGTATACAGAATAGGACCTTAACCTGAAAGATGAAACCTTAAAATTGATCCCAAATAAAGCCTGAAGAGTATCAAAACCAAAGAGGATGTGAGCTTGCATCCAGGAGAAATGTATACCTTCAAGCTCCAGGGTCAGTGAGAAAGTACCAAGTGACAATGGAATCAATTGTGGGAACTGCACCGGTTTGCTCCCTAGGCTCAGAGCTTTCAGGGGTCTTCTCTGGTTCCTCTGCAGGCCATGGAAATGTTTACCTGAACAGACAGCCTAGTCTTTCTCCAGAAAATATGAATTTATCCAGGATCAGTAGAGAATTACAGTTCAAGGTCTGCAACCATGTTGAGCCACAGGCAAGTCTCCACACAGCAAAGAAAGGAGAACACTTTTATGGAGAAGAAAAGGAAGTTGGGAGGGTTACAGTTAACAAAGAGTTCAAGGTTTTTCACTGGATAAATGCTACCAGGAAAGGAGAGGAGTATTTCTTTTTCCTGTTGGACTCTGCTATCATTGCGGGATATGAAATCTCCTCCTCTGGTCTCTAGATTCTATCTAATTGAGATTTTGGTTTATTTTTTTACAAAAGGATTTCAGGGAGTATCTTGATTTGTCCAATGTTTATGTATGAGAAGTCTGGAAAATGTTATACTGGGAAGGCGGGAACCTGTTGCCATTACTGCAGGTTAGGACAGGGTATTTGCTCTGTGTGCATATAGACCCGTGTGTGCCCACATGTTTAGACTGAAAGAGCTAAAGGCGTCTGTCATGTGGTACACTCTGACTCGTATTATGGTAGCATAATATGAGAAGAAAGGACTGTTTTCTCAGCTGCTTGTTCAGATTATTGCTTCTAGGCAAGTTAGTGGAATGATTTCAAGACAACACTCAGGATCATCTACGTTAGGGAATAATCATGATCAACACTAAATGAATACTAGTGTGCCATGGAAACACAGTTGTCCATTGGGATCCACAGGGGATTGTTTCCAAGAGTCTCTTGCCACTAAAATTCAAGGATGTGCCTGTCTCTTATATAAGATGGTGTTATACAATGAACATCATTGGTCCTCTACATCTGTAGGTTTCACACCACAGATTCAGCCAGTCAAGATCTGAAATTGTCTTCCTGATATTTCTATGTTATTATAACTTTGGGTTATTGCTTACCTTTCAAATTTATATAAGGAGTGCCTGCAATTTTACTATTGATAGTGATCAAGTTTGAAACATGCCCTTTTCTCTTATACTTTGTATAAACATTATTTTAGGATAAAGAATATCTTGAAATTTTAAGTTAGCAGTTGTAACTGCTTATCTGTTTGAATCAGGATTTTAATCTATATTTATGCAATCAAAACAAGCAAAAAGAAAGACATTAGATGATAGGCACATGTCCAGTGCATGCATACATGCTAAGTTGCTTCAGTTGTGTCTTGACTCTTTGTGACACCATGGACTGTAGCCTGCCAGGCTCCTCTGTCCATGGGATTCTCCAGGCAAGAATACTGGAGTGGGTTTTTATGCCCTCCTCTAGGAGACCTTCTTGACCCGGGGATCAAACACGCGTTTCTTATATCTCCTGCGGTGGCAGGTGCGTTCTTTACCACTAGCACCAACTGGGAAACCCCTACTGTACAGTAGCAACCATCATTTAATAATCTTTGTGTTCAACTTTTTAAGTCTAAACAGCTTCAGTTTTCTTGTTGACTGAAATGATACTAAATGTCATAAATATTATTTTAAGAATAAATCTATAATAATTAATAGCCATGTTTATATTTTTATTTATTGAGATTATATGTAAGATTTTAAGAACAGTGCTCATTTGCTAACAACACTTAAGACTAGTATTCTTTCAGTTATTAATTGAGAACGTGAAGCTGAAAAAAAGAGTTAGCACAGACAGTGGGTTAGGAATTTTAAGAAAAAAGTAATTTTAGACATTTAGGGTTTGATGTAGTGGCATTAACCTACATTGAAAATGTATTTGTAGGTTATCATTATAGTTTTCCAAGGAGAGTTACTATGGAAAAAGTCACCAAAGAAGTTAAAAAGGAAGGAGAATACAAAGAGCTAAGCTTAAGTCTTGAAGGCATCTCACAATTGAGAGAAATTCATAAAGGAGAAATTGCATAGCATATATTGAAAAATTTATCTCATAAAAATCCAGTTTGAAATGCATAGAGTACATTTACATTCATGCTGTAAAGCAAATATTATTACAGTTATGCCCTCGTTTGGAATCCCTAATTCAGAATACCATTGATGTTCTTTCCATTGGGAGATGGATTCTGTTTCTCTACCCCTTTGAATATGGCCTTGGGTCTTGCCTTCATTAATGAATGTGTCAGAAATGACACATTTCTGCTCTGTGCGTCTTCTGAGCCAGTCATTAGACCTTGTACTCCCTTGTAGCATACGTATCACATGTGAGGAAGCTCAGCCTGATCTAGTTGCCTTGAGGATCAAAGATACCTAGAGAGAAGCCCAGGTATTCTAAACGTTGCAGATGAACCCAGCCTGGTCCGGCTTCTCAGCTAGATGCAGCAGCATGAAGGAGCACAGTTAAAACGCACAGGAATTACCCTCTCAGACCAAATATTCATGAAAAACAGCATGATGTGTCAAGCTACGGGGTTTGAGGTAGCTTCTTATGTAGCAAAGTGTAACTGACACACTTGTCAAAACAGGTTCTGTCTTTGTGTGTCTTGTTGTTTCTCTGCCTGTTTCTAAACGACATTCAGCAAGGCCCTTAGAATTTGTGGCTAGGATTTCATTTGCTTTGGTTGATATTGCGTGTAGTTGAATGTAAACAATGACTGAATATACAGGCTCAAATGCTTTTCTAGAAAGTTTTATGGCGGATTATCTATTTCAGTACTAACAGAATATCATTTTATTCACATTAATGTTAAAAAGAATAGAATCTGAGAATTAAATAATGTGGGCTTCCCTGGTGGCTCAGTGGGTAAAGCGTCTGCCTCCAATGCGGGATACCTGGGTTCGGTCCCTGGGTTGGGAAGATCCACTGGAGAAAGAAATGGCAACCCAATCCAGTACTCTTGCCTGGAAAATCCCATTGACTGAGAAGCCTGGTAGGCTACAGTCCATGGGGTCGCAAAGAGTCAGACATGACTGAACGACTTCTCTTCACTTCATCCCTATGACACAAACTGTGGAAAATTCTTAAAAGAGATGGGAATACCAGACCACCTGACCTGCCTCCTGAGAAATCTGTATGCAGGTCAAGAAGCAACAGTTAGAACCAGACATGGAACAACAGACTGGTTCCAAATTGGGAAAGGAGTAGGTCAAGGCTGTATATTGTCACCATGCTTATTTAACTTATATGCAGAGTACATCATGAGAAATGCAAGGCTGGATGGTGCACAAACTGGAATCAAGATTACCAGGAGAAGTATCAGTAACCTCAGATATGCAGATGATACCACCCTTATGGCAGAAAGCAAAGAGGAACTAAAGAGCCTCCTGATGAAAGTAAAAGAAGAGACTGAAAAAGCTGGCTTAAAGCTCAACATTCAGAAAACTAAGACCATGGCATCCGGTCCCATCACTTTATGACAAATAGATGGGGAAACAATGGAAACAGTGAGAGGCTTTATTTTCTTGGGCTCCAAAATCATTGTAGATGGTGACTGCAGCCATGAAATTAAAAGACACTTGCTCATTGGAAGAAAAACTATGACCAAACTAAACAGCATATTAAAAAGCAGATATTACTTTACCAACAAAGGTCCATCTACTCAAGCTATGATTTTTCTAGTAGTCATGTATGGATGTGAGAGTTGGACTACAAAGAAAGCTGAGTGCTGAAGAATTGATGCTTTTCAACTGTGGTGTTGGAGAAGACTCTTGAGAGTCCCTTGGACCGCATGGAGATCAAAGATGTCAATCCTAAAGGAAATCAGTCCTAAATATTCATTGAAAGGACTGATGCTAAAGCTATAGCTCCAATACTTTGGCCACCTGATGCGAAGAACTGACTCATTGGAAAAGACCCTGATGCTGGGAAAGATTGAAGGTGAGAGGAGAAGGGGACGACAGAGGATGAGATGGCTGGATGGCATCACCTGTTCCATCGACATGAGTTTGAGTGAACTCTGGGAGTTGGTGATGGACAGGGAGGCCTGGAGTGCTGCAGTCCACGGGGTCACAAAGAGTTGGACACAACTGAGTGACTGAACCGAACTGATGACATTGAAAGCCACAAACTAAAACCATGATTCCTGAATGAATTGGTGAAAACTGTATAAATAAGTAAATAACTAAGATGTATCACCTACTTGCATTCGTCAATTAATATCCTGTTCATGCGGTAAGAACTGTTTGCCATAGATTTCTGGTGTGGCATTTTATCCATTCACTGCTGTCATGAAAATCAGTCATCTTTTGAGGTCAAATAAGGAAGGAAGAAGTACTTGCCAAAAATACATTATTCAAGTGTAGGGATATTTGTTCAGAGAAAGATGACACTGGAAACCCTTAGTGTTGTCAATTTGAAAAATTGTATGTCAATCAGAAACTTTTGATTTTGCTGCCTGTGTTTATTGCAGTGCTTGGTATGTGATTTCATTTGTGTGGCAAAAATCATTCTTTCATTTCATTTACAGAATCATTGTATAATACATGTAGTACATTTAAAACTTTCACTTTTATTAGAAGTTTCACTCAAAAGTTCAGGGAAATTAGAATAATGACTAAAGGAATTGTGTGGAGTTGCAATACACAATTCTTATTAGTTTCCTTGAACTGCTTAGAAATGGCTCATACATTATTGAAAAGTTAACTATTTAAGGTCTATTTTGTTGTCTTATGTGATATATTTAAAGACACTAGCTGTTTCAAAACTATAGTTGTCAATGGCAAAGAATGAAAAATGAAAATAAATTTTTGAAAAACATATGCAAAGAATTTTCATCAAAAAATAATTTATATTCATAGAGGAAATAAAAGTCAGTTTTGTTTATAAAAGCTGCTTAGCCCAAATTTCTAAAAATTTTTCACTTCTTCGTATATGTTTTGCAGCCATATTTACTTGTATCTAAGTATGAGTAGATTAAAATATTCATGCAGTCATTCAGGTTTCTTTCTCAAGTTTATTTCTACAAAGAAAAAAGAATGGAAGAGATTTATTATACTCTATTGCTTTTCTTTAAGGCATATCTAATATTCTTGCCTGCTATGAGAATGGTACTGTGTATTTTTGTACCAATATAATTCATGTAACCAAATCAGAATTTCTTCAGCATTGGAAAACCTCTGATTTTAAAGACCAAGAACTATATTTTCTCTCACTTTAGAAAATTTTGTTAGACAATAATTCACTGTGTGAGAAATCTCAGATCCTTTTCTCGGATTGACATACCAAAGAACCTTTATTCATTTAATCAATAGTTTACATTCTTAATGTCAATGAGATTGTAGTTATTCAATGATGTAAACTGTACTCCACATCACATATGTTTAGTGAAGTGAAGTGAAGTTGCTCAGTCATGTCTGACTCTGCCCTCTTGCGCCCATGGGATTTTCCAGGCAAGGATACTGGAGTGGTTTGCCATTTCCTTCTCCAGAGGATCTTCCCAACCCAGGGACTGAACCCAGGTCTCCTGCATTGCAGGTAGATTCTTTACCAGCTGAGCCACCAGGGAAGCCTTTGGTAAAGAAAGTGCCTGCCAATGGAGATGTAGGAGACCTGGGTTTGATCCCTGGGTGGGGAAGATCCCCTGGAGAAGAAAGCGGCAATCCATTCCAACATTCTTGCCTGGAGAATCCCATAGACAGAGAAGCCTGGCAGGCTACAGTCCACAGGGTTGCAGAGTCGGGCACGACTGAAGCAACTTCAGTTCAGTTCAGTCGCTCAGTTGTGTCCGACTCTTTGCGACCCCATGAATCGCAGCACGCCAGGCCTCCCTGTCCATCACCAGCTCCCGGAGTTCACTCAGACTCAAGTCCATCGAGTCAGTGATGCCATCCAGCCATCTCATCCTCGGTCGTCCCCTTCTCCTCCTGTCCCCAACCCCTCCCAGCATCAGAGTCTTTTCCGATGAGTCAACTCTTCGCATGAGGTGGCCATGGAACTTCAGCTTTAGCATCATTCCTTCCAAAGAAATCCCAGGGTTGATCTCCTTCAGAATGGACTGGTTGGATCTCCTTGCAGTCCAAGGGACTCTCAAGAGTCTTCTCCAACACCACAGTTCAGAAGCATCAATTCTTCGGCACTCAGCCTTCTTCACAGTCCAACTCTCACATCCATACATGACCACAGGAAAAACCATAGCCTTGACTAGACGGACCTTAGTCGGCAAAGTAATTAGTCTGTTGTTCCATGTCCAGTTCTAACTGTTGCTTCCTGACCTGCATACAGATTTCTCAAGAGGCAGCTTAGGTGGTCTGGTATTCCCATCTCTTTCAGAACTTAGCATACATATTACATTTTTATGCTCACCATTTAAACATCTAGGTGTTTAAACACCTAATTAATTAAATCTTTCATTTTCATCCAGATATTTTTTGATGAGTAGACAGAAAGAAGCAATTAAGATTACAATGTGATATGTTTTATAAATAATAACAATAAAAAAGAAAATTTATTTAATTAGCTGCTGCTGCTGCTGCTGCTGCTAAGTCGCTTCAGTCGTGTCCGACTCTGTGCGACCCCATAGACGGCAGCCCACCAGGCTCTGCTGTCCCTGGGATTCTTCAGGCAAGAACACTGGAGTGGGTTGCCATTTCCTCCTCCAATGCATGAAAGTGAAAAGTGAAAGTGAAGTCACTGAGTCGTGTCCAACTCTCAGCGACCCCATGGACTGCAGCACACCAGGCTCCTCTGTCCATGGGATTTTCCAGGCAAGAGTACTGGAGTGGGGTGCCATTGCCTTCTCCTTTAATCAGCTAGAATTTATTTATATTCTAATGTCAGTTAAATTGCATAGAACAACATTTTTTAGTTTTTTCTTTTGGCTGCACCACGTGTCATGTGAGAGCTTAGCTCCCCAAGCCAGAGACTGAACCCGCGCCCCCTGCAGTGGAAGCACAGAGTCTTAACCACTGGACTGCCAGGGCAATGCCAATATTTTTATGATATGCAAAACTGTCTAAATCCTCCTCACTATTTTGAGAACATAATTCCAAAAAAACCCACCAACATCTTTGCTTTTAGCTGGCACCCCACTCCAGTACTCTTGCCTGGAAAATCCCATGGACAGAGGAGCCTGGAAGGCTGCAGTCCATGGGGTCACTTAGGGTCGGACACAACTGAGTGACTTCACTTTCACTTTCATGCATTGGAGAAGGAAATGGCAACCCACTCCAGTGTTCTTGCCTGGAGAATCCCAGAGAGGGGGGAGCCTGGTGGGCTGCCGCCTCTGGGGTCGCACAGATTCAGACACGACTGAAGCGACATAGCAGCAGCAACCAATATAAAAGGTTAAAGTAATAATTCGTTTCTGTCAGAGTAAAGATATATTTTAGCTGCTTTTCTTACTAAAAAAAAAAAAGAAGCAACTTTCCTTTCTTTGATATATGCATCTTTTAAAATTTCTCCATCTGTGTCCCCTTCCACAATATAGCAATTAAATTTTTGTTTTCTTACACACCATAAATTCAGATATAGTGTCCTGGTTACTAAAAATGACAGAAATGGTGTAATTCTTGTTTGAACTCATTTGATTACAGATTTGCTCACTACAAACAGGCAACAGCAATTCCTTCTTGAGGAAAAGAGGAAATAAGATCTATTTAAAAATATTTTATTCTTTAATAACGATCTTTGCTGTGCACAGTCCTTACAGTCATGTGACTAGAAAGAAAGAGAATAAGAAATTATAGTTTAGTAATATAAGGAATACTTATTAGAAGATATTCACTAATTTAACTGCCTCCTAAACATACAACCAGTATCAAGTAATATTTATGGGCTCAGGATTATACACACATACACACTTTTTTTTTTCTGTGTGTATACATATATATGATTGGAGAAGGAAATGGCCACCCACTCCAGTATTCTTGCCTGGAGAATCCCAGGGACAGAGGAGCCTAGTGGGCTGCTGTCTATGGGGTCGCACAGAGTCGGACACGACTGAAGTGACTTAGCAGCAGCAGCAGCAGCATACATATATATGTGTGTCTAAAATTATTGTATATAATCAATACATATATTTATAGGCTATATTTTGCTGCTTGACCAATGACCATAAAACCTATTAGATATAAGCAACTTTTTCTTTCTTTTTTTTTTTTTTTAAGTTTTAATTCTGTGTATCGTCTGTTTGGGTTGGACTCAGTAAGAAAGTTCTCATGGTTTAACTTGGGTCTTCTCATACATTTGCAGCCAGCTACTGGTCTGGTGGGTGGCCCTGCTTTTAAGGTTTAATTGAGTATTGGCTGGGGTAGCAACAGCAAGGGGGTTTATGGATCTCTCATCATACAGTGGCTAGTTCAGGTTTGTTTCTGTGATGGTGACTAATTTCAGGAATGAAGAGAAAGCAAGTCCCAGTGCTTAACTACTATTCAAGCCTCTGCTTATGACACGTATGCCACTGTCTCACATTGACCAGAGCAAGTCACGTGGCCAGGTACAAGGTCAGTGCAGAGGAATTTTGCAAGGGGAAGAGATCCAGAGAGTCATGGAGACAAGAACAGATTAGTGGTAAATATCACACCAGTTTACCATAGCATGGTACTCTGAGGGTATGGCTGGCTGCGTGTGCCTGTCTATCTACCTGTCTATTTATTTATCTATAAATCAGTAGAATAAATGACTAAACTCAGCTCTTGCATTTAATGGCACAACCACTGACCCATGACTGGCCTTTCACTGAAGCTAAGTGTGTGATTTGAAAGAAATGGTGTGGCCAGAGCAGCATGGTAGGCTATGAGCTCTTTAGCTAGCTACCTTATATGTTCTGAACTCTTCTTTTCTAATTCCTAATGTATCTACTTGTTTTTAGTCTGGAAATACATGTGCTTTTGCTAGATGCAGGGACAAACTTGAGGTGGCCTCCAGTGATTCCCACTTTTGAGTTCATGCCTTGTGTAATCCCCTTGCCTGCAACTTGCTTTTAACATGTAGACTATGGGGAAAAGGATGTTGTCCCTTTGATTACACAACATTTTTTAAGACTGTCTTGCCAGCAGTCTTGCTTCCATTCTACCGCTGGCCTTGAACATGTAAACTGCCCAAGGGAAAAAAAAATAGGGGCCATGTGATATGAAAGTATGGGTGACCTCTTTCTAGGAGCTAAGAAAAGTCTCTAGCTGACAGGGCCAGCAGTTTGGAACAAGAATCCAGGGCCAGCAGTTTGGAAGTTGATTCAGCCCCACTCAAGTCTCCAGATGAAAATACAGCCCAGGTGGACACCCTGAGTGTAGCCCACAAGTGGCCCTGTCAGGGGATCCAGCCAAGCTGTGCCTGGACAAAGAAATTATAAGATTATAGAAGTGAGTTGTTTTAAACTACTAAATTTTGGTAATTGATCAGGCATCAATAGGAAACTAATATAATGGCAAATGTCTTCATCAGTTAACATCCACATATCCACATTAAAAGACTGTTCAAAAGTTGGCCTTGTTTTTCTTAAACTTATCCAAATAATGCAACTGCTTTATGTTTTGTAGTTAAATGGAACGGTATAATTTTCATGCTTTATACTTTTTCCAGACTCAATGTGTTTACATACTGTATACTTCAGATCAAGACAAAAGTCCTGTTTAATTAGCTTTGGGTTAAAAGACTTAATCAAAACAGTTTGAAAATTATTGCTTCCTGTCTTCAGCTCCTAGCCCTGACATGATGTATATTGTTATAACCTTTTTCTTTTCCAAAATAGTGGGAAATGATCACTTTCATTTTTATTGTATAAAGTACTGTGAATTTACAATGGCTAATCAAGTTAATTATGTGTTTAACCTGAAACTATTTAAAGTATATGCAAAGTTCTTCATGTTTCATATCAAAAATGTGTTTTCCTTTTGTCCAAAGACGAAGTCAGTGAAACAAAAGACTAGAACCTGTTTTTACTACTTGTAGGCCACAGGAAAATAAAATTTTAATAATAAGAGCTCATATTTTAAGGTTTCTTACAGAAGAATATTTGATCATTTTAGCTTACACAAATATATCAATTATAAGTACAAGTTTTATCTTTTTCTATTACATAATTATTTAAAAAACTTATTAACATATTTTTTATTATCATCTGTAAGTATAGGCTTAATTTATATTGTATGAAAGGAGTATCATATGATAAAAGATCATTTTGATGTGATTTTGGCATAGAAGTATTCTATATTGCTAAAATTAATGCTACAATGGTACTGTAAATGAGTTAGAAGCCCAGTGGAATTGCAAGGGAAATATTTGGAAGAAAAAGGGAACAGTATTACTAGAATTATTATTATAAGCACTTCCAGTTATTTTCCCTTCAAGACTTTTTTATTTAACTTTCTCTCCAATGTTAACATGCCTATTTGAAATGGAAGTTCAAAGTCAAGTCAGTTTATGCCATATAGTAGAGTAGCAGAGGCAAAACAGATTTCTATTCTCTTTCAGAGTTATTCTAGGATGAAGAGTAGCACGAGTGAGTAGAGGAGAAGTGCAGGTAATGACTATGTTAGAAATATGTGGGCAACATGCAAGATTTGATTTTTATTTTTACCTAGCAGATATAAGTTTATTGTTCGGTAGTACAACATGGTATTTTTCTTTTAAAGGTGTGAAGTGTGGTGGCTTAATATATGTATCAGTTCAGTTCAGTTCAGTCGGTCAATCATGTCCGACTCTTTGAGACCCAATGGACTGCAGCACTTCAGGCCTCCCTGTCCATCACCAACTCCCGGAGTTCACTCAAACTCATGCCCATTGAGTTGGTGATGCCATCCAGCCATCTCATCCTCGGTCGTCCCCATCTCTTCCCTCTTTCAATCTTTCCCAGCATCAGGGTCTTTTAAAATGAGTCAGCTCTTTCTATCAGGTGACAAGTATTTGAGTTTCAGCTTCAACATCAGTCCTTCCAATGAACACCCAGTACTGATCTCCTTTGGGATGGACTGGTTGGATCTCCTTGCAGTCCAAGGGACTCTCAAGAGTCTTCTCCAACACCACAGCTCAAAAGCATCAATTCTTCGGCTCTCAACTTTCTTTACAGTCCAACTCTCACATCCATACATGACCACTGGAAAAACCATAGCCTTGACTAGATGGACCTTTATTGGCAAAGTAATGTCTCTGCTTTTTAATATGTTGTCTAGGTTGGTCATAACTTTTCTTCCAAGGAGCAAGTGTCTTTTAATTTCATGGCTGAAGCCACCATCTGCAGTGATTTTGGAGCCCCCCTAAATAAAGTCTACCACTGTTTCCACTGTTTCCCCATCTATTTCCCATGAAGTGATGGGACCAGATGCCATGATCTTTGTTTTCTGAATGTTGAGCTTTAAGCCAACTTTTTCACTCTCCTCTTTCACTTTCATCAAGAAGCTTTTGAGTTCCTCTTCACTTTCTGCCATAAGGGTGGTGTCATCTGCATATCTGAGGTTATTGATATTTCTCTCGGCAATCTTGATTCCAGCTTGTGCTTTTTCCAGCCCAGAGTTTCTCATGAGGTACTCTGCATATAAGTTAAATAAGCTGTTTGATGATATACAGCCTTGACATAGTCCTTTTCCTATTTGGAACCAGTCTATTGTTCCATGTCCAGTTCTAACTGTTGCTTCCTGACCTGCATACAGATTTTTCAAGAGTCAGGTCAGTGTGTTATTCTCATCTCTTTAACAATTTCTCACAGTTTTTGGTAATCCACACAGTCAAAGGCTTTGGTATAGTCAACAAAGCAGAAATAGATGTTTTTCTGGGACTCTCTTGCTTTTTCCGTGATCCAATGTATGTTGGCATTTTGATTTCTGGTTCCTCTGCCTTTTCTAAGTCCACCTTGAACATCTCGAAGTTCACGGTTCACATATTGTTGAAGCCTGACTTGGAGAATTTTGAACATTACTTTACTAGCGTGTGAGATGGGTGCAATTTTGTGGTAGTTTGAGCATTCTTTGGCATTGCTTTTATTAGAGATTGGAATGAAAACTGACCTTTTCCTGTCTTGTGGCCACTGCTGAGTTTTCCAAATTTGTTGTCATATTGAGTGCAGCACTTTCATAGCATCATCTTTCAAGATTTGAAATAGCTCAGCTGGAAATCCATCACCTCCACTAGCTTTGTTTGTAGTGATGCTTCCTAAGGCCCACTTGACTTCACATTCCAGGATGTCTGGCTCTAGGTGAGTGATCATACCATCCTGGTTATCTGGGTTGTGAAGATCTTTCTGGTACAGTTTTGTGTATTCTTGCCTCCCCTTAATATCTTCTGCTTCTGTTAGGTCCATACCATTTCTATCCTTTATTGAGCCCATCTTTGTATGAATTGTTTCCTGGTATCTCTAATATCCTTGAAGAGATTTGTAGTCTTTCCCATTCTCTTGGTTTCCACTGTTTCTTTGCATTGATTTTTTCTCTCTCCTTGCTATTCTTTGGAACTCTGCTTTCAAAAATGTATTTCCTTTTCTCCTTTGCTTTTTGCTTCTCTTCTTTTCACAGCTATTTTAAGGCCTCCTCAGACAGCCATTTTGTTTTTTTCCATTTCTTTTTCTTGGGGATGGTCTTGTGCCCTGTCTCCTGTACAATGTCACGAGCCTCCATCCATAGTTCATCAGGCACTCTGTCTATCATTCTAGTCCCTTAAATCTATTTCTCACTTGTACTATATAATGGTAAGAGATTTGATTTAGGTCCTACCTGAATGGCCTTGTAGTTTTCCCTACTTTTTTCAATTTCAGTCTGAATTTGGCAATAAGGAGTTCATGATCTGAGCCACAGTCAGCTCTCTGTCTTATTTTTGCTGACTGTATAGAGCTTCTCCGTCTTTGGCTGCAAAGAATATAATTGATCTCCTTTTGGTATTGACCATCTGGTGATGTCCATGTTTAGAGTCATCTCTTGAGTTGTTTTAAGAGTATGTTTGTTATGACCAGTTCATTCTCTTGGCAAAACTCTGTTAGCTTTTGCCCTGCTTCATTCTGTACTCCAAAGCCAAACTTGTCTGTTACTCCAGGTATCTCCTGACTTCCTATTTTTGTATTCCAGTCCCCTGCGATGAAAAGGGCATCTTTTTTTTTGGTATTAGTTCTGGAAGGTCTTGTAGGTCATCAGAGAACCATTCAGTTATAGCTTCTTCAGCATTACTGGTTGGGGCATAGACTTGGATTACTGTGATATTGAATGGTTTGCCTTGGAAACGTACAGAGATCGTTTGGTCATTTATGAGACTGCACCCGAGTACTGCATTTTGGACTCTTTTGTTGACTCTGAGGGCTACTCCATTTCTTCTAGGGATTCTTGCCCGCAGTAGTAGATAGAATGGTCATCTTCACCCATTTCAGTCCATTTTAGTTCACTGATTCCTAAAATGTCAGTGTTCACTCTTGCCATCTCCTATTTGACCACTGCCAATTTGCTTTGTTTCATGGACCTAACATTCCAGGTTCCTATGCAATATTGTTCTTTACAGCATCAGACTTTACTTCCATCACCAGTCACATCCACAGCTGGGCATTGTTTTTGCTTTTGCTCTGTCTCTTCATTCTTTCTGAAGTTATTTCTCCACTGATCTCCAGTAGCATATTGGGCACCTACCAACCTGGGAGTTCATCTTTCAGGGTCATATATTTTTGCCTTCTCATCCTTTTCATGGGGTTCTCAAGGCAAGGATACTGAAGTCGTTTTCCATTCCCTTCTCTAGTGGACCACAGAACTTTCTATCATGACCTGTCTGTCTTATGTGGCCCTACATGGCCTGACTCATAGTTTTGTTGAGTTAGACAAGGCTGTGGTCCATGTGGTCAGTTTGCTTATGTAATATAGCGATACATATTTTAATACTTTTAACTTTTATGATAAAGTGATTGATAAACCACCATGACAGTAGGAGAATATGCCAATTTTGACTGTGTATCTACTTAGAGTTTTTAATTCATATGTTTTCATATTGTTACTTTAGTTTCCTTTGCTTTAGTTTGTAAAACTTCCTTTGGAATTTCTTGTAAGTTAGATCTTGTGGTGATGAACTCCTTCAATCTTTGTTTGTCTGGGAATGTTTTGAAAGGATTTCTTTGCCTTTACCAGGTATAATCTTCTTGGTTAGCAATTTTGTTTTCTGTGAGCACTTTAAATATATCACCTTACTCTCTCCTGTTCTGTCTGGTTTCTTCTGAGAAATATGCTGATTTTCTTGGAGTCAGTAGGGCTCATTCCTTGTATGTAATGAGTCTCTTTTCGCTTACTGCTTTCAAAATTCTTTTTTTTTTCTTTTTAAATATTCAGCAATTTGATTATTATGTGTCCTGGCATAATCTTCTTTGGGTCACTCTAGCTTGGTCTTTGAACTTCATGTATCTGCGTGTGTACATCCTTCCTAAGATTTGGGAAGTTTTAGCCTGTTTCTTTAAATATGCTTTCTATCATTTTCTCTATCTCCTCGAGTTCTTGGACTCACATGATATAAACTTGCCCTTTTGATAGTATTTCATAGGTCTCATATGCTTTCTTCACTTCTTTCACACACTTTTTTTTTTTTTTGGTTTTATTCCTCTAACTAGCTAATTTCTAATGGCTTGTCATTGAGTTCATCTATTATTCCCTCTACAGAATTAAGTATGCTTTTTAAGCTCTCTAGTAAAGTTATTCATTTTTGTTATTATATGCTTCTGCTACAGATTTTTTTGATTCTTTTTTATTGTTCTATTTCTTTATTAAAGTTCTCATTTATTTTCATTCATTGTTTTCTTGATTTTGTTTACTTGTACATTTGGATTATATGGCATCTCTTTGAGCTTCTTTAAGATGCTTATTTTGAATTCTTTGTCAGGTAACTTGTAGATATCTATTTCATTGGGGTCATTTACTGAAGCCTTATAATTTCCTTTATTAGTGTCATGTTTGCCTTACTCTTTGTGATCTGTGTAGCCTTGTGTTGGTGTCTGTGTGCTTGAAAGAGCAAACACCTCTTCTGGTCTTTGCAAGCTGGCTTTAGCAGGTGAAGATCTTCTGTTAGACCCCTGGCTGATAGTATTATCTCTAGGATTACATTTGAGCAGGATTGGAACCAGTCTCATGGTTGCTGCTAGGTCCACATTAGTGTCTACATTTGAAAGGCCTGTTACAAAGGTGTTGGGTAGACATGGGTACTTTGGTGGATAAGCCTTCCAGTAGGCAGGCACCAGTGCAGGTGTCCACTCCAGGGTCTGCAGATACTGGGTCTGTTACCAGGTGGGTGTGGCTCCCTACACATTTCTGGGATGGCTCCTGAGAGGTCACTGGGCAGGTCTCTGGATGGACCAGATTGGTCCTGGACCATGGTCAAGAGGGGCTGGAGCTGTCACAGGGTTGCCTCAGCATCCACTGTAAAGAGGCCGGTGGGTCTGACCTCAGTTTTCTGATCTCCAAGGGCGCAGATCAGCATGACTCCCAGTGGATCCCTGGGCAAACAGGATTGCTGTCTGACTGCAACTATGAGGGTCTAGAGCCAGGTTAAAGGCTACTTAAAGCTACATAGTCTGGAGCGGGTTGGGGGGGGGGTGCTTGCCTCTGGGGTTCAGATGGCAGTGTCTCCTGGAAAGTCCCTGGGTGTACAGGAGTATTCTCAGTCTTTGGTTGATAGGAGCCAAGGTATAGGGTTGCTTCAGGATGGCCAGTTGGGCCAAGGTCGGAAAGCCTGCCTCAGCATGGAAAGCTATGTCTCCTGACTAGACCTTGGGTGAGTATTAGGGTGTGACTGGTGGCCAAGAGTGGTGGTGTCAGACCTCAGGCCACTTCTGTGTCTACCACTGGGATCAAGGCTGGAGAGCTTGGGCCTGTTACCTGTGGCATGGGTGAGTATGACTCTAGGAGGTCTCATAGCAGCTCATGGTGGTGGTAGAACCAAGACCAAACAGGGCTATACCTGATTCTACAGCAGGATGGAGCTATTCCTGGGTCTGTATCAGAAACCACAGTCAGGGATCCTGTTACCTGGACATGGGTCTGCCTTCTCAAAAGGCCCTCAGTCTCAGGACCCAGTGGATTTCACATTCTCCTACCTGGAACCCAAAGCTCGCACAAAGTCACTTTTGGCAGTGGATAAGCTGTCATATTTTTGTTACTGAGAAAGATACCGATGGGAGACTTTCCATTCTGCTACCTTTCTGATGTAACTCAACATACAAGCTCTTAGTTGGAGATGATAGTCACTCAGAATATAACAGATAGCTGCAGTAGTGCCCACTTTCTTGGTACATGGTTTAAAGAACATGGTTTAAAGGTTGTCTTGTTAAAGTAGAGAAGAAGAGGGAGAAGGTAGGCTAGTAGACATCATGGTATTTCTTGAAAACTCAGCTGCCTACAAAATAAGTACAATGATGCATAACACCAAATTGTTGCTGTGGCAGGAAAGAGTCTTCAGAGGGGTGAGTAAGAATCAGCCAGTGTCAGTTTGCATTCCTCCAAAGCCTATAGAGCTTATTAGACAGAGGAGAATTCATGATTATATTGCATATACCATTCCACATTTTCATGCATTTTTCTAGGTCATTTACTTGAAGATAGATTTCAGCAAAAGCAAATATATCTTATTTCATTTAGGATGCCAAGTTGGTATGACATTTTTGCAATTGAGATAGCATTGGTGGAATAACACAATTCAATACTTGATAAATATAATTTTCTCAAGCCAAAGAAATTTAAAGTTTAAGTATTACAAAGTCTATTGTAGAAAAAAAAGGCAAAAAACAAAACCACAGTGAATATAAAAATAAAAATACATTATTCAAGTTTCAAGGAGTGATAATAAATTAAACCACTTAAAATTTCACTTAAAAATGCTACAAAACTAAAATGTTTATGCTTTTGAGCAAAACAAATAATGTTTTAAACTGGCAGAATTTATATTAAAATATTAGGTATCAATGATGCTATAATAATGTTTTTTGAAATAGTCTTTTTCAGCTGAATATGTCAACATATAAGTAGTTTAAGTTTTGCTCTTATAGAATATATTGGAAAGAAAGAGAATTTAGAAATGATCTAATGAAATTTTCTCAGTTTCATTGAATAAACTGAGACCAAAGATAAACAATGGCTCAGCCTAAAATATGAATTGTGGTAGTCAGAACAATACTTATCACCTGATCTGAATTCTATGCTCTTAATCTCTATTATGCAGCAGTAATTATTTAATACATCTTATTATGGGAAAATTGCATATTTTATACTTCTAAATATAATACTTACATATCAGGTTAGATATTTACATTTTTGTGAGCATGTTGAAGATAATATGTTTATAATTGTGGATCTGTGTATGTTTACTATAACTGTAGACCTCTGTGTATTTTGCATTGGCCAGAAAGTTCGGGTTAACCGAATACAAAGATGTTTTATAAACTGTGGGTCTCTGTTTATAACTGATAAAATCTCTTTGATTCATTACATAAGCTTACTAGTGTTAATATTGAAAATATTTACACAAATAATAAGTAATACTGTTTGACTACTTCCTGTCTCTTATACACATCTTTTTTTTTTTTTTAACATGAGAGAATGAGTCAATTTAAGTAACTCTTTAAAGACCGATGATTCCTGGTTGTTATTTTTATAATTCAGGTTACCTGAATAGCAATATAAACTTGTTTTGAAAACTTGGAACCAGCTTCAGCTTTGAAATCACAGTCTATCATTAAAGCTATAGATATACTTTGTAATTTACTGTACACACACACAAATACATACAGGGTTAAAAAAAAAGATGTGTATAAGAGACAGTTATTGGTTATGATATCTAAAATTTCTTGACAGATATTATCTTGGGAAAAATGTCTCCAATTGTATATGATCCATCATGACTCTCTTACTCATTATTTTTTCTGAATAATTTGAATGAGGATTTCTAAAACTTATATAACAACTTTTGTTAGAATATATCTCAAGATGATAATGTTTTGTTAGTATTGTAGACAGAATCTAGAAATATTATAAAGAATAAATTGAATTTGATTAAATAAAATTTAACAGAAGTAAGTATAAGACTGTTTTTGCACTACAAAAAAGGAATAAATACTAGTGCCATAATTTATGCAAAAATATACATATTTTAGGCAGTCATTAATTATTTCTCTATGGAGCATTTAGCTCATGGTAAAGAATCTGCCTGCAATGCAGGAAACCCAGGTTCGATCTCTGCATCAGGAAGAACACCTGGAGAAGGAAATGGCAACCCACTCCAGGGAAGAAGGATCTTGCCTGGAGGATCCCATGGACAGAGGGGCCTGGCGGGCTACAGTCCATGGGATTGCAGAGTCAGACACTACAAAGCGGCTAACAAATGGGCATATTTTGCTCCAGGTTTTTTGCCAAGTCCTCAATTAAGTAGAGTAGTAAACCAAAGTTGCAGAATATTGAGAGATATGTACCAGTAAAGAAGTTTTTCAATTTGAGATAAATTGCTTAATAAGGTGTTATTCACAATTTCATCAGCTTTAAGCTGTCAGTTTCTTTAAACTGTTTCATATATATATTCACAAGTAGAGGAGATTGCCACCTCCTGCCCACCATCTTAGGTGATGCAGAGCAAAAGGTCTAGATCATAGAAAATTTCTTTAGTCTTCCACAAATCCATTTATCAGTTGTTTGCCTTCCAAAGGTAATAACCAGAGATGATCTCCAATTGCAACTTTGACTATTTGATTTGTAAAGAGGTCATCCTCTATCATCTATAGAGATTTTATAAAGCAGAAAAATGCAAAATCCTCATGTCATATAACAATATTTAAAGTCAAAGAGCATCTCTCATATTTGTTTCATCCGTTTGTAATTTATTCTAATCGTCTCATTGGAAAGGGGCAGCCTGAGCCTTATATTGCCATATTCTCCTAGTAAAGTAAATAGAAATAATTTATATGAGTTGATAGTGATGTTCATACTATTTTTTGTCCGTCAGTTCACAATTATTTGGTTAATTCTAGGTATTAAACTTAAGGAGAAACCTCAGCAAGAAGAGGAACACAGTCAGGGGATAACAATGAGATAGAAGAATATGTTGAAATAATGTAGCATGAAAAATAATGGAAGGATATAAGTTTTATCTGAGGGTCTATCTGTGTTATGGTAGCTGCCTTTGAACGCATTTTTGTACAACTTTAGCAGTGGAATTAGGGGAGTTAGGATCTATAATTATAGAGTGAAGGAAGAAACAGCTCACAAAATGAAGGACCTGTGCAACAGAAATCTGCATATGATATGAGTAATCTCTGGCTTGAAAATTTCTGATCATGGAAATGGTTTATGCAGAGGCTTGAAAGTCATTTATCAGGATGTCGGTTCCTTAAGAATAGATGTCCCTTCCCTTTGAGCTCACAAATTCTATGATTTTGTGTGTTTCTTGGTACCACTGTTCATCACAGTCTAACACAAAACTTACTTGGCACTGAATTGTAATCTTATGTATTACGAGGTAAATATAACCATCTGTGAAATTTAAGATAAAAGAAACCTCAAAAGTAATCTTGTGCTGCTTTATTCAGATTATGCATAAGACTCTCCTCTGTGTTTCTTTTTAGCCTATGCATGTGTTGATGTTGGGGCTTTTCCCAGGTGGCACTAGTGGTAAAGAACCTGACTGCCAATGCAGGAGACATAGGAGATGTGGGTTCCATCCCTGGGTTGGGAAGATCCCCTGGAGGAGGGCATGGCAACCCGCTCCAGTATTCTTGCCTGGAGAATCCCATGGACAGAGGAGCCTGGTGGGCTATGGTCCATTGGGTTGCAAAGAATCCGATAGGATGGAAGCGACTTAGCACAGCTCATGTGTTGATTTTAGTGTGCATATGCAGAGCAGAGAGGTGAGCAGACTAACATTGTGTCAGTAAACTCACCATTCTCTCTGGTGTCTCAGAAGTTTCTACACATTTGAAGAGTTACTTTCTAATGATATCAGGCTCATGTTTTCTCAATTTAACTTAATCCATTTGATCATCTCATACCCTAATAATCTCAGTGAAATGTACAATAATTCCTGTCCTTTCTCTTCTTACACCTTTCTGATATTTGTAGATTTCCCTGATGGCTCAGTTGGTAAAGAATCCGCCTGCAATGTGGGAGACCTGGGTTCGATCCCTGAGTTGGGAAGATCCTATGGAGAAGGGAAAGGCTACCCATTCCAGTATTCTGGCCTGGAGAATTCCACGGACTTTATAGTCCATGGGATCTCAAAGAGTCGGACAGGACTGAGCCACTTTCACTTATCATCTTACCTTTTAGTATTTTTTGCACGGTTATAGAGACTTCGATTCTTTAATCTTCTTTCATAAGTCAAAACCTATATTGCCTTAATCATCTCTGTTACACTTCTCTGAACTCCCCTTACAAGTCTTTTATCTACAGTGCCCTGGTACTGAGATGTTTAAAGACAAGTCTTTAATAATAAGTGAGAATGAGTAAGTGTAGCAAGCCTGGTCTCGAGGCTCCATACATTGGGAAATAAACAGTTATTGTATCTCTGTGCTATATTTTTCTATACAACATAGAAGGACTTAAGTTTCCTTAAAATGTCTTGGTTAGAGGGAGAAACTGCAGTGGTAAGAGGCAGATTTTTTTTTTCTTTTCTGAATCTAGTTCCCTGTGTTGTATTTCTTGTCAAAGTATTATTCATGCTTTTTGCTTTAACTCAAAAATCAGTGTTTAAATTTATTCAATTTATAGTTTACCTTTCCCTTTTGTTTAGCTCTATTATTTTAACCTATAACTTGGATTCAAACATTTCATAAGATGATACCCAAATATATCCACTGCATTGTGAAATGTTTCAGAATGAAACAGGTAGGTGTCTTAAAAGAGTAAAATTTAATTACCTCCTGAATATTAAGCACATTTGAAAGTAGCTTCTTCAATTTTTAAATTTGTTTTTTGTGGAGTTTATACCTGGAAGAAGAAGAGATGCAGTTTTTCTTTTTTTCTTTTTTCCCCTTCCTTATTTTTCTTTTAAACTAGCCTCTGAATATCAGCTCTGATTTCTACAATTTTCATCACTCACACATCCTAGAGCTATTATTACATTTGATTAGGGGCTTTATTCTTCTCTGCCCCAGAGTCAGGCTCTTTCTATACTTTGAATCTAGGTCTCCAGGAGACATTAATGTCTTTTCTTGAAACCTAACCTCTCCTTTCACTTACCAGTTTTTCCTTCTTCAACATTGTCATTTTCTGATCTCTACGCCAAAGGGGAAAGTCACCAAACCATGAAATCAATGAAGAATTGAAAACTCAGAATTCTTCTTTAACTACTACCTCAGAAATAGTTAGATTTCTTGTCCATTAGACTTTGATTTGGCTATCAGATCCTACCTTGAAACTGAAACCCACAAATATGTAGTTTCTCTAGTGATGGAATTGATTTGCAATATGCTGCAATGAATGTAATTAGTAATATGGACATGAGTCACTTCATTAGTATTTCAAATGACTTAACTGACTTGAGGGAATGATAGCAATCATGAATTGAAGCAGAGTTTTATGTTTTTTTTTTTTTTAACATGAGAGAATGAGTCAATTTAAGTAACTCTTTAAAGACCGATGATTCCTGGTTGTTATTTTTATAATTCAGGTTACCTGAATAGCAATATAAACTTGTTTTGAAAACTTGGAACCAGCTTCAGCTTTGAAATCACAGTCTATCATTAAAGCTATAGATATACTTTGTAATTTACTGTACACACACACAAATACATACAGGGTTAAAAAAAATTCAAAACAGGCAGTGCACGGATCCAGTAATTATGATTAATATGTTGTTTGGAATTAAAGTTGTATCCTTTTAATTGTCACATCTCGGTGGGAATAGAAATACAAACTTGCAATTAGGTGATTGGCCTGATTAGAAAGCTTCATTGGCATGGATTGTGTAGAGAGAATCTTTTTTTTTTTTTCTCAAACAACTATAGCCTGATAAGATATAAGCACAACTATACCATGTGCTCAAATAACTAAAGCATGATAATGCTGTAGTTGTTTTCTCAAGCTACTATAGCATTGAGCAGCCATACTGGCTTTGATGTTACCTCAAATTAACAAATGTATACAAAGTGAATCATCAAAGCATACTAAAACTATTTTATAACTGTGAGGCATCATTTTTGAATTAAAAATGTTTGCACTATTTTAGTAAAATAAACTAACTTTAAAAAATTATAATGAGTTAGGTATATTGAACTAAAACCTCTACCAGTTAAATGAATCTGAAATAGGTTTGTCATTATTAGGCACTGAACAGTTTCAACTCTGATGCATATCCTAATGTATATTACTGTGGGGTATGTAGACAGAGGTCAATAAGAGAATTTTTCTTTTTAATCTAAAAGAACTTAGGGAAGGAATACCCTCTAAGTAAAAGAGCTCTAAACAATGAATTGGTCACTATAAATTATTTTTATGAGTGCTTAATGTAGTTATTTAACAACATGCTATTGTCATTTTCTTTCTTTCATGCTGTTCTCTGTGTTCCTGATAGTGGAAATCAGAATTTCAACAGATAAGGTCGTCTAATTCATATTGTGATATAGCAAACCATAAGTATTCATTGAGGATCACTTAGGCAGTCTTAGTAATCTGCAGTGAAACAGAAAGGTTCTGGGCACAAGTTCCTATACTTAATAAGATGGATTTTAAATAACAGTAATAATTCATATAAAATCTTAAATATGTTGAAATATTTAAGAGAATAAACTACATCAAGTACTTTAGAAAGCTCATATACACTGATTTCCAATGTTATTTAGGAATTAATTTTATATTCCCCAAATACTGTTTAGATATCTAATTTCCTGTTAACTATATAGCTGAGTTTGAATGCCATGCAAGTGTGTGTCTGTGTATTGACTCAAACTACATTTCCTGCAAATAAGAGAAGCTCTGTGATCTATAGCAAATTGGATTATATGAAAACATGGAAGACGAAATTAAAATATGTAAGTTATTTTCCTTGTCACATTACCAAGGGGTAGTGTTATCATTTTCAAGGAACCACAAAAGGATCACCTTTGGAAAATAGAAAAGGATCACCTTTGAAAAGGGGGAAGGATAAAGTCTTATTTACTGTATTTATACAGTGTCGACAGGTGTTCTGAGTGAGATAGATACCACCTCACCCCTCGTCAAAAACTACTTATACTGTGAAGATTGTTTACTGTTATTTTATAGTGGAAATCTGGCTCAAAATAATGCCTTGTGTAATACTCTACTCTTTGAAAACAACATTAAGAGACATACCGGTAAAGCATACAGATGTACTTGGACTTCTATTTAGGTTAAAAGGTCACCTCAGGAAAAGATAATCATTTTCTATTAATGCTGAAACTACTTTGCACTTCCCTGAACTATGTGGAAGGACACAGTGTCTTATTAGAAGATTAGTTTACATTATAGTCTGACAAGCATGACTTGTAAAGTGTGATTCATGCCCTGAAACAACACACTAAAGATAATTTCTCCCCTGTCTAGTCTGTAGTAATGAAAATAACCAAGAAGCTACATCACAGACTTTATAGGTCTGTAAACATATACCAAATCAGGTCACCCTATGCCACCATTGTCATTCGCCATTCATATACACTGTGTTTATTCCATTTATCCAGAACCATACTTGTACTCAAGATGGAATAGGATCAAATATTTAATTTACAGAAATATTGCCACCTTTCCTAAGTGAGCAGAGTATCAAATGATAGGAAGAGAGAATATCAATTAAAGATGCTGTGTGAATTTAATCTGTAATTTATATATTGATCTATTCAGTGTAAGAAAAATTTTGTCCAGCTAATGAACTCAAGGCCAAGCAATTAACATATATTTAAATATTTAAGGAACTATCAAAATTGTCTAAAAATAATAGATTAGGCAACCTATAGTGTTTATTGTCAAGTCAGGGTTTAAATATGAAAGAATACCTAGTGGTACATTTATTATTATAATTTATTTAATTGTCACTGTATGAATCATAGAAAATATGAAAGAGGAAATTTGCAGTATCTCTATCCACTATAAAATATTTGAGAGAGATAATAATTATGAATTGATTCTGCTATATAATTATTCACTCCTGTTGTTGCTGTTCAGTTGCTAAGTTGTGTCTGACTCTTTTGTGACTCTGTGGACTTTAGCCCACCAGGCTCCTCTGTCCATGGGTGATTTCCCATGCAAGAACACTGGAGTGGGTTGCCATTTCCTGCTCCAGGGGATCTTCCTGACCCAGGGATCGAACACACCTCACCTGCATTGACCGGCAGATTCTTTACCACTGGGAAGATGATTGATTACTTATTGTAGAATTATTTACTGTATTAGTCAATGAATTGAAATGCAGTAACTTTTAAAGTATATTATTAGTGAAGAAAGCAAGAGTGGTTGAGTCACGTCCGACTCTTTGCGACCCCATAGACTATACAGTCCATGGAATTTTATAGGCCTTTTCCCTTCTCCAGAGGATCTTCCCAACTCGGGGATTGATCCCAGGTCTCCCGTGTTGCAGGCAGATGCTTTACCAGCCGAGCCACAAGGGAAGACCAAGAATACTGGAATGGGTAGGCTATCATTCTCCAGGGGATCTTCCCAACCCAGGAATCAAACCTGGGTCTCCTGCATTGCAGGCATATTCTTTACCAGCTGAGCTATGACGGAAGCCCAGATGTTTTGGGAACCTGGCTCTCTGCTATAGACCCCAGAGGCTAAGGTACCTAATGTTGATGCCAACTCCTTGCTCCTCCTGGAGAAATGCCTGTCTGGTGAGATTCTTCCCTACTGTGTGCTGTCACACTGGGGATCGGCAGAGAAAGCTTCTCTGCATCTCTTACTTGTCTTAATTCAGTTCTTTGTATCCCCTGTTGTAGAACAGGTGTTCAGATAGTTTGTAGGTTTTTTCCTAAGGTTTTTCCTAAGCCCATATTATTAGTATATAATACTAATGTTGTATATTATCAAACAGAGTATTCCTTAACTAAGACAGATATTATTATTTGTACATTATTTGTTACAAAGATGATAACTACATTTGATGGTTTCTGATATTATTATTAGTAATTAATGACAATATAGATACCATTTAAATGTATTTTAAAACATCCTAGATATTTTTCAAAACCCTGTTCAAATTCCATCTTATTAATAGATATTTCTCTGGCCCACCCTCAGAAAGATTAGTTATTCTTCTGCTTCTTATTCAGGTTTCTATTATATCAATAACCTCAGATATGCAGATGACACCACCCTTATGGCAGAAAGTGAAGAGGAGCTAAAAAGCCTCTTGATGAAAGTGAAAGAGGAGAGCGAAAAAGTTGGCTTAAAGCTCAACATTCAGAAAACGAAGATTATGGCATCTGGTCCCATCACTTCATGGGAAATAGATAGGGAAACAGTGGAAACAGTGTCAGACTTTATTTTTTGGGGCTCCAAAATCAGTCCAGATGGTGACTGCAGCCATGAAATTAGAAGACGCTTACTCCTTGGAAGAAAAGTTATGTCCAACCTAGATAGCATTTTCAAAAGCAGAGACATTACCTTGCCGACTAAGGTCCGTCTAGTCAAGGCTATGGTTTTTTCTGTGGTCATGTATGGATGTGAGAGTTGGACTGTGAAGAAGGCTGAGCGCTGAAGAATTGATGCTTTTGAACTGTGGTGTTGGAGAAGACTCTTGAGAGTCCCTTGGACTGCAAGGAGATCCAACCAGTCCATTCTGAAGGAGATCAACCCTGGGATTTCTTTGGAAGGAATGATGCTAAAGCTGAAACTCCAGTACTTTGGCCACCTCATGCGAAGAGTTGACTCATTGGAAAAGACTCTGATGCTGGGAGGGATTGGGGGCAGGAGGAGAAGGGGACAACCGAGGATGAGATGGCTGGATGGCATCACGGACTCGATGGATGTGAGTCTGAGTGAACTCCGGGAGATGGTGATGAACAGGGAGGCCTGGCATGCTGCGATTCATGGGGTTGCAAAGAGTTGGACACGACTGAGCGACTGAACTGAAATGAATCAATTAATTTCTAATTTAATTTAATCATTAATTTACACATAGACTCCCTCTTGAAGTCTTGAACTTATAGAAAGTATCTGTCCATCATCTTTATATGCGGGAGACATTATCAGCTACTTTGGACAAGACTTCTTGAAACAGTATAATATGGGAAAGCCTTGGGTAAGAAGTTACACTGGAAAAAGTCAAACTGATGACTGGCAACAGAGATAGATGTTGAGGTGAAAAATGAGTGTACTTTAAGCTCTTTTCAAGGGGCTAGAGATGTTTGCATGCACCTTGCCTCACATGATCATAAGAAAGGCCTCTCTGTCTTTCCAGGTCTTAGGAGACATGTAGTGGGAATACAGTCTAGAGTGAAGTGCTCTTGTGACTGGAAGCTGGCTGCCTGTGTGCTGATTCCAAAGGGAAGGCTTGGGAGATGGGAGAGGTCTTCCTTCTGGTGCTTCAGCAGAGGGCTCAGGAGCTTGCTTGATCAACTGGAACAAAAGCGTGTGGCCCCCTCCATTTCTCTTTGCCAGTGCCTGAGGGAATCCGACAGTCTGACATGAATGAGTACTGTGGGAATGCTAAATTGTCAACAATCAAGAGAAAAGTATCAATAGTTCTCAAAGTAACTAGAGGGATAAACATCTAGCCAAAAGCCTAGACGAGCAGAATCTGTTAGGCAGAAATGACGATGAGGAGGAGTTTAACTTCCAGAAAAAATACTAATAGTGTTCCAAGAAGGCCACTTATAGTTAACTTTTCCTCCACGTCCTTCAGGAATCAGAAAGTATGATTTCTAAATTAAAAGAAGTCACTATATGAACAAATAGGCTTCCCACGTGGCTCAGTGGTAAAGAATCTGCCTGCCAATACAGGAGATGCAAGGGATGCAGGTTGGATCCTAAAGTCGGGCAGATCCTCTGGAGAAGGAAATGGCAGCCCACTCCGATATTCTTGCCAGGAATATTCCCATGGCACGAAGGAGCCTAGGAGGCTACAGTCTATGTGGCTGCAAAGATTCCAATGACAGTGGCTGAACAACAACGGTAGACCATTCAGGTGTGACCTAAATCACATCCCTTACAATTACACAGTGGGAGTGACAAGTAGATTTAAGGGCCTAGATCTGATAGAGTGCCTGAAGAACTATGGATGGAGGTTCATGACATTGTACAGCAGACAGGATCAAGACTATCCCCAAGAAAAAGAAACACAAAAAAGCAAAATGGCTGTCTGAGGAGGCTTTACAAATAGCTGTGAAAAGTAGATAGAAGTGAAAGCAAAGGAGAAAAGGAGAAAAGGAAAGATATACCCATTTGAATGCAGAGTTCCAAAGAAGAACAAGAAGAGATAAGAAAGCTTTCCTCAGTGATCAGTGCAAAGAAATAGAGGAAAACAACAGAATGGGAAAGACCAGAGATCTCTTCAAGAAAATGAGAGATACTGAGGGAACATTTCATGCAAAGATGGGTTCAATAAAGGACAGAAATGGTATGGACCTAACAGAAGCATAAGATATTAAGAAGAGGTGTCAAGAATACACAGAAGAACTATACAAAAAAAGGTCTTCATGACCCAGATAATCATGATGGTGTGATCACTCACCTAGAGCCGGACATCCAGAATATGAAGTCAAGTGGGTCTTTGGAGACATCATTATGGACAAAGCTAGTGGAGGTGATGGAATTCCCGTTGAGCTATTTCAAATCCTAAAAGATGATGCTGTGGAAGTACTAAACTCAATATGCCAGCAAATTTGGAAAACTCAGCAGTGGCCACAGGACTGGAAAAAGTTAGTTTTCATTCTAATCCCAAAGAAAGGCAATGCCAAAAAAATGCTCAAACTACCACACAATTGTACTCATCTCACACGCTAGTAAAGTAATGCTCAACATTCTCCAAGTCAGGCTTGAACAATAGGTGAACCATGAACTTCCAGATGTTTAAGTTCGTTTTTGAAAAGGCAGAGGAACCAGAGATTAAATTGCCAACAGATAAAGGATCATCAAAAAAGCAAGAGAGTTCCAGAAAAACATCTATTTCTGCTTTATTGACTATGCCAAAGCCTTTGACTGTGTGGATCACAATACACTGTGGAGAATTCTGAGAGAGATGGGAATACCAGACCACCTAACCTGCCTCTTGAGAAATCTGTATGCAGGTTAGGAAGCAACAGTTAGAACTGGCTATGGAACAACAGACAGGTTCCAAATAGGAGAAGGCTGTATATTGTCACCCTGCTTATTTAACTTACATGTAGAGTACATCATGAGAAATGCTGGGCTGGATGAAGCACAAGCTGGAATCAAGATTTCTGGGAGAAATATCAGTAACCTTAGATATGCAGATGATACCACCCTTATGGCAGAAATTAAAGAGGAACTAAAGAGTCTGTTGATGAAAGTGAACGAGGAGAGTAAAAAAGTTGGCTTAAAGCTCAACATTCAGTAAACTAAGATCATGGCATCTGGTCCCATCACTTCATGGCAAATAGATGGGGAAACAGTGTCAGACTTTATTTTTAGTCTCCAAAATCACTGCAGATGGTGATTGCAGCCATGAAATTAAAAGACACTCCTTGGAAGGAAAGTTATGACCAACTTAGCACCTTAAAAAGCAGAAACATTACTTTGCCAGCAAAGTCCGTCTGGTCAAGGCTATGATTTTTCCAGTAGTCATGTATGGATGTGTGAGTGAGTTGGACTGTAAAGAAAGCTGAGCACTGAAGAATTGATGCTTTTGAACTGTGGTGTTGGAGAAGACTCGAGAGTCCCTTGGACTGCAAAGTCCATCCTAAAGGAGATCAGTCCTGAGTGTTCATTGTAAGGACTGATATTGAAGCTGAAATTCCAAAACTTTGGCCACCTGATAAGAGCTGACTCATTTGAAAAGATCCAGATGCTGGGAAAGACTGAAGTCGGGATGAGAAGGGGACGACAGAGGATGAGACGGTTGGATGGCATCACTGATTCAGTGGACATGAGTTTGGGTAAAGTCTGGGAGTTGGTTGTGGACAGGGAGGCCTGGTGTGCTGCAGTCCACGGGGCCGCAAAGAGCCAGACACGACTGAGAGACTGAACTAAACTGACTGAAATAACAGCAACGTGTAAACAAACAAAAATAAGACTATGGTCACTGTTGAGGAAGAAATGTCACCAATGTGAAAGAAATATGAAAATCATGTGTCAAGAATTCCAGAGCAGAATTTTTCAATTCTTGTGTGTTTTCAGATTATTGAGCAGTCAGTGGGGTACATGTGTGCTGAGATATTGATTTCCCACAAGCTGTGAAGGCCTCTAGTGTCCAAGGTGCCCCGGTTGCTACCATGTGCAGACTACTTCAGTGGCCAGTGATGCTGTTAAAGAGAAATAAAAGATTCTGGGAGCTCTGATTCAGAAGCTAAACCCAAAGGAGTCACGTGTGAATAACTGAAGCTGTAAAAAGAGAGTAAGAAAGAAGAGAAATAGTAAAGGAAAACAGTTTCATCAAAGTCAAGTGGACTGTTCATTTGAAAAATCTCCCTGAGGTGTAGGGAGTATAAAGGAAGCAACACAAGCAGTATGTCTTCATATACCCAGTTCAAGGAAAGTACTGGAAAATGTGCTACAACCAAATGCAATTTGAAGCAGAAAAAATATAGAAAATGCAGAAGTAGGAAGAAAATTTTCAAGTTAATAATAGGATATTAATTAAATTAAAATTAGAAATTAGTATTGCTATTAAGGTTATTATTAGGATTATGTACCTTAATGATAGGAATGGGCTTCCCTGGTGGCTCAGATGGTAAAGAATCCACCTGTAATGTGGGAGATTTGGGTTTGGTCCCTGGGTCGGAAAGATCCCCTGGAGGATGGCATGGCAACCCTCTCCAGTGTTCTTGCCTGGACAGAGGAGCCTGGTGGGCTACAGTCCAAGGGGTCACAAAGAGTTGGACATGACTGAGTGACTAAGTACAGCACAACACAGTATTAGGAATGTGTAATAACATATAATTATATAATTATGTGGCTTGGATTATGTTATAAGGATTATGTAAACAGAAATATTGGGAGACATTGCTCCTCTAAAAATTTTTGAATTTAAGGAGGAGTATAGTGAGAAGGAAGGAAAAAAAAGTACTCTAAAGACTTTGTTAGCATGGGAGAAGTAATTAAGTTAAATATTTTTGTGTTGGATTCACTGTTATTATTAATTTAAATATGAAACAGGTGATGTAGGATGGCTTCAGATGGGAGTTATAACAATTTGTGTTAGTACCACTCCAGGAAGGAAGGTTCCTTCCTTACCCGCCTCGTTCCGTTTTTCCCCCTTAGTCTTATGTTCCTGGGACTGCACTCACCATTGGTATTAGCATATAAGCTTTTGCCTTAAATGCTGTCTTCTAAAGAATTCAGATTAAATCTGAAAATAAATGCTATTGACACCAAACAAATTGTGGAACTTTCAAATTAATAGCTTAGAAAGGAAGGGGAATGAAGAAAATCAAACATAATCCAAAAAAAATATAGATACAGGCATTAAGAAGTACACAATAATAGAGAAAGATGCAAAAAAAAATATAATGTTTTTAAAGGTATTGATTTTCCTATTAAACAATTCAGGCTTTATGATTGTGTTAATTAAACAAAGTTCAGCAGCAGAGGTTTTATTAGAAATGTCTAAATCCTAGTAACAGAGTATAAATAAAGGAGTGGATGAAGATATTTCAGGCAATTGTAACTGACAAGCAAGAATCATAATGAAAATAGGTAAAATTGAATTTAAATTAAAAGTATTAATTGGGACTGTTAAATTAATTAAAGAGACCATTAGACTGGTTCTAATCTTAGCAGTGTACATAAGCAAATAAAAACATAAGCCTTTAATTCCTCAAGGCTAAGAAATGAAAACTTGAAAAAACCAATTTCAAACAGCCAAGGAGACTTTCCCAAATATTGCATTTGCTTAAGCCATAGCCTATCAAATAACGTCCTTGCTTTGCTTTTAACTCTTTTACACTAGTCTCTCCTCTGAGCTTCTGTCAGTTCCCTACGGCTTCAGGTTTGGCACTGACTGATTTGAGTTTATTTTTGCTTAAACAAAGTATTAAAATGTTTAATATGCCTCAGTTGATCTTTTAACAGAACAAAAGAAAATATAATAAAATAGCAATAGATACAGAAAACATGCCGTATTTGTAACAGTTTGTGATGTCAATCTGCAACTCTCCTACATAGAACTTGAAACCTAAACCTAAACAGTATGCTACTAAACAAGCAATGGATCACTGAAAAAAAGCAAAGAAGATATTAATAAAATACTCAGAGACAAATAAAAATGAAGACACAAAGATCCCAAATCAATGGGATACAGCAAAAATAATTCTAAAATAAAAGTTAATAGTGATACAAGCCTACAGCAGGAAACAAACAAAATCTCAAATAAACAACCTAACCTTCCACCTAAAGAAAGTGGGGGAAAAAAAAGAACAAAGAAACCCAAAGTTAGAAGGAAAGAAATCATGAGGATAAGAGCAGAAATAAAGGAAACAAACAAAAAAATAGAAAAGCTCAATTAAAGTAAGAGCTGGTTTTTTGAAAAGAAAAAGAAAAGTGATAAGCCATTAGTCAGACTCATCAGGGAATAAAAGAGAGGGCTCAAATCAATAAAATGAGAAATGAAAAAGAAGTTACAACCAGCACCACAGAAACACAAAGAATCATAAGCCATTACTATGAACAATTATTTGCTGATAAAATGGGCATCATGGAAGAAAAGAACAATTTCCCAGGAATGTACAATCTTTCAAGACTGAATCAGTAAGTAATATAGAATATGAACAGATTAATTACCAGTAATGAAACAGAATTACTAATTTAAAACATCCCCATAAAAATAAAGAACCAGATGAATTCACAGGTGAATTCTACCAAACTTTTATAGAAGAGTTAGTTTCTATCCTTCTCAAACAATTTTAAAAGGTTATAGAGGAAGGAACACTTCTGAACTTATTTCACAAAGTGAGAATCAGCCTGATGTCAAAACTAGACAAAGACATCAGTTCAGTTCAGTCACTCACTTGCGTCCCATTCTTTGTGACCCCATGGACTGCAGCACGGAAGTCTTCCCTGCCCATCACCAGCTCTCAGAGTTCGCTCAAACTCCTGTCCATTGAGTCAGTGATGCAATCCAACCATCTTAGCCTCTGTCGCCCTTTCTCCTCCTGCCTTCAATCTTTCCCAGCATCAGAGTCGTTTCCAATTTGTCAGTTCTTCCAACAGGTGGTAAAAGTAATGGAGTTTCAGCTTCAGCATCAGTCCTTCCAATGAATGTTCAGGATAGATTTCCTTTAGGATTGACTAATTTGATTTGCATACAGTAAAGGGACTCTTCAAGAGTCTTTTCCAACACCACAGTTCAAAAGCATCAATTCTTTGATGCTCAGCTTTTTTTATAGTAAAACTTGCACATCCATACATGACTACTGGAAAAACCATAGCCCTGACATTTGGACCATTGTTGGCAGAGTGATGTCTCTGCCTTCTAATATGATGTCCAGTTTGGTCAAATGTTTTCTTACAAGGAGCAAGTATCTTTTAATTTCATGGCTGCAGTCACCATCTGCAGTGATTTAGAAGCCCCTAAAAATGAAGTCTCTCACTGTTCCACTGTTTCCTCATCTATTTGCCAAAAAATGATGAGACTAGATGCCATGACTTAGAATCTTGAGTTTTAAGCCAGCTTTTTCACTCTCCTCTTTCACTTTCATCAAGAGGTTCTTTAGTTCCTCTTTGCTTTCTGCCATAAGGGTGGTGTCATCTGCTTATCTGAGGTTATTGATATTTCTCCCAGCAGTCTTGATTCCAGCTTGTTCTTCATCCAGCTAGGCATTTCCAGTAATGTACTCTGCGTAAAAAGTTAAATAAACAGAGTGACAGTATACATCCTTGACGTACTCCTTTCCCAATTTGGAACCAGTCTGTTGTTTCATGTCAGGTTCTAACTGTTGCTTCTTGATGTGCATACAGATTTCTCAGGAGGAAGTTAAGGTGGTCTGGTATTCCCATCTCTTTCAGAATTTTCCACAGTTTGTTGTGATCCACAGAGTCAAAGTGTTTTGTGTAGTCAATGACACAGAAGTAGATGTTTTTTCTGAAACTCTCTTGCTTTTTCTAGATTCCAACGGATGTTGGCAATTTGATCTCTGGCTCCTCTGCCTTTTCTAAATTCAGCTTGAAGATCTGGAAGTTCTCAGTTCACATATTGTTGAAGCCTAGCTTGGAGAATTTTGAGCATTACTTTGCTAGCATATGAGATGAGTGCAATTGTGCAGTAGTTTGATCATTCTTTGGCATTGCCTTTCTTTGGGATTGGAATGAAAACTGACCTTTTCCAGTCCTGTGACCACTGCTGAGTTTTCCAAATATGCTGGCATATTGAGTGTAGCACTTTCACAGCATCATCTTTTAGGATTTGAAATAGCTCAACTGGAATTCCACCTCCACTACCTTTGTTCATAGTGATACTTCCTGATGCTCAGTGATACTTCCTGATGCTCACTTGACTTTTGCATTCCAGGGTGTCTGGCTCTAGGTGAGTGATCACACCATCATGGTTATCTGGGTCATAGAAATATTTTGTTGTATAGTTCTTTTGTGTATTCTTGCCACCTCTTCTTAATATCTTCTGCTTCTGTTAGGTCCCTACCATTTCTGTCCATTATTGAGTCTATCTTTGCATGAAATGTTCCCTTGGTATCTCTAATTTTCTTGAAGAGATCTCTAGTCTTTCCCATTCTGTTGTTTTCCTCTATTTCTTTGCATTGATCTCTGAGGAAAGCTTTCTTATCTCTCCTTGCTATTCTTTGGAACTCTGCATTCAGATGGGTATATTTCCTTTTCTTTTTTGCCTTTCACTTATCTTTTCTCAGCTATTTGTAAAGCCTCTTCAGACAATTGTTTTGCCTTTTTGCATTTCTTTTTCTTGGGGATTTTCTTGATCAGTGACTCCTATAAAATGTCACGAATCTCCGTCCATAGTACTTCATGGACTCTGTCTATCAACTCTAATCTCTTGAATCTATTTCTCACTTCCACTGTATAATCATAAGGGATTTGATATAGGTCTTACCTGAATGGTCTAGTGGTTTTTCCTACTTTCTTCAATTTAAGTCTGAATTTTGCAATAAGGTGTTCATGATCTAAGTCACAGTCAGCTCCCAGTCTTGCTTTTGCTGACTGTATAGAGCTTCTTCGTCTTCAGCTGCAATGAATATAATCAATCTGATTTCAGTATTGATGATCTGATGATGTCCATGGGTATAGTTTTCTCTTGTGTTGTTGGAAGTGGGTGTTTGCTATGACCAGTGCGTTCTCTTGGCGAAACTCTGTTAGCCCTTGTCCTGCTTCATTTTATATTGCAAAGCCAAATTTGCCTGTTACTCCAGGTATCTCTTGACTTCTTAATTTTTCATTTCTGTCCCCTATGATGAAAAAGACATCTTTTTGGGGGGTTGGGGTTTTATTTCTAGAATATTTTGTAGGTCTTCATATCATTGTTCAACTTTAGCTCCTTCAGCATTAGTTGGCGCACAGACTTCAATTACTGTAATATTGAATGGTTTGCCTTGGAGATGAACAGAGATCATTCTGTCGTTTTTGAGATTGCATCCAAGGACTGCATTTTGGACTCTTTTGTTGACTATGTGGGCTATACCATTTCTTCTAAGGAATTCTTGCCAACAGTAGTAGATATAATGGTCATCTGAATTAAATTCATCTATTCCAGTCCATTTTATTTCACTGATTCCTAAATTTTCGATGTTCAATCTTGCCCTCTCCTGTTTGAACACTTCAAACTTACCTTGATTTATGGACCTAACATTCCAGGTTACTATGCAATATTGTTCTTTACAGCATCAGACTTTACTTCCGTCACCAGTCGCATCCACAATTGGGTGTTGTTTTTGCTTTGACTCCGCTCTTCATTCTTTCTGGAGTTATTTCTCTACTCTTCTCTAGTAGCGTATTGGGCTCCTACCAACCTGGGAAGTTCATCTTTCAGTGTCATGTGCTTTTGCCTTTTCATCCTGTTCATGGGGTTCTCAAGGCAAGAATACTGAAGTGATTTGCCATTCCTTTCCCCAATGAACCTTGTTTTGTCAGAACTCCCCACCATGACCCATCTGTCTTGGGTGGCCCTATGTGGCATGACTCATAATTTTATTGATTTAGACAAGGCTGTGGTCCATATGATTGGTTTGATTAGTTTTCTGTGATTGTGGTTTTCATTCTGTCTTCCGTCTGACAGATAAGCCTAAGAGGCTCATGAAAGCTTCCTCTTGGGCAAATATATCACACTTACAGAAAAATTACAGATCAATATTACAGATGAACATAATGAAAAAAATCCTCAACAAAACATTAGTAAACCAAATTCAGCAATATATTGAAAAGACCGTACACCATGATCAAGTGGGATTTATCCCAGAGATTCAAGGATGGTTCAATAAATGCAAATCAATTAATGTGACATATCACACTAACAGGTTGAAGAATTAAAATCATATGATCTTCTCAATAGATGCAGAAAAAGCCCTTGACAAAGATCCAACATCCATTTAGGGTAAAAATCTCAACAAAGTGGATATTAAGTTATCACACCTTAACAAAATAAAGGTGATATGTGACAGACTCACAGTTAACATACTCAACAGTGAAAAGTTAAAAACATTTCCTCTAAGATTAGGAATAAGACAAGAATGGCCTATCTCATCACTTTTAATCAACAAAATATTGAAAGTCCTAGCTACAGCAAGACAAGAAAATCAACAAAAGGCATTCAGATTGTAAAGGGAGAAGTAAAACTGTCACTGTTTGTAGTTAGCATAATACTATACATAGAAAATCCTGAAGATGTCACCCCAAAACTACTAGTACTCATCAATGAATGAAGTAATGTTGCAGGCTATAGAATTAGTATGCATAAGTCTGTTGCATTTCTATATTCTAACAATGAACACAAGCAGAGAAGTTGAGGAGGGGATTATAATCACATCAAAGAGAATAAAATACTAGGAATAAATCTAACTAAGGAGGTAAAAGACCTGTAGCTGGAAAATTATAAGATAGTGAGAAGAGAAATTGAAGATGACACAATCAGATGGGAAAATATAGAGTGCTCATGGATTGGAAGAAATAACATTGTCAAATGACTATACCACCCAAGACAATCTTTACCTTAAATGCAACCACTATCAAAATACTAATTAATTTTTCATAAAACCAGAACAAATAATTCTAAACTTTATATGGAAATGCAAAAGACTCTGAGTAGTCAAGAATACTTCAGAAAGAACAACAAAACTGAATATATAGCATTCCTTCATTTCAAACTATTCTACCAAGCTTACATGAATCAAAACAGTATGGTTCTGGCACAAAAGACACGTAGATCAACAAAATAGTACAGAGATGAACTCATGCTTACATGGACAATTAATCTGTGACAGAGGAAGCAAGAAAATACAATTGTGAAAAGACAGCCTTTTCAATAAATGGTGTGGGAAAACTGGATAACTGTATGTAAAAGAATCAAACTGGATGACTTTCTCATACCACATACAAAAATAAATTCAAAATGGATTAAAGACATAAACATAAATGTAAAACCTAAATTCATAAAACTTCTAGAAGAAAACATGTTTCTTTGACATTAGCCTAAGTAATCTATTTTTGGACATGTCTTTTAAGCAAAGGAAACAAAAGAATATAAACAGATGGGGCTACATCAAACTAAAAAGGTTTTGCAAGGTGAAAGAAACTATCAAGAAAACAAAAAGCCACTTAATGAAGGACCATATCTGTAAACTATATATCATATAAGGGGTTAGTATCCAAAACATACAAAGAACTCATACAATTCAATATAAACAAAAGCAAACAACCTACTTAAAAAATGAGACCTGAATACAATTTTTTTTCAAAGAAGAGATACAGATGACTGACAGGCATATTAAAAAAAAAAAAAAAAAAAACGCTTAGCTTCAGTAATCATTCGGGAAATTCAAACTAAAACCACACTGAGACATCACCTCACATGTGTCAGAATGGCAGTTATCAAAGAGACATAAATAAGTGTTGGTGAGGATGTGGAGGAAAGAGAACCCTTGTGTACCATTTCTAGGAATGTAAATTGGTGCGATGACTATGGAAGAAGGTATGGGAGTTCCTCAAAAGTTAAAAGTAGAACTACCAAATGATCCAGAAATTCCACTTCTGGGTATTTATAAGAAAAAAGGAAAACACTAATTTGAAATGATATATGCAACCCTATGTTCAGACCTTTGTCAGCAAAGTGATGTTTCTGCTTTTTAATACCCTGTCTAGGTTTGTCATAGCTTTCCTTCTAAGCAGTAAGTGTCTTTTACATGACTGTAGCTACCGTCCTCAGTGATTTTGGAGCCCAAGAAAAGAAAATCTGTCACTGTTTCCGCTTTTTCTCCTTCTATTTGCCATGAAGTGATGGGACCAGTTGACCTGATCTTAGCTTTGAGTGAGGGTCTAATTACTGGGAAGTTAACTCATGGCACAAGTTAGCTTCAGCTGAAGAAACAGGTCTGAAACAGGGAGAGATTTCGAAAGAACTGTTGCAAATTCTCTGCTTTCTTCTTTCATTGACTGTCATTGGCTAATTCTAACTATAAATCATCTGGTCATTGGATATGAACCAATCCATAGGTGTTAACTTCCTAATGTATAGAGCAGGAAAAAGATGGGTGGAGAACAGATTAAGATAGTATATGAGGTACAGGGGAGTCAAATGAGCAATAACCACTGAATGGTTTTAAGAAGAGAGAGATAATCAGATGTGCACTTTAAAAAGGTCAGTAGTGTGTCAACAATTTTTGCACCGTTAGTACTTCTGTTTATAACCCTGATAAGAATTTAATTCCTAAGATTGTAGCCTGACTAACAACAGGGAGAACAAAAAGACAGTGATTCTTAGCCTCCAGGTATGTGAGATCAATACTGGGAAGAAATCTGGTTCTGTTAACATTGTTACCCAGAATTTCAGCTAGGATTATATTTAGGGACATATATAGGATGACCGTATGCCTGGTTTGTCTGGGACAGCTGTTTTGCACTCAGAAGTGTTGTTTAGACTCAAAATATATGGTCACCTTTAGAAAATCCCTAAATAACCATGGGTTAAACTAAATATGGGTTCCATTCTGAGTCATCAGAAAATAAAACTAAATTAGGTATTTAAACATGACAGAATTGAATATAAAGTTGCTTTGATTAGTATGTCATAGAGATAGCAATTCCAACTCCTTAGAGCTAGGTATTTAAAGGGAAGAGATTAAAGTTATCACCATTCAGTAGCTTGCAGAAAGGTCCCCATGAAGTTGAAAACAGATATCTGAGGAGGCAGCATTGAGCAGTAGGTGCTGTTGTCTTTGAGGGCCTGTGATAGGGCTGATTCTTCAAGTGGTCAGAAGAATGCAAAGTGTATTCAGTTACTGGAACCACTAGGACAAACTGTCTGCCAGATGTAAAAATGCTGGGCTGTGCAGACACAGGAAGTAGACAGAAAGCTCACAGGAAGCAAACAGCATCCAGCCTTGCAGTCTCACTCTAGATCCCCTACTGGCAGAACCGAACTGCTAGCATGAGCTTGCAAAACAGAAATGGGGTTTTCAGTCCTAAGCCTAGAACTCGTTTACTGATCATTTAGTGGCACATTGGATAATACGTTGAAAAACAGGTTATATGTTTGATATGATTTTAAAATTTGGGCCTATGTAGTTGAGGATATCAGAGTATCAGAACCATTAACTATGTTTTTGCTTCAAAATCTATCATAAAAGTAATACTTATTTTAAATATTAGCACAGATGTTATGGCACAAGTATGTATTTTCTGTATGAGCCTTTGAAGGCATTTCTTTCACTAATTTACTCAATCTGTTTTTTTATACGTGAAATAAGTTGGCCTAAGTGTAGTAGGCATATCTATATTAATGTTCTGTTCTTACAGATTTAAAACTTACTTGGCTCCGTTTTTATTGCAGATGTACATATATACACACATAGAAATGCCTTGAGGCGTAAGAAGCACATTAGTAAAGTTGATTGAATTTTCACCCTCCTTTGCAAGCACGACCATGTTTCTTACTTTGCATGTCCTTCAGGCCTCATCAGAGCACGAAGTTCCAAGTGACTTCAAAGGGTTTTCTGCACTCAGATCAGCTCTATGGGGCATGCAGGGAGATGAGAAATGAACCGACACCAAAGGTGCAATGAAAGGTAAAAATCCTAGCCTTGCCACAGCTCTTGAGCCGAGCAGCAGGCTAAATTACTGCACCTGAATATAGGGATCTCAAGGGTTTGTGAAGGAAAAGGTGGTAAGCATTTAAGGCAGAAAATAAATCTGAGTTTCTTCACTGGATTTAGGGAAAATTTCCCTCTGAGTAACATGCTGCTGCTGCTGCTAAGTCGCTTCAGTCGTGTCTGACTCTTTGTGACCCCATAGGCGGCAGCCTACCAGGCTCCCCCGTCCCTAGGATTCTCCAGGCAAGAACACTGGAGTGGGTTGCATCTCCTCTCCAATGCATAAAAGTGAAAAGTGAAAGTGAAGTGGCTCAGTTGTGTCCGACTCTTTGCGACCCCATGGACTGCCGCCCACCTGGCTCCTCCGTCCATGGGATTTTCCAGGCAAGAGTACTGGAGTGGGGTGCCATTGCCTTCTCTGCTGAGTAACATAGGTAATATTTAATTATTATTACTATGGTAATCTGGCAACTTTCTTCTTTAGAGAAGGAAATAACATAAATGTAAACCATCAAAATTAAAAGCAAAATATAGTATGTAGTTACAGTGCTTACCTCTAGTACAGTAGAGATTCCACATATACTATGTGGATGAAAATAGGCCTTCTGAATCTGATATTATTTTTTTTTGTTTATAGTGCTAAGAGTTCTAAAGATATTGAATTAAAGACAGATTCAGAAACATATAGGAGAAATCTTTGTATCCATTTAGATCAACCTTTTTCTTCTCTGAAAGACTGGCCTTGGGGATGGGAAGAAAGAACAGGTAGAAAATGAACACTAGGTACTACATACTCTAGCAGCAGTGTTACTTGCTCAGTCGTGTCCGAGTCTTTGTGACCCCATGGACTGTAGCCTGCAAGGCTCCTCTGTCTATGAAATTCTCCAGGCCAGAATACTGGAGTGGGTTGCCATTCCCTTCTCCAGGGGATCTTCCCAACCCAGGGATCAAACCCAGGTCTCCTGCAGGCAGACTCTTTCCCACCTGGGCCACCAGGGAAGCCCCATGTCCTCTAACACAAATTCATATAAGTCCTTATAAATAAGCAAGTATAAAATTTAGCAGTGTTTATGTGAATGTGAATCTTAAAAAGATAATGTCACAAAGTGAAGTGTTCTATTTGTAGGTAGACTGTACATATATTTGATAAAAATCATGAGATTTGAATTCTTGATAACAATTCTGAAATCTAATTTGATATTAATCTGAAATTCCTTTTCTGGGATTAGAATTTTTACTCTATCAATTCAAATATTTGAACTTACAGATTTAAACTTTTCCTTTATTTTTCTGAGCCTTTTCTCTCTCTCAGTTTCACAGTTAGGAGTTCCTAGAGCTTATAATGACATTACCTTAATTGATAATGGCATGGGATTATGGGTCATCAGAGACTTTTCAGAAAGCTGTAATAAGCAGGAATATTTTTTTTTTCTTCTGCTTTTAGCTGAATGACACAGGATAGCTGCTGAATGTGAACACTTAAGAGCAGCCGTACCTTATTCTTACGCTTATCATTGACCACGATTCCTACTGGAATATCATTTCTTCTGGAATTGCGCCTTAGTGTATTGACAGTAAAGACTGAGTGAGATATATATTTTCTCAACAAGATACATTAAAATGATTAATTCTTCAGTTATGTTTAAAACTATTGCTTGTAAAACAAAGTTACCTTGACACATTGTTTTAAAACCTACCTTTTTTCCATCAGTCTCTCTCACCATCAGAATATTTTCTCCATAAAGCCCTGGTTGTCACTGTGTTCAGTTTGTGCATTCTATACCTGACTTCCCTTCCTGTTATCAAAACCCACTTTTTCTAGAGATTTAGAATATTACTAGTAGTTGGGGATGAAATTATGTGGTTGGAAGAAGAGATTTTCTCTAACTGGGGGAAGATGTCCTCCTCCACAGTATTCGGGTTTTTCCCTTTAATTCTGGGATTTGGCTCCTGGGTACCATTTGACGCTTACAGTGTTACATCCCCCTGGCAATTTCCCTCGCACCCCCTCTGCAGCTACTGCTGCTGCCGTTTTCTCAGGCATCATTTCTTGAGACAGCCTCCCCCCATTGCATGTGCAATTCTCTGTAAAGGGCATCTGCTTTAAACTGCTCAAAATCCACATCTTCTTTTTTTTTTCCTCACTCCAAAATCCACATCTTCAGTTCTGATCCCTCTTATTTGTGCTTCATTATTTCTACTTTCCCCCTAAATTCAGCCTCTGAATGTGAAGGAACAATGCGAAAGTCCCACTGTATGGTTCAAGGTTGTGTTTCCAACATCTAAGAAAGTTATTTTAAGGATAAACTGTAAAATTGCTCTCCAGTTTCATTATCCATGGGTGTATTGTTCATACACTAGTAAAAGTAAGGAAGCAAATGAATAAAAAAATAAAATAAAAAGGAAGTTACTTTTACTGGAGCGTGCACATAGAGGACAAGAAATCAGCGGTATGAATGCCAACAACCTTGGAAACAGCAGGAGCCAGGTCCGTCTCCTTTGGGGTCAGTTTTCAAACTTTACTTGTTAGTGTTCTTGGTGCAATCACTGACAGAATTAGCAATTCTCTCAATAAACTTCAGACCTATTAGAAAAAACAGCCCCTTCAACACAGACTGGCAAGAATTTCAGTGATTCACTCCTGGGTCCTGTTGAAAAGTAGAAGTAACTAGGTCTTCCCAGGCAGCTCAAACGGTAAAGAACCTGTCTGCAAGGCAGGAAACACAGGTTCAGTCCCTGGCGGGGGAAGATCCCCTGGAGGAGGGCAGGGCAACCAACTCCAGTGTTCTTTCCTGGAGAATTCACGGACAGAGGAGCTTGGCAGGTTACAGTCCATAGAGATGCAAAAATTCGGACATGACTGAGCGAATAACACACGCTTCAGTCTTTCACACAGAAGTAACTAGGGGAAATAATGGCTGTCATACAAATCACACATTTAGTTTAGTTCAGTTCAGTCTCTCAGTTGTGTCCAACTCTTTGCAACCCCATGAACCGCAGCATGCCAGGCCTCCCTATCACCAACTCCCAGAGTCCACCCAAACCCATGTCCATTGTGTTGGTGATCCCATCCAACCATCTCATCCTCTGTCGTCCCCTTTTCCTCCTTCCCTCAATCTTTCCCAGCATCAGAGTCTTTTCAAATGAGTCAGCTCTCTGCATCAAGTGTCCAAAGTATTGGAGTTTCAGCTTCAGCATCAGTCCCTCCAATGAACACCCAGGACTGATCTCCTTTAGGATGGACTGGTAGGATCTCCTTGCAGTCCAAGGGACTCTCAAGAGTCTTCTCCAACACCACAGTTCAAAAACATCAATTCTGTTCTCAGCTTTCTTCACAGTCCAACTCTCACATCCATACATGACCAATGGAAAAGCCATAGCCTAGACTAGACGGACCTTTGTTGGCAAAGTATGTCTCTGCTTTTTAATATGCTGTCTAGATTGGTCATAACTTTCCTTCCAAGGAGTAAGTGTCTTTTAATTTCATGGCTACAATCACCATCCGCGTGATTTTGGAGCCCAGAAAAATAAAGTCAGCCACTGTTTCCACTGTTTCCCCATCTATTTGCCATGAAGTGATGGGACCAGATACCATGATCTTTGTTTTCTGAATTTTGAGCTTTAAGCCAACTCTTTCACTCTCCACTTTCACTTTCATCAAAAGGCTCTTTAGTTCTTCTTCACTTTCTGCCATAAGGGTGGTGTCATCTGCATATCTGAGGTTATTGATATTTCTCCTGGCAATCTTGATTCCAGCTTGAGGCCCAGATTTTGGAAGACAAGTAAAAGACCCTCTAGTAACTTGCAGAAATGGGAGGAGACTGATCGACCTTTTTGGAATTCTTATATAAGGTGCAGGAAGACAGTGAAAATAGTACTGTATGTAACATTTACTCTGGGTCCGCATTTACTTATCTGGTGTACCTGTGCGATACAGACCACATAAAATTCTTGGTGTTGGTCATTCTTGATGTTCTTGACTTTCTTGCCATGTTGGTAAATGGATGCTCAGCAAGATTTCACTTGTCTGGGAGGATTCAAACAAGGGTCTCAAGTTGCTAATTTATTCATCCAAATGCCTCACGGTCGGTAATCTTTGCTTCATGCTGTAATGGTTAACACTAGCCATTTCCTAATAGTCTTAACCTAAAATTGTTTTCATTAGCATAGATATTCCTTCTTAATTTCCAAGTCCATTTGGCACTGTCCTCTCAGTATTCCAGGCAAAAGAATTTTTTATTGAAGTATATTTGATTTACAGTATTATATTAGTTTCAGGTGTGAAACAAAGTGATTTAATATTTTTATAGATTATACTCCAGGCAAAAATTTTAGAGTCACTTTTGATGGGACATTATTGTGATTTTGCATCTCACATGTATGAATGTATAAGTCATATAACAGTAAATTATATCATCACAAATCACTCACATTGAAATCTTAACTCTCACAACCAGCACTTTCATTAGTAGCTAACTGTGTTCATTACTAGATTGTAATATGTGCATGCTTGCATACTAAGTCACTTCAGCTGTGTCTGTACAACCCTAAGGACTGCAGCCTACCAGTCTACTTGGTCCATGGGATTCTCCAGGCAAGAATACTAGAGTGGGTTGCCATGCCTCAGAGGATCTTCCCAACCCAGTGATCGAACCTGCGTCTCTTATGTCTCCTACGATAGCTTTTTAACAGTCTCCTTACTTCCGTTTTTTCCCTTTTTAAACTCTTTCTATATGTTACTACTAGCTTAATATTTCCTAAACTAATTTTATGTTGACATAAAACAGGAGGAAAATATTTTAGTTCCCTACTAAAAACCTCTAATATCTTTATATTATTTATCATATTAAATATAAATTGTCTGATTTGTGTGATTTTTAAATAATCTTATCCTAACTTATTGTTTTCATTTTAGTCCCTTACTTAGAAAGTCTTTTAGTAACTCAATCAATATAGCAAATATATAGTACTGTTTTGATAAATCCTGTCTTCCCAATGAAAATGTAAACGTCACAAGAGCAAGGATAGTATCTAATATCTTTCATAGAACCTATAATAGTAGATGTGTATTAATATCTTTCATAGAACCTATAATAGTAATAAAATTTTCAAAATAATCAATTATAGATTTGTAAATTAACTTAAAAAATAAAGTCAGTTTCTAAATGTCACTGAAATCTGTTTGTTTCAATTAAAATCATGTCAAAGAAAATAAAATTTCAAGTTAAAGAATTTATATGGCCTAAGAATTAAGTTATTATATCATCCGTATTATAACATTCTTCGCCCATAAATGAGAAAATTAGCTCACCATGTTTTCTGAAAGACAAATGCTTTTAAATCAAAAATTGTTTAGAGACTCCTTCTCAGAGCTGTATTTACTGTTATTTAATATGGAAATTGCTTTCTGTGTTTCACAATAGTTCTGGAAATTCAAATGCATAGTTTATAAATGGATAATGGTCCACTTCTTTGTTACTTCATATGCCACACTACAAAGTTGAACACTATTTAGAATTTGATAAAACTGGCTCAGGTGGTAAAGCATCTACCTACAATGCGGGAAGACCCAGGTTCAGTCCCTGGGTTGTGAAGATCTCCTGGAGAAGGAAATGGCAACCCACTCCAGTATTCTTGCCTGGAAAATTCCATGGACAGAGAAGACTGGTTAGTCTAGAGTCCATGGGGTCGCAAAGAGTCGGACACGACTGAGCAACTTCACTTTAACTTCACTTTCAAAATGATATTAGTGTTTTGATTATTTACAACAAATTTTCTTCAATCTACTTTTAAAAATATTTTTTCTTAGTGCATAGCAACTTCTGCTCACCTAAGACTCGCCTTACATTTCACTTATCAATGTCACAGAGCTGTCACTACTTTAGAGGTTTACTCATAAATTTCCAGCTTTCATGTTGTATTGTGTAGAGGATGCATGCCTGCTAGGTCACTTCTGCTGTGTCCTACTCTTTGTGACCCCATGGACTGTAGCCCGCCAGGCTCCTCTGTCCATGGGATTCTCCAGGCAAGAATACTGGAGTGGGTTGCCATGCCCTCCTCAAGGAGATCTTCCCAGCCCAGGGACTGAACTCGTGTCTCTTACATCTCCTGCACTGACAGATGGGTTCTTTACTACTAGCACCACCTGACGATAATTCCTTCAAAAGACACTGTGGAATGTTAATTCATTCCTTCTAACAGTTTGAGATGTATTTGTTTCTCTTCCCTACTATGTAAATATTGCTTTGTTGACACCTAATACTAATGTGTCAGAGACCAAATTCGTTATTTTCACCCAAAAAATTTCTCCTTTCTAAAATACCTGCAAAGTTGACCATGGCACTCTCCCCTCTTTTTCTTTTAGATAACTTGGTGAATAATTGTCTTCTCTGAATATCTTAAAAGTGATTGAGATTATATAAAGATACAGACGTAGAGATAGAGGTATTTCAGACGTGAGAAAATTCCAGCTGTTTCTACATTTCATTTCAGTTGAATTAATTGATGTCTGGTTACTAAGTGGGGATTAAAATCTGTGTTGGTAGAAATCTTGGAACCTGAGATCTCCTCCGACTTTACTAAGTGGTGACCAGCAGTTCCTTAATCTCTTTGACTGACCCTTCGCTCATCTGTATAATTATGCTATTGAAGTATCTCTCAGAGGTCCTTTTAACAGGGAAACTGGCCGTAATTCACTGGGTGGTGGGAAGTCTGTGAGGTGCATCTTCGTGGCTGAATGCTCTTGGATAAGCAACACTGGGACTCACACTGCCAGTGCTGCCCATAAATAGAGGTTTGCCTCACGTGTTTATGGAGTCCCTGTAGCTCAAATGGTAAAGAATCTGCCTGCATGCAGGAGACCTGGGTTCGGTCCCTGGATCGGGATCCTCTGGAGAAGGAAATCCACTCGAATATTCTTGCCTCAAGAATCCCACGGACAGAGGAGCCTGGCAAGCTACAGTCTGTGTTGTGGCAAAGAGTCGGACATGACTGAGTGACTAACATTACTGCTGTTTGGATGTTGCATATAAATTTTGTATTGATAAACTAAAGGAATAGCAGTTTTTAATCATAGCTCTCTGAGGTCTACTTATGACATTTATTATGTAAATACGGTTGATTATAATTAGCATTTCTCCTCACAAGCATTTGAATTTCCTGAATTCAATCTCCTTTTTACTAGTGTGGGATAGGAAATCCATTTCAGCCTCTGAAAATGGAATGAGTTTAGGAATGGGGAAAGAAGCTACTTTCTTTTGGCAAGGTTCCCTGGGCTAGGATGCCAGCTTCATTTTTCTTCATTCCCCAGTGTTAGTTTGGTTCAGCTTTTGTTTTCTGCCAGTGCACTGTCTTTTAAAATCCAGAAAACAAGAAAAGAAATTGCATCCTTGTAATTCAATATGTTTAGAACTTTGAGAACGCTAGAGTTCTGAGGGTTTAGCAACTTATTCATTTCTATTTATGATATACTCATTGGGGTAAACGGAGAAGGCAATGGCACCCCACTCCAGTGTTCTTGCCTGGAGAATCCCAGGGACGGGGGAGCCTGGTGGGCTGCCGTCTATGGGGTCGCACAGAGTCGGACACGACTGAAGCGACTTAGCAGCAGCAGCAGCAGCATTGGGGTAAAAACAGCATTTTTAATTTAGAGACTACTGAACATATCTCCATAACATTTTCCATACAGTGTTAAATGTAATACCTATCTGACTTGGTCATTTGGCTCAGAAATTCACAGTCATCATGTTTCATTTTCTCATGTGGATATTTTTGTAAAAAAAAAAATAAAAAAATCTACCAACATATGTATGCCTAAACAGAAGAAATGCTTCTATATTTATAGCTTTCTATTGAATTTAGAATATATAAATACATAATCATTTTGGAATGGATTTTACAATAGATTTTATTGGGTACCTATAAAAGGAGATACTATTAGTAAAATTATGTTCTGCATAAGACTGTTTGGTCTTTGAAAAGTTATTATAGTAATGTTTTCGCTAATGATCTGTTTGCTGCTGCTGCTAAATCGCTTCAGTCGTGTCCGACTTTGTGGACCCCATAGACGGCAGCCTACCAGGCTCTGCCATCTCTGGGATTCTCCAGGCAAGAACACTGGAGGGGGTTGCCATTTCCTTCTCCAACACATGAAAGTGAAAAGTATTTCAGCCTCTGAAAATGGAATGAGTTTAGGAATGGGGAAAGAAGCTACTTTCTTTTGGCAAGGTTCCCTGGGCTAGGATGCCAGCTTCATTTTTCTTCATTCCCCAGTGTTAGTTTGGTTCAGCTTTTGTTTTCTGCCAGTGCACTGTCTTTTAAAATCCAGAAAACAAGAAAAGAAATTGCATCCTTGTAATTCAATATGTTTAGAACTTTGAGAACGCTAGAGTTCTGAGGGTTTAGCAACTTATTCATTTCTATTTATGATATACTCATTGGGGTAAACGGAGAAGGCAATGGCACCCCACTCCAGTGTTCTTGCCTGGAGAATCCCAGGGACGGGGGAGCCTGGTGGGCTGCCGTCTATGGGGTCGCACAGAGTCGGACACGACTGAAGCGACTTAGCAGCAGCAGCAGCAGCATTGGGGTAAAAACAGCATTTTTAATTTAGAGACTACTGAACATATCTCCATAACATTTTCCATACAGTGTTAAATGTAATACCTATCTGACTTGGTCATTTGGCTCAGAAATTCACAGTCATCATGTTTCATTTTCTCATGTGGATATTTTTGTAAAAAAAAAAATAAAAAAATCTACCAACATATGTATGCCTAAACAGAAGAAATGCTTCTATATTTATAGCTTTCTATTGAATTTAGAATATATAAATACATAATCATTTTGGAATGGATTTTACAATAGATTTTATTGGGTACCTATAAAAGGAGATACTATTAGTAAAATTATGTTCTGCATAAGACTGTTTGGTCTTTGAAAAGTTATTATAGTAATGTTTTCGCTAATGATCTGTTTGCTGCTGCTGCTAAATCGCTTCAGTCGTGTCCGACTTTGTGGACCCCATAGACGGCAGCCTACCAGGCTCTGCCATCTCTGGGATTCTCCAGGCAAGAACACTGGAGGGGGTTGCCATTTCCTTCTCCAACACATGAAAGTGAAAAGTAAAAGTGAAGTCACTGAGTCGTGTCCAACTCTCAGCGACACCATGGACTGCAGCCTACCAGGCTCCTCCGTCCATGGGATTTTCCAGGCAAGAGTACTGGAGTGGGGTGCCATTGCCTTTTCCGAATGATCTGTTTGGTTTACTGCCATTTAAGAATAAGAGCCTATTTTGGGCTTTTATTTCAGTTGCATGACATTTCCTTCAGAGATAGAGTTGTTTAAAACAATTTTCTGAAACAATAAGCCTTTTTGAAGAAATAGCAATATTTAAATACATTTTGAAAAAAGAAAGATTTGGAAAATAGGAACAGGTGGACCTACTGCCTGGAGGTCCTTATCCTAACTGTCACCTAACAACTTTATCTCTCCCATGCCCCACACAAGTGAAACTGAGGCTTAGCAGCTGGGAGCAAGGCCTCAGGCTTAACTGGAGTTCTAAAGAAGAGAATATGGCAGTTTTCCCCCACTGAACTTGCTATTACTTTTGGAAAAGTAGAGGGAAGTTTAGGTTAAAGATCTAAAGGACCAGATGGCCTCAAGGTAGAAGCTGACCTGAAGGTACCCATGAATCCCACCCCCTACAAGGCAAGAAGCTGTATATTTCTTCCAGGTATGCTTCAGAGAAGACTGGCTGGTCTGTCTACACTGGAGGTGCTGGGAGACAGCAAGCCTGGCGTGCTGAGTTCTTTATACTCCTGAAAATTAGAGCAGCGGAGGATTGAAAAGTTGACTGTTGCCTCTCTCAGGCCAAGAATGCAATGTTTTGCATCTTTCCCCAGATCACTATCTCCTTACTCCAGTATTTGGACTAAGTCTTAAGGAGCAGACCAGAGAAAATGTTTTCTAGTTGCTAAGAAGGCCCAAACATAGAACAGAGAAAGAGAGGCAATTTAATCCAATAAGACTGCTCTTAGAAGGAAGATACTTTAAGCAAAAGCAACAGTTTTAATTTAACTTAAACACAATTTCAGTTTAAAAAGGAATTTTAAACCTGTGGTTTTGATCAGATTTGAAAAGTTCACAGACCATGTTTCTCCAGTTATTATCTGTCCTATTATGTCTCTCCTCCTCTGATGCAAACCCAATTATATGAATGACAGGCCATTAGCTCTTGGATTCTTTTCTGCCTTTTCCCGGATATTTATTTTTATGCTGTCTTCTACTTCACAAGTCTTCTCTTCTGTTTGTTATTCTGCTTTTAACCCCACATTTTTCTTTTTTTCTCTCTCTTTTTTTTTTTTTGGCCATACCACAGCTTGCAGGATTTTAGTTCCCTCAGCAAGAATTGAATCCCCCAGGGCCACGGCAGTGAAAGTGCCAAGTCTTAACCACTGGACTGCCAGGGAAAGCCTTTAACCCCATTTTAAATTAATTTCAATTAATTTCAGTTATTTCTTAAATTTAGAATCTCCCTGATTTTCTATTTTTATATATTCCCATTTTTTTGTACAAATTTTTATATTTTCCCCTCTTTAAAAAAATTATTTTTAATTGAATTTTTAGTTTTTAAGTTCATTTTTGTCATACTACAGCTGATTTGCCATGTTGTATTACTTTTTGCTGTACAGCAAAATGAAGCAGTTATACATTTACATATGTGCTCAGTCGCTAAGCCGTGTCTCACTCTTTGTGACTCCGTGGACTGCAGCCTGCCAGACTCCCCTGTCCATAAGATTTTCCAGACAAGAATCCTGGAGTGGGTTGCTTTTTCCTACTCCAGGGGATTTTCCTGACCCAAGGGTTGAACCCATGCCTCCTGCATCTCCTACAAAGCAAGTGAATTCTTTCCCATTGTGCCACCTGGGAAGCCTCCATATCACACTTCCTCCTATCCCATGTTTATGGGGTTGACCAAAAGGTTTGGGCATCGTACAGAAAAACCCAAATGAACTTTTTGGCCAACCCAATGCACACATACATGCAAATATACATATAACACATTTTCACTATCCATTCTTCTATCAGTGGACATTTATGTTACTTCCTTGTCTCTGCTGTTGTAAATAGTGCTGCAATGAGCGTTGGGGTGCATGTATGTTTTTCAAATTATGGTTTTCTCTTGATAAATGACCATTAATGGGATTTCTGGGTCATATGGCAACTCTATTTTTACTTTTTAAGGAATCACCTGCAACCTGGCTCAGTGGCAAAGAAACCATGTGCCAGTGCCCGGAGACGTAAGAGATGTGGGTTCAAGTCCTGGGTCCACAAGAGCCTCTGGAGAAGGAAATGGCAATCCACTCCAGTTTTCTTGCTTGAAAAATCCCATGGACAGAGGAGCCTGCAGGGCTACAGTCCATGATGTCACAAAGAGTTGGACACGACTGAAAGACTGAGCATGCATGCACATACCCACTACTTTCTGGAGTGACTGTAACAGTTTACATTCCCACCAGCAGTGTGGAAGAGTTACCTCTTCTCCAGCATTTCTTGTTTGTAGATTTTTTGATGCTGGCCATTCTGACTGATGTGAGGTGATACCTCATTATAGTTTTGATTTGCATTTCTTCAGTGGTTAGTGATATTGAGCATCTTTGCAAGTGCCTCTTGACTATCTTTATGTCTTGTTTGGAGAAATGTCTACTTAGATATTCTACCCATTTTTTAATTGGGCTGTTTATTTTTTTTTATATTGAGCTGCATGAGTTGTTTGTATATTTTGGAGATTAATCTCTTGTAAGTTGCTCCATTGTCAAATATCTTCTCCCATTCTGAGGGCTGCCTTTCATTTTGTTTATTGTTTGTTTATTATCAGCAAACTTTTTATGTGAATAGCAAAATAATAACTATTTTGAGTTTTCCAGGTCATATAGTCTCTGTCGTAATTACTCAGTTACACTGCTGAGCTACAAAAGCATTCACTAGAGAAACGTAAACAATTCAGTATGTCTTTGTTACAATAAAATGTTATTTATAAAAACAGATGGTCGGCTAAATTTAACCTGGATGTCATAAATTACTGATACCTACTTTAGACTCTAAATATGCGTTTCCTCACATATTTTAGCCTTGTCACATGATTTGAAGAAATGAATAATGCTTCAAAGAGGAAAGCACAACAGAATGTTAAGCTTATTTTTCTACAAGTTTCTTTTCTACAGGGTCTTTCTCCTACAGTTATTAGGTCACATTGTAGCCCTGAATAACAATTATTTATCCCCCTGGTTCCAGGAGACCACCATAAGTTCTGAGTTTATGTTGTTTACTACATTTCCTACTGTTATTAATCAACAAATATCTCAAAATTAAAGTGGCAGAAAATATTGAACTCTTGTCAAGACTTCTGTCTTCTCTCTCGGATCTTTGCTGATTGGTAAAATTGTCGCTTCTTAATTGTACTCTATTACCTTTCAAAAGTTGCTTTTGGTATATATTACAAGTTTTATACTTTTTCTGGAAGGGTCAAGTTGGTCTAATACAAGCTAATCTATCATAGTGGGAAGCAGAAATCCCCAAAGGAAAAATTTTAAAAAGTCATTTGTAGCTTTTGAATAAATCAGCAAAAAATAGAAGTGGAAAACTGGTAACAATGAAATGACAAATAAAGCAAACACCGAATAAGGAAGTAGGGCTTGTATCAAGTATGCCAAGTATTAAATATTATACTATATACAGAAAACTACTCAGTCTTAATAATGTGAAATAAATTCTAAGTAGCAGAATGAATATCATGTTTTTGATAGTAAGAGTAATGTGATTAAGTTGTCAATTCTCTCTGATTTGTATTATAAATTTAATGTTAATTTCCAGTGAGATCGTAGCAATCAATTTTTAGTTGTGTAAAATCACCTTGAATTCTATTTGAAAAATAAAATCCTATGAATACCCAGGACAACAACAACAATTAAAAAAAAATGGCAATTTGACCTTATAAAAGAATGAAACAATTAAAAAAGATTTTTGATTTAAGAATAGAAATCCAAGAAGGAAACCAAGTGGAAAACTAACAGATTCCACTGTATGCATAATTGAAATTTTACATTTGGCTGTGGTATATTTTAAATTTGTGGGAACACAATGGCTGATTTAATAACCTGTTGACCCAACTGTCATCTAAACAGGAGAAAATAAAGATTATCTCTTACTACTCAAGGGAGAAGGAAATGGCAACCCACTCCAGTATTCTTGCCTGGAGAATCCCAGGGACAGAAGAGCCTGACAGAGTCGGACACAACTGAAGTGACTTAGCAGCAGCAGCAGCCTGCTACTCAAAAATATATTTTAGATGAACCAAAACATAAATGTAAAAATTAAACATTTGATAACAAAATGTAAGAGATTAAAGGAACATTCTTTTGGTTAGGAAGAATTTTAGCCATATCAGAAAAAGAAACTATGCAAAAAAGATGCATTTGACTATATGTATTTTTTAAAAAATATGCTACATCACAAAATACACCATAAAAAAAAGGTTATCATACCTAGTATTGATTAGGATTAATATCTGCACCTCAGTTAACCTCTGTAGTATAATGTGGTCACAATTCTGGAGATAGGCAAATATACTAAGTAAGTGGTCAGTTTTCATTCCAATCCCAAAGAAAGACAATGCAAAAGAATGCTCAAAATAGTGCACAATTATACTTATCTCACATGCTAGTAATGTAATGCTCAAAATTCTCCAGGCAAGGCTTCAACAGTAGGTGAACCGTGATGTTCAAGCTGGATTTAGAAAAGGCAGAGGAACCAGAGATCAAATTGCCAACATCCGCTGGATCATGGAAAAAGCAAGAGAGTTCCAGAAAAACATCTACTTCTGCTTTATTGACTATGCCAAAACCTTTGACTGTGTGGATCACAATAAATGTGGAAAATTCTGAAAGAGATGGGAATACCAGACCACCTAACCTGCCTCTTGAGAAATCTGTATGCAGGTCAGGAAGCAACAGTTAGAACTGGACATGGAACAACAGACTGGTTCCAAATAGGAAAAGGAGTACATCAAGGCTGTATATTGTCATCCTGCTTATTTAACTTATATGCAGAGTACATCATGAGAAACACGGGACTAGAAGAAACACAAGCTGGAATCAAGATTGCTGGGAGAAATATCAATCACCTCAGATATGCAGATGACACCACCCTTATGGCAGAAAGCGAAGAGGAACTAAAGGGCCTCTTGATGAAAGTGAAAGAGGAGAGTCAAAAAGTTGGCTTAAAGCTCAACATTCAGAAAACGAAGATCATGGCATCTGGTGCCATCACTTCATGGGAAATAGATGGAGAAACAGTGAAACAGTGTCAGACTTTATTTTGGGGGGGCTCCAAAATCATTGCAGATGGTGATTGCAGCCATGAAATTAAAAGATGCTTACACCTTGGAAGGAAAGTTATGACCAACCTAGACAGCATATTGAAAAGCAGAGACATTCCTTTGCCAACTATGGTCCATCTAGTCAAGGCTATGGTTTTTCCTGTGGTCATGTATGGATGTGAGAGTTGGACTATGAAGAAAGCTGAGTGCTGAAGAATTGATGCTTTTGAACTGTGGTGTTGGAGAAGACTCTTGAGAATCCCTTGGACTGCAAGGAGATCCAACCAGTCCATCCTAAAGGAGATCAGTCCTGGGTGTTTGTCGGAAGGACTGATGCTGAAGCTGAAACTCCAATACTTTGACCACCTCATGCAAAGGGTTGACTCATTGGAAAAGTCCCTGATGCTGGGAGGGATTGGGGGCAGGAGGAGAAGGGGACGACAGAGGATGAGATGGCTGGATGGCATCACTGACTCGATGGACGTGAGTCTGAGTGAACTCCAGGAGTTGGTGATGGACAGGGATGTCTGGCGTGCTGCAGTTCATGGGGTCACAAAGAGTCAGACACGACTGAGTGACTGAGCTGAACTGAAATAGCATGGAAGGAGTACAGCTCCACCAATCAACAGATAATTGGAGTAAAGATTTACTGAGCGTGGCCCCGCCCATCAGAACAAGACCCAGTTTCTCCCTCAGACAGTCTTTCCCAACAGAAAGCTTCCATAACCCTCTTATCCTTCTCCATTAGAGGGCAGACAGACTGAAAACCACAATCACAGAAAACTAACCAATCGGATCACATGGACCACAGCTTTTTCTAACTCAATGAAACTATAAGCTGTGCCGTGTAGGGCCATCCAAGAAGGACGGGTCATGGTTCTTCTTATCATTATTCCTCAGAGGGCCAACAGACTGAAAACCACAATCACAGAAAACTAATCTGATCACATGGACCACAGCTTTGTGTAACTCAAAGAAACTATGAGCCATGCTGTGTAGGGCCACCCAAGATGGACGGGCCATGGTGGAGAGTTCTGACAAAATGTCGGCCACTGGAGAAGGGAATGGCAAACCACTTCAGTATTCTTGCCTTGAGAACCCCATGAACAGCATGAAAAGGCAAAATGATAGGATACCAAAAGATGAACTCCCCAGGTTGATAGATGCCCAATATGCTACTAGAGATCAGTGGAGAAGTAACTCCAGAAAGAAGGAAGAGATGGAGGCAAAGCAAAAACAACACCCAGTTATGGATGTGACTGGTGATGGAATCGAGGTCCAATGCTGTGAAGAGCAATATTGCATCAGTTCAGTTCAGTTCAGTTGCTCAGTCGTGTCCGACTCTTTGCGACCCCATGAATCACAGCACGCCAGGCCTCCCTGTTCATCACCATCTCTCGGAGTTCACTCAGACTCACATCCATCGAGTCAGTGATGCCATCCAGCCATCTCATCCTCTGTCGTCCCCTTCTCCTCCTGCCCCCAATCCCTCCCAGCATCAGAGTCTTTTCCAATGAGTCAACTCTTCGCATGAGGTGGCCAAAGTCCTGGAGTTTCAGCTTTAGCATCATTCCTTCCAAAGAAATCCCAGAGTTGATCTCCTTCAGAATGGACTGGAAACTGGAATGTTAGGTCCATGTATCAAAGCAAATTGGAAGTGGTCAAACAGGAGATGGCAAGAGTGAATGTCGACAGCTTAGGAATCAGCAAACTAAAATGGACTAGAATGGGTGAATTTAACTCAGATGACCGTTATATCTACTACTGTGGGCAAGAATGCCTTAGAAGAAATAGGGTAGCCATCACAGTCAACAAAAGAGTCTGAAATGCAATACTTGGATGCAGTCTCAAAAATGAAAGAATGATCTCTGTTCATTTCCGAGGCAAACCATTCAATGTCACGGTAATCAACTCTATGCCCCAACCAGTAACGCTGAAGAAGCTCAAGTTGAACAATTCTATGAAGACCTACAAGACCTTCTCAAGTTAACACCCAAAAAAGTTGTCCTTTTCATTCTAGGGGACTGGAATGCAAAAGTCGGAAGCCAAGAGCTACCTGGAGTAACAGGCAAATTTGGCCTTGGAGTACGGAATGAAGCAAAGGCTAATAGAATTTTTCAAAGAGAACACACTTGTCATAGAAAACACCCTCTTCCAACAACACAAGAGAAGACTCTACACGTGGACATTACCAGATGGTTAATACCGAAATCAGATTGATCATATTCTTTGCAGCCAAAGATGGAGAAGCTCTATACAGTCAGCAAAAACAAACCAGGACCTGACTGTGGCTCAGATCATGAACTCCTTATTGCCAAATTCAGACTGAAATTGAAGAAAGCAGGGAAAACCACTAGACTATTCAGGTACGACCTAAATCAAATCTCGTACGATTATACAGTGGAAGTAAGAAATAGATTTAAGGGACTAGATCCGACAGACAGAGTGCCTGATGAACTATGGACAGAGGTTCATGACATTGTACATGAGACAGAGATCAAGACCATCCCCAAGAAAAAGAACTGCAAAAAAGCAAAATGGCTGTCTGGGGAGGCCTTACAAATATCTGTGAAGAGAAGCAAGAGGAAAAGGAGAAAAGGAAAGATATAAGCATCTGAATGTAGTTCCAAAGAATAGCGAGGAGAGATGAGAAACCCTCAGTGATCAGTGCAAACAAAAAGAAGAAACAACAGAATGGGAAAGACTAGAGATCTCTTCAAGAAAATTAGAGATACCAAGGAAACATTTCATGCAAAGATGGGCTCAATAAAGGACAGAAATCATATGGACCTAACAGAAGTAGAAGATATTAAGAAGAGCTGGCAAGAAAACACAGAACTGTACAAAAAAAATCTTCTTGACCCAGATAATAACGATGGTGTGATCACTCACCTAGAGCCAGACATCCTGTAATATGAGGTCAAGTGGGCCTTAGGAAGCACCACTACAAACAAAGCTAGTGGAGATGATGGAATTCCAGTGGAGCTATTTCAAATCCTAAAAGATGATTCTGTGAAAGTGCTGCACTGAATATGCCGGCAAATTTGGAAAACTCAGCAGTGGCCACAGGACTGGAAGAGGGCAGTTTTCATTCTAATCCCTAACAAGGCAATGCCAAAGAATGCTCAAACTACCACACAATTATCTTGCATGCTAGTAAAGTAATACTCAAAATTCTCCAAGCTAGGCTTCAGCAATACGTGAACCATGAACTTCCAGATGTTCATGCTGGTTTTAGAAAAGGCAGAGAAACCAGAGATCACATTGCCAAAATTCACTGGATCATCAAAAAAGCAAGAGAGTTCCAGAAAGACATCTACTTCTGCTTTATTGACTATGCCAAAGCCTTTCACTGTGTGAATCACAATAAACTGTGGAAAATTCTTCAACATATGGGAATACCAGACCACCTGACCTGCCTCTTGAGAAATCTGTATACAGGTTAGGAAGCATCAGTTAGAACTGAACATGGAACAACAGATTGGTTCCAAATAGGAAAAGGAGTACGCATTATGAGAAATGCTGGGCTGGATGAAGCACAAGTTGGAATCAAGCTTGCCAGGAAAAATATCAATAACCTCAGATATGCAGATGATACCACTCTTACAGCAGAAATTGAATAAAAACTAAAGAGTCTCTTGATGAAAGTGAAAGAGGAGAGCAAAAATGTTGGCTTAAAGCTCAACACTCAGAAAACTAAGATCATGTCATCCAGTCCCATCACTTCATGGCAAATAGATGGCAAAACAGTGGAAACAGTGGCTGACTTTATTTTGAGGGGCTCCAAAATCACTGCAGCCATGAAATTAAAAGATGCTTACTCCTTGACAGGAAAGTTATGACCAGCCTAGACAGCAGATTAAAAACCTTAGACATTACTTTGCTGACAAAAGTCAGTGTAGTCAAAGCTATGGTTTTTTCCAGTAGTCATGTATGGATGTGAGAGTTAGACTACAAAGAAAGCTGAGCGCTGAAGAATTGATGTTTTTGAACTGTGGTGTTGGAGAAGACTGTTGTGAGTTCCTTGGACTGCAAGGAGATTAAATCCTAAAGGAAATAAGTCCTGACTCTTCATTGGAAGGACTGATGCTAAAGCTGAAACTCCAAAACTTTGGCCATCTGATGGGAAGAGCTGACTTGTTTGAACAGACCCTGATAATGGGTAAGATTGAGGGCAGAAGGAGAAGGGGATGACAGAGGATGAGATGGTTGGATGGCATCACTGACTCAATGGACATAAGTTTGAGTATACTCTGGGAGTCAGTGATGGAGAGGGAGGCCTGATGTGCTGCAGTCCATGGGGTCCTAAAGAGTTGGACAGGACTGAGGGGCTGAACTGAACGTGTTATGGTTAGCATACAGACTTAATTTTTACCAAATCTGCATAATCCTTTATATTAACACATCTTTTCTGTCTTTTGACTGGAACAACTAAACTAGTTGACTGTCAATTGAATGAGAGGCAAAGTTAAGAATAGGGTCAAACTTGAGAACATCAGGCAGGCTGGCCCTTGGCCCTTTGAATGGTGTCCTATTACATTCGTTAATCTGAATGAAGTGAGGATCACTCCAATTATCCATGAGTCACTAGCCACATAACAGACACACACACATACACACATCTACGTAACAGAACCAACTGTACTAAAATATCCTTCTCTTCCTTCTCCTTGGGCTTCTGGAGGAAAGGATTCTTGCTTACTGGATGAAGGTAGGGAAAAACTGAAAGAAGCAGAGAGGCTGGTGTGGTCTCTAAAATAGAGAACTGGAAAGCTCAGGATGAGTGTTGGGGAGAGTTTGGGTAGATAGCTGAGAGAGAACGATTCCAGCTGTGGGAGAGTCAAGAGAATTTAAGAAGTAGAGCTGTGGTTTATAAACTGGACCTTTTTTTTTTTCCCTAGAAATTTATTTCAGTGTGAAATTTGAAAGTTACATCAAGGTAAGAATGGATTACACAGAGCTTTGACAAAAATTTGGGTTATACTGCCCAAAGTGGAAAATTATTTCAGCTTCAATAGAAGTATGACCTTGTATATATTCAGCAAATTTTATTATTTTACCCATGGTACATAAATTCTCTAGTCTTTCCAGGGAGACACTGAACTAGATTAAAAATTATTTTCCAGATGTTGTCTTATGATCTAGGGGCCAAACTGCATCTCAAATGCATGGAACACTGAAATTCTGTTAAAAAAAAAAAAAGATTTAATTTACATTGCTTTACCTAGATAACCTATGTGCATGCCAAGTCACTTCAGTCTGACTCTTTGAGACCCTGTGGACTCTAGTCCGCCAGGCTCCCCTGTCCATGGGATTCTCAAGGCAAGAACACTGGAGTGGATTGCCATGTCCTCCTCCAGGGGATCTTCCCAACCCAGGGATCAAACCCATGTCTCTTGCATCTCCTACATTGGCAGGTGTATTCTTTACCACAGTGCCACCTGGAAAGCCCGAGATAATCTACAGATAAGCTTAATTCACTATATACTACTAGGAGGTGCAGTCTAAGCATTATTTTACTTAATAATGAAGGAAATCCTAAATACAATATAATCTCTAAGGCACAGATTTTAGGAAATAGGAAACAGTTGGTTATTTTTAATTCATTTTTAGTAGGTAGTTGAAAGACTAAAATCACATGATTCTATCTGAAGAATTTATAAAACTATGTAAGTATGGGAAATGTTAGTAAAATTTGGTTAATTTTAGTAGCCATTTAAATATTAAGCTTATAGATTTTAGAGATTTCTAAAGACATGTGTACATTATAATATTAACAATACCAGGTACAGAATTGTGTTTATGACTATATGTTATAATGCACAGAAATGATAACAAAAGAAATATTAATACATCAATGTACTAATAGTTATTTGTAGCTGGTAGTCATGAAGTAAGTTTTCTTAACATTTTCAGGGTTTTATAATTCCCTATACCAACTAAAGGCTTCCCTGGTGGCTCAGACAGTAAAGAATCTGCCTGCAATGCAGGAGGCCTGGGTTTGATCCCGGTTGGAAGCTGAGTTGGGAAGATCCCCTGGAAAAGGAAATGACAACCTGCTCTGATATTCTTGCCTGGAGAATCCCATGGACAGAGGAGTCCAGCAGGCTGCAGTTCATGGGATCTCCCAGTACTGGTGACAGACTGGAACCTGCCATTGTTGTGTTAAGTGGGTAGAGACTTACAGGACTGAAACCTTAGCCTGGAGAATCAAATACTAACTCCAAGTAAACTGGGTCAGAATGGAATTAAATCATAGGATTCTCAGTTGGTTTCACAGAACTGACTGCTGAATTTGTAGAAAACCCACAAATCTGGCATTAAAAGTGTTAGGAGTTTGGAAATGTTGTGAGTAAAGTAGAAACACAGGAATGCTTTCCTTATGCAAATGGGCCTTTCTCTATTTGCCATGCTTATTCATTCACAGAATGATGATCATCCACAAGACAGAAGCTGAGTATAGATTCACGAGCGCAACAGTTAAGAGGTAAGCATTTGTAGAAATACACTTGAAGAAACAGCAATTATCTGTTCAGATTATAGACTTTTAAAAAATAAACTAGAATTTTCAAGTGAAATTTATTTTCTTGGTTAAACTAGAAGAAAATATGTAACATTCTTCCACATTCACCATTCCAATGAAAAAAGGCAAGACTATAGAGAAAATGAAGTCCCTATATGCCAACATCAAGAATAGAGGGGAAGATAACTTATTCATCTTTTTAAAAAAACAAGGCTAACCATACAGTTTCAACTACTTCACTTGTCAAAACAAAAATTTACGAGGGTCATTAGTTTCGTAGTATTTTTTTAGAAAGCCATCTACAAAATGAAGATGGATTATGACAGACTAAATAGCAAAACTAGAATTCGCTTTCCATGTGCCTTAATTTAGCTGGAGTTTTGGAAAATCAATTACCAAAGAAATCACACAATTGAGCAGACCATTAAGCTCTAGTTTATTGTTGTCGTGTTGCTAAGTTGTGTCCAACTCTTTGTGACCACATGGACTGTAGCACGCCAGGTTCCTCTGTCAATGGGATTTTCCAGGTAAGAATATGGAGTGGGTTGCTATTCCCTTCTCTAGGGGATCTTCCTGACCTAGGGATAGAACCCACAACTCTTACCACATCTGCACTGCAGGCAGATAGTGTACTGCTGAGCCACTGTGGAAGCCGATTAAGCTCCAGTTGAAATCCATCTTCTACAAACGAGAAAACTCAGCTCTAGTGAGTTTGCTCACTGACCTCAGGTCAACAAATAGTCAGTGGAGGAGCCAGAACTCAGCCAGGCTTATATGTTGACAAATCCATGCTCCTGACATTGGGTAATTCATCCTTTTTGTCTAATCCACACTCATCCTGAACAATCAAGGCAGGTTTAAGGTTCTGGAAAGCCCTGTGGTAGAGAATTCTGGTAATGCTGCTCAATTTCTTGTCTCCAAAACTTACTTGGCCATAGAACCTGTTTACCTTTTAGCAGCTATAAATGTTCTCCGGGAATAAATTTCAGGGAATCCTGAGATAGTCCAAGGATCCCAGCTACAGAACCACAGGGACTAGATCTCACAGATGCTAACAGCGGTTCATGTGGTTACTGATCCCAAAATGCATTGGGGGAACCATTTCTTCTATGTGACTTGCTATGAACACATGTATACTTGGGCTGGTGACAACTCAGCTCAATAAAATACTTAAGAGAGCATAACATGGGCTGGGGCTATCAGACTGTGCCAGACACAAGAAAAGGCACCCCACACAACAAAACGGTGCACAGCTGTCATGCCTTCCGACGATCCTTCAGAGCATTGGTGCCCTCTCTCAGGAAGTGGTGTTTTGCTTGTGACAAAGACTTTCTAAGCAGAGGACTCTGCTCATAATAAGTCTTGCCCACTTCCTCCAGGTTTAAGAAGAACAGAGGAACAGAAAAATACAACCGTAAGCAAGTATATTTTCCAAATTTGTGCTTAGTCTTCTGGTCTGCAATCCTTTCATAGAAACAGCATACACAGTGTATTCATTTGATTTTTTTCATATCTAGGAGAGTTTATTCAAAGGCATATATGTTAGCTAATAAACTTAGCTTCAGAAGAAACGGGAGGAAAAACCAAGCACATTAACCGATTCATGTCACTGATACATCCCTTCCTGCCTTGCCCTGTGACTTTAAAAATAAGTGCTATTAAAGTACTAATGAATGCCCTAATTACATAGCTTTAATATTTATTAAACAGTAAATGGTGATTTCTTCTCATAAGTACCCAATTTACTACAGAAAAACTAATTAATTTGAGGCCAGAGAGGACTCAGACAGAGTGATTATTGGCCAGACAAAATAGAATATAAATGTATAAGGAAAACTGAATGTGCCCAAGTAATTCCCACATTTCATTTTGTAAAGTCCCTGAGATGTTTCTGAGCTTAGACTGTAAGATGTGTATTTAACTGAAATGGTTATTTCTAAATAAAATCATGTTGTACTGAAAATAACATTTGTGAATGTACAGATTAACTTAGATTGAGAAGGGAAACAATATAAGACTACATAAGAATTTTACTTTGCAAAAGACAACTTGAATGTTAGCAATATTTGGGTACCTCTTAGAAAAAATACTCTTTCCTTGTGTTTTATAAAGCAGTAGAATTTTTAAGAAAACCAATCTGCTCAACATCCAAGCTACACATTCTAGGGTTCTTTCTGTATAATGAAAACAATCATCTAAAACAGGTGGGAAGGGGAGGGTGGGATGAACTGGGAGATTAGGATTGGCAATCAGTTCAGTTGCTCAGTCGTGTCCAACTCTTTGGGATCCCATGGACTATAGCACACCAGGCCTCCCTGCCCATCACCAACTCCCAGAATTTACTCAAACTCATGTCCATTGAGTTGGTGATACCATCCAACCACCTCATCCTCTGTTGTCCCCTACTTCTGCCTTCAGTCTTTCCCAGCATCAGGGTCTTTTCCAATGAGTTGTTTCTTCACATCAGGTGGCCAAAGTATTGGAGTTTCCGCTTCAGCATCAGTCCTTCCAATGAATATTCAGGACTGATTTCCTTCAGAATGGACTGGGTGAATCTCCTTGCAGTCCACGGGACTCTCAGGAGTCTTCTCCAACACCACATTCAAAAGCATCAATTCTTCGGCTCTCAGCTTTCTTTATAGTCCAACTCTCACATCCATACATGACCACTGGAAAAACCATAGCTTTGACTAGACAGACCTTTGTTGGTAAAGTAATGTCTCTGCTTTTTAATATGCTGTCTAGGTTGGTTATAGCTTTTCTTTCAAGGAGTAAGCATCGTTTAATTTCATGGCTGCAGTCACCATCTACAGTGATTTTGGACCCCAAGAAAATAAAGTGAACTGTTTCCATTGTTTCCCCATCTATTTGCCATGAAGTGATGGGGCCGATGCCATGATTGCCATGATCTTAGTTTTTAGATATATACACTTCGTTTGTAGATATATACACTACCGTGTGTAAAACTAATAGCTAGTATGAACCTGCTGTATACCACAGGGAGCTTAGCTTGGTGTTCTCTGATGACCTAGATGGGTGGGGTGGAGGTGGGGTGGGATCAGGGTTGGGAGGACTGTCCAAGAGGGACAAGATATATGTATACATTTAGCTGATTCACTTCATTGTACAGCAGTAACTAACAACATAGTAAAACAATATTTCAATATAAAAAAAAATTTAATGGTTAACACATGTCACTACCTTAATGAGTCTGCTCTAGTTCAGGGCCCTGAAGGTTCAGCAATTGATTTCATTAGCACACAAACCACAGATTCACCTCTCATGGATGGACTTCCAAAAACTCAGTCCTGAGACTGATGTTTAAAATCAGAAACCCGAAGAGAGATTTATACACCCATGTTCCTAGGAGCATTTCTCACAATAGCCAAAAGTAGAAGCAACCCAGGTTGCAACCCACTGACAGGTAAATGGGTAAACAAAATGCAGTGCAATCATACAATGCAATATTAGCCTTAGAAAGGAAGGCGATTCTGATGTCCACTACAGATAAAAGATCCTTGGAGACGTTATGCTGACTAAAATAAGCCAGTAACAAACAAACAAGCAAAAATACACTGAATCCACTGAAGTGAGGTACTAGAGTGGTTGAAATCGTACAGTCTGAAAGCACAATGGTTGCCAGTGGCTGGGAGGAGGGATGAGAAATTAACATTTCAAAGGTACAGAGTTTCAGATTTGCAAGATGAAAAGATGGATGGATGGTGGTGATGGTGGCAGGAAGTGAATACTTCACGCCACTGAACTATACACTTAAAAATTATTGACGCCAAATTTTATGTTATGTGTATTTTATACTTTTAAAAATTCAGAATTCCTGTTTTTAACTTACATAAAAAAAAAAAACAGACTCTGGCAGGGGCTCCAGTATCTGTGCTTGTGTAACTAGCCTGGCTTCTGTAACGCAGTGAATCTCTAAATCATCAATGAAAAGACTGCTCTCAGGACATACATTCAAACAAGGGGAGTACAATGAACTGTACGCTTGGGGCCTCTGTCCAACACGGACACATCATTCTCACGGTGGGAACAGACTTGTGACAGCCAGCCAGAACACTAGGATTCTGGAGGTCAGGACTTGCTGTGTCCATTTTAACAATGAGGACAGCTTTGCCAGGGGTCTTGGCTAAGGTTCTCTCCTCTGGACTGCCTAAACCTGCCTGGTTTTCTTTCTTCTGTCTTTCCAAGACTAATCAGTCCTCTTCTGATTAACCCTATCATTCTTTAGCTCTATGTGTGTGTGTGCTTAGTCACTCAGTCACATCCGACTCTTTGTGACCCCAGACTGCAGCCCTCCTGGCTTCTCTGTCCATGGGGATTCTCCAGGCAAGAATACTGGAGTGGGTTGCCATGCCCTCCTCCAGAGGATCTTCCCAACCCAGGGATCGAACTCAGGTCTCCCGTATTGCAGGTGGATTCTTTACCATTTGAACCACCAGGAAAGCCCTCTTTAGCTCTATAAATTATAATCAATTAGATCACAGTTGAAGCTTTCAGACTCAAGTGCTATTCAATCATCTAAAGTAACGTTACAGATGAGAGGAAAAACTGTTGATTTCACTTTAAAAGATCTCATCTTTCCTTATATGAGGTTTCAGGGGATATTTCCTTGGAATGCCCAGGTATTGACATTTATAGATTTTACCCATGGTAGTAAACCAAATATTTAGTTAAAAGCAAACTTTTTCCTCTGTTTTATACTATTGGTACTGAAGGTCAACACTTAGTTCTATTCTCAGGAGCCACCAATTATGGTATGAAATACTGATGGGAATTACCAGGAAATCTGAGACAAAACACAGCTTAGGGAAAGGGGGACCAGAGTAAGAAAATAGAAATGAAGCATGAGATACAACACAAAAGAATAGAGAGAAAACAAAAGTGTGTGCATTATGGAGTATATGCATATAGAACAGATAATATTACCAAATCTCACCAACACAACCTGTTGATAAATAGAGCTGAGCTTATTATCACAGTAAGGGAGAACACCAACTCTACAGAGCTTTGTTTGTATCTCAGAAGCCAAGTTTAGTTTCAGGTAAGTATTTCAATGTAGAAGTTGATTAAGACTGATAAAGATCAGGATATAATAGTTTAAGACTGGTGAAAGAGCAAGGTGAGAATTTTGAAGTGAGGAATTCAAAGTGTTTCGGGGTATTAATTTTCTATTGAAATGCTGAAGGGTCTTTTGGGAAGTTCCTGTAATGAAAAATAAATTAATTTGCCTGAATAAGAGTCTCCCAGAATAGTAAAATTATGCCAATGAAAACAATGCAATAGTAAAATCATGTTAATGTAGCCCATAAGCTGTGCAGGGTACATAATCTCAGTTCTCAGTATAATACATACATGTGTAAATATTTAATATGTAATATACTTTATCAACTGCTATATTACACAGCTCCAGGGACCACAGTCCATATCGCAGTCTGGTAAATAATGTTCCTGAATTAGGCAACGTGAATGCCCTATTATAGCTGTAGCATGTATTAAAATAAGTTTAAGGTAGAGTCTAATACACTGCATATGACATATAAGTTATTTATAGCACATACCATTTAGCATATATTTATGATAAACGTAAAGCACCAGGGTCCCCTTACAATTTAATGAAATATCATTCCATATATTCTGATTTTTTTTTTCCATAGGAACTGTGAATTTGTCAGGTAAGAAATTACTCAAAGAAGCTAAGAGAGACATTTTTGAGGTTCCAACATCTAGCAAAGTACGTGACCCATACTACGCCACCAAGAAACACAAACGCTAAATAATATTAAGCCTACCTCTCTACTGACCTAAAATTCATTAACATGTTTTTTTTTTTTAAATAACAGAGTAATGATGATGTTAACTTTTTAAAAATATATATACATAATCCCCTCTGGAGGCACTGAGTCCTATGTGAAGGTCAGCAGGACCCTCAGGGTAACCAATGACCTTACACCCTGGGCTATAGTGGGGGAGTTCAGTTCCTCCCACAATACAGTACAGATGGAAACATGTCCTGAAGCAGTGAGCCAGACAGAGCACAGGGAGAAAGGAGCGCTTCCGGACCACCCAGGACAAGAAGTGGCCAGTGCAAAGCTGAAGGGTGGCTGGTTCAGGAAACGATGGAGCTTAACCATTTGACTAGGGCAGAGGACAAGCTGGACAGGTGACAGGCACACACTCATGGAAGGCCAAGTGTGTCACCTCAAAGACTGGATGATCCTGGGAAGGAGGAGGAGCCTTGGAAGGGTTTTAAACTGAGGATAAACTTGATGAGAGTCACGTTTTAGCAAGGTCCCTACCCAAGGTGAGCGCAGTTCGGGTACGTGGTAACAACCCACATCCCGACAGCCTCCCTTTGCCATGCCCTCTGCGTAGGATTTGTGGCATATCTGGCTCCTCATGGATCAAACAAACACCAACAAGCTCAATATCTGTGACTCTGGAGCCCCTCAAAATGGGCGTTGAACTCAGTTTAAACTCTAGCAAGGACATGAACAAGGCACCTACCTGCAAGAGAGATGGGGTTGTCAATGAACCACATTCTTCTTGGATGCACAGCGAGGCAAACGCTGAAATGCCGAGGTTTGCACCAGAGAAAGGGCTTGTCCCTGAGACAGCCAAAAGAGGAGATGGCAGAATAGATCTCACCTGTGCCTCGCAGGTGAGGGGCTCAGGATGAAGCTGAGACATGGGGAGCGTGGAAAGCCAGCTGGAGAGAAGGAAAACGTGCGGTAATTATCATTCTGCGCAGGCACAACTAAGCTGCACGCTTCTTAACAGGGGACCGGTGCTCTGTGGGTGGAGTTTTTGGCCCTCTGAAACGTCACCCATCTGATACTGCTGCTGCTGCTGCTAAGTCACTTCAGTCATGTCCGACTCTGTGCGACCCCAGAGACGGCAACCCACCAGGCTCCCCCGTCCCTGGGATTCTCCAGGCAAGAACACTGGAGTGGGTTGCCATTTCCTTCTCAAATGCATTAAAGTGAAAACTGAGAGTGAAGTCGCTCAGTCGTGTCCGACTCTTTGCGACCCCGCGGACTGCAGCCTACCAGGTTCCTCCGTCCATGGGATTTTCTAGGCAAGAGTACTGGAGTGGGTTGCCATTGCCTTCTCCCCATCTGATACTAGCACATGCCCAGTTGGAGGAGCACCGATCCAAGCAAGTCCTAAGCAGCTGGAGTTCTAACTGGACACAGCTGATTCGAAGTTCCTGAAAACGAGTTTGCACAAATGTCATATTATTTAGGCTACCTGACGCTTGGAGGACATGCAAGTTTTTCTAAAAACAATTAAATTTACCTTGATTAGTGTAGGCAGGTTAAATTTGTTATGAAGTAAGTTGTTTAACCATCAGGCTTCCCAGGTGGCGCTAGTGGTAAAGAACCCACCTACCAAAGCAGGAGACATAAGAGACACGGTTGATCCCTGGGTGGGGAATATCCCCTGGAGGAGGGCATGGCAACCCACTCCAGTATTCTTGCCTGGAGAATCCTATGGACAAAGGAGCCTGGTGGGCTACAGTCCTTGGGGTCGCAAACGGTCAGACACCATTGAAGCAGCTCAGCAGACGGGCACAGTATAACAGATCTATCTGGTGACTGCCCTTGGTTTCAGGGATTTCAGGGGGAAATGGACGAATATTTAGCAGGCAAAGCTAGCAGATTTCAGTGACCAACTATATCAAAGAGAGAAGTCTAGGATGACTTTCTTTCCTAAGGTTACACCCACAGACCAGGCTTTTACTATTTTTTGGCCCAGATTTTGAATGCATTCACTTAACTGCAGTTTCCCAGTGCCCAGCTTCTGTGCAAATATACTAGATGGATTGGAGCAAATCGAAGCATGTCACTTGCCAGGTTACTGACCTTAATGGCTCCCATTTCTCAATAGGTGAAGTTCTAACTCTTTTAAAATATCTATTAGCTATCTAATAGCTACAACCTTCATGATGAGAGCCCTTGCTTGTCAGGAGACTTGTCTCCCACCACCACCCTGCCCCACCTCCATGGGAACACTAACTGTACTTTGGGATTGAGGAATAAGTTGTGATCTCAGAAATATGCCATCCTTTCTCATTCATCGATTGTTCAACAAAGGCCACTCCACTTCCACTGGCTCTTCCAGGCTCAGGGAAGGCATCACCTCCTTTGAGGACTTACCACCCACTCCAAAGCACTGTGAGCCCCTCCTGGCAGCTTGCATGTAGTGAGTCTGGTGTGGATTACCCAGCATACCTGTTATAGTGTAAATTCTCTTGTTTTCTAATTAACTCCTTGCAACTACACCACAAGCTCATGGAGGTCAAGGACTGTATCTTCTCCACCTCTGAATACTCAGTATCTAGCTTGGCTTACAAAAACTATTTGTTAAGTGAAAAAATAAAAGGGGTAGAGCCAAGACTCAACCCCCACCTTAAATCTAGTGCTTTTCTCAACATATCACAGCAAATAAGAGTGATACATCATGGTAGAGTATTTAAGAGACCATTCTATTACTACTTAAGGCCTACACTGACTCCTCAAAATGCTGAATTACATGTAGTGCAAAATGTTTCACAGTTTTAGTCCTATAGTTAGCAAGAGGATACAGTATCCATTTATTGAATTACAAACACACTTGAAAATATTCTGATGATACCTATTTTATATAAACACATTCATATCATATCTATCAACAAATGCCCTTAATCTCAATGGCAGCCCACTCCAATACTCTTGCCTGGAAAATCCCATGGACAGAAGAGCCTGGTGGGCTGCAGTCCATGGGGTCACAAAGAGTCAGACACGACTGAGTGACTTCACTTTCACTTTTCACTTTCATGCACTGGAGAAGGAAATGGCAACCCACTCCAGTGTTCTTGCCTGGAGAATCCCAGGGATGGGGGAGCCTGGTGGGCTGCTGTCTATGGGGTCGCACAGAGTCGGACACAACTGAAGCGACTTAGCAGCAGCAGCAGTAACTCAATTTTAATTTTGTATTTTCTTATCCTCTTTCTCTCACTTGTTATCTATGTGGGTAAATAGAAAACAAAAGGGGTAAATGCAGATCTGTCCATATGGTTATCTTTTGTCTTTTTATACCTATCAGCAAAAGTTTCCATTGGGAAAGCAGCTGAAAATTAGTAATGGACAATGTACTTTCATTGCAGCCATGAAATTAAAAGACGCTCGCTCCTTGGAAGAAAAGCTATAACCAACCTAGACAGCATATTAAAATGCAGAGACATTACTTTACCAACAAAGGTCTGTCTAGTCAAAGCTATGGTTTTTCCAATAGTCATGTATGGATGTGAGAGTTGGACTAGAAAGAAAGATGAGCAACAAAGAATTGATGCTTTTGAACTGTGCTGTTGGAGAAGACTCTTGAGAGTCCCTTGGACTGCAAGAAGATCAAACTAGTCAATCCTAAAAAAAATCAGTCCTGAATATTCATTGGAAGGACTGATGCTGAAGCCGAAACTCCAATACTTTGGTCACCTGATGCGAAGAACTGACTCATTGGAAAAGACCCTGATGCTGAGAAAGATTGGAGGTAGGAGGAGAAGGGGATGACAGAGGATGAGATGGCTGGATGGCATCACCTACTCGATGGACATGAGTTTGAGTAAACTTCGGGAGTTGATGATGGACAGGGAGGCCTGGTGTGCCGCAGTCCATGGGGTCCCAAAGAGTCAGACACAACTAACTGAGCAACTGAACTGAACTGAATGTACTTTCATAAATGTTTCTAACAATTATCTTTGTTGTCTCTGATTCAAAGAATTATCAGTGAACAAATTTTAAGTAGCAACAATCCAACCCATGCAGATTTTGTAAAGGACTCTAACCAAGGTGTTCTCTCTTATCACAAAGGTAAAACCAATAAGCCAAGGAAACAGGCAGCAATGTATTTATTCGAAATGAACTAGACATTACATTAACCAAATGAAGATGTAACAATGCATGAAGCATAATCGGTGCAACATTTAAAAGATCACAGAATAAAAAGAAAATTCATTTTCAAAAGAAATATTGTATCCAAGGCAAGCCCTGAACACCATAATACAACTGATAACATTGACTGTGAAGATCCAGAATAAAATTTAAACCAAAAAACTGAAAGAAAAAGTTTCTTTTCCCAACTTAAAGGTTCCCTGGCTACCACCTGTGTATTATACACACCAGGTAATTTTCATCACCAGACAGTAACCAGATGATATTTATCATATTCTTCATAAGAAAATACCTCTTCTACATATAGAGAAATTTGAGGGAAATCCAAGCAACAAAACGGTTGGTGGCCCCAACTGATTAGGTCAGCATTTTCTAGAACCTAGAAATTACATTAACTTTACTAGTAAGACTTCATTTTCTTCTGAGAAACTGCCTGGATGAGAGGGCGTGCTGATTGTAACATTACATTTACTACACTACACTGAGTCACTACATTCCACTCAGTAACTGGGCTCAGGGGATGAAAGAGGGTGTTCAGATGCTTATCCATTCATCAAACATTTCTGAAACTTTTAGAGCTTTACTTTTCTACTCTGTAATACATTGTAGTTTGTGTATAACAAACTCCCTTTGAAGAAAATTATCCCAGATAATCCATCTGTGATAATACAAGTACTGCAAAAAGCAGTGATGAAAAATAGTGTTTGGAAAGGCAAAATTGCTGCATCCACTTTCCGAGGCACTGTCATAGAATCATCTCTGAAATGGAGACATTCCATGTGTAAGTTAAAAATTGCTTTCCTTCCATTCACCCAGCATGCATGAATGTCTTCTTATAATCTCTGCGTAGACTGAGAAAGTCAGGAGTCCAAATGCAGAATGGTAGGTTTTAGAAAGGCTTTCTCCTTCCCTTCCCATGGATTTCAAGTTTGTTTTAAACATTCCACAGTTCTCATAAATGCTCATGTGGAAGGGGAGGATGATTACAACTTTATCAGACCTGTCAATTGACAAAAAAAAAAAATATCTCAACACAGTATCTCATCTTTAGAAAACCAATCATAATTGCATTTCCTTACCCTCCATTTAAGGTAAAGAGAACTAAGACAAGAGTTCCCACATTTTAGTGGGAAATGGCAAATCCTTGTCACTAACTATGGCACCAAGTAGTTCATTCAGGAGAAATTTCAATAAAAAGGTAGAAAGTTAATCTAGACAATTTATGTATGCTCACTCAGCCGTGTCCAACTCTGTGTGACCCCATGGACTGTAGTCAGCCAGGCTCCTCAGTCCATGAGATTTTCCAGGCATGAATACTGGAGTGGATTGCCATTTCCTACTCCAGGGCTAGACACTTTAGGTCCTAAATTAATTTTTAAGAACTGATATGTTTAACAAAATGCTGGTCTAATTTACTAGAAAATTAGTAATGTTCTCTTTCACCTTGAGCTGGATGGGCAGACTCAGCCACTGTCTTGTTTCCTCCTTACACACAACTAAAGTAATGCCTGACCAGACTCAAAATGCATGTAGATGTGACATGCTCATTGGCACAAAGCAGGCAGCAGGGGAAGGCCCCTACTTTCCTAAAAAACTCAGAGGAGCTTTACTGGCAATCATTTTCCTCATATATATATAATGTCAGTAGATTTTAAGACAGATGCGCATAAAGTTACACAACTGTTTCCACCTCTCCACCACTGAGTGAAACATGCCATTCTTTGGAGAAAAAAATACATTCATTTTTTTCAAGTATATTTCAATATACAAAGATGTTCTAGCTTTGTTTCACTACAAAGACAAACTGATGTCACATGTGTTCAAGGGGAACTTCACTTTAACTTCCCTTTGGTGTGGATTTCATGAAGTTTTTATTTCTTTTTTTAAAAAACTGCTCTAAATATGCTCAAGTATATTTCAATATACAAAGATGTTCTAGCTTTGTTTCACTACAAAGACAAACTGATGTCACATGTGTTCAAGGGGAACTTCACTTTAACTTCCCTTTGGTGTGGATTTCATGAAGTTTTTATTTCTTTTTTTAAAAAATTGCTCTAAATATGCATCTACTTTTATCTGAAAGCATGAACTCTTTATGTCCATTTTATATATATGTACATAGTCAACAAGGACAGCAAAAAACCGTCTACATATGTACAATGGTTTAGAACTGGCATGCTCTGAGGAGAGCAAGGGCCACTGGCTCTGACGGGCTCACAACCGATTCAGTGATTGTCAGCTCTGGTGGCCAGTGCTGGGCCAGCAGCATGCGGACTCCTCCAGACTGCAGCATCCTTGAATGGTCACGTCCTGCTGAGGTGGCAAGTCTTCATGGCTTGTTTCCTGTCTTGGCTTTGTTGTTAGGGTTGCAGTTTAAGTCTCTCAGCAGTGGTTCGCAGTTGGCTAGAATATCTGCAGGCAGCAGCCTCTGGATCTGCTCCACTGCCTTCTGATAAGCTGTCTTCTCCTGTTCCAGGGTCCGGATCAAAGACTTCATTTTGGTCTCTCTGGTTAAAAGATTTTCCAGGTTGGACTCCAAGGTCTGAATTTTAGCATGAGCTATCTGTTTGGGGCCAAAACAGAAACACAAAATCCGCCAAATCAAAAATCTGAAGGTTTGGGTTCATTATCACAGCAGCAGTCAGAACTTATATATATTAACTAATCATATCATATTACTTAGTACATCTTAATATAGAAGCAAATACTCTGAAACTATCCATGGCATGGCAATTTTTTATGGTTCTCAAAAATATAACTAGAGTTCTAACAAAATACATCTCATTTCACTATACACCAAAAATGCAATATTAAATCATCATCCCTCAGGAGTGAGGGCACTCACTCCACACACAGGTCTTCTCCTCGAGTGACTGGGATCTGACAGGGAAAAACAGGAGATTCCTGACACTGCCCTAAGGTGTTAAAGAGGACTTTTTGCCCTCTGAGTGGAAATACAGGGTTTGCTCAACACATACGTGGGATCTTATCAGTTTTTATAGGTGTTGGATGTGCCCACATAACTTGGGGACCAGAGGGGATGACAACATTGAACTGTGAATGAAAAAATTTGTAACCATTAATAAAAATCATTATAACATAGAGTAGGTGCAAACCCACTTTCCCTAAATAAAGAAATGTTCAACTAATCATCACCGAAACATCCTAGTAATAAAAGACAATAGCCTGTTTATTTTTCTTTCTAAAAATAGACACTGTTGTCTCTTTTTAAAAAAATTTTATTGGAGTATAGTTGCTTTACAACATTATGTTAGTTTCTGCTGTAAAGTGAATCAGTTATACATATACATATATCCCCTCTTTTTTTGGATTTCCTTCCCATTTAGGTCACCCCAGAGCACTGAGTAGAGTTCCCTGTGCTATACAGCAGGTTCTCATTAGTTATCTATTTTGTACATAGTACCCGTAGTGTATACATGTCAATCCCAATCTCCCAGTTCATCCCCCTCCCCCTCCTCCACCTTGGTATCCATCACACACAAACACACACACAATCTAAAAACAATAAATGCTGGAGGGCTTCCCTGGCAGCTAAGCTGGTAAAGAATCCGCCTACAATGCAGGAGACTCCGGTTCAATTTCTGGGTCTGGAAGACCCCCTGGAGAAGGGACAGGCTACCCACTGCAGTATTCTTGCCTAGGGAATTCTATGGACAGAGGAGCCTGGCAGGCTACAGTCGCAGAGTCAGACACAACTGAGCAACTTTCACTTTCATATAATTAACACCTCAAACAAAGATATAATTTGGTAAATAAATGCTGGAGAGGATGTGGAGAAAATAGAACCCTCCTGCACTGTTTGTGGGAATGTAAATTGGTACAGGCACTATGGAAAACAGTATACAGGTTCCTTAAAACACTGAAAAATAGAGCCTCCATATGATCCATCAATCTGACTCCTGGGCATATATCCAGTGAAAACCATAATTCAAAAAGATACATACAGCCCAATGTTCACTGTAGCACTATTCACAATAGCCAGAACATGGAAGCAACCTAGATGTCTATCAGCAGAGGAATGGATAAAGAAGATGTGGCACCTATATACAATGCCATAAAAAGTAATTAAATAGTACCATTTGCAGAGATGTGGATGGACCTCAAGACTGTCATACAGAGTGAAGTCAGTTTGAAAGAGAAAAAAACAAGTATCACATAATATCGCTTATACGTGGAATGTAGAAAGATGGTATGGATGAATTTATTTGCAAATCTTGTTTAAAAAATGATCTTTAGCAATGCACTAACACAACATTGTTGGCATTGTTTTGAATAGAAAAAGGCATAAAATGTTCTATGGGCCAGAGCTAATATAGATGAAATGAAGGAGGCCAGTGTTTCTTCTTGGGGAGCAATTACTCTAGGAACCTCTCATTTCTAAGCTATCACTCTCCTAGCTATCCTTCAGAGGAGTTACCACACATCAAAGCAGGGTTTTAGTGTTCCCTAGTTTGGACACATGTGCAGTGTTGACAAAGTGACAGGTAAGCAGAAACCAAGGAGCCATTGGGTACTTCAGTTCTAACTCAGAATCCCTCTCCCCACACTCCCTACCCCCTACCCATCGGCTCCCTGGAAGCTTTACTTTCTCAGCTTCCCCTCCTCTGATCACATGGAAACCCCATTCCTTGAGGCCTGAATACACAGCACACTTCATATAGGTTACAAATGTGCAATATTACTTTACAGTAAATCACTTATCACATTTGTAAGAGTGCACTGATAAATAAATACATAGTTTATATTCTGAAATAACTGTGAGAGAGTTCATCCTTAGGTAGGTTGATAAGGAGTCCAGGGCCCTTTTGGAAGAAGGGTCCAGGGCCCTTGAGGAAGAAGGGTCCAAGGCCTTACAGAAGGAGAAAGGGGTCTGGGGCTCTCAAGAAGGAGAAAAGGAGAAATGTTTTTTTCTACATTGCTTTGTCTTAGTCAATGTAACAATGTATCTTGCTCAAGGACATGTTTCTCCTTAACAAGAACCTTCTGACTAATCTTGTTATTTTAAGATGTATATTATGGGAGCGGGTCTGGTAAGACTTTTCTTTCTATTGTTAGCTCCAATTCTGTTATCTTAAAATGTAAATTGTGGGAGTGGGTCTGGTAAGACCTTTACAACCTTGAGACATCCTTTTGATTTACTGTAATAACCTACTGAAAAAGTATATAACTCCCTTGCTGAGACTAGTAAGGGGGCATTCTCAGGCCCCCTTCTGATGTCTATGTCAGAAGCTTTCTCTGTCCCTTTTTCACTTTAATAAAACTCCGCTACACAAAAGCTCTTGAGTGATCAAGCCTGGGCCCTGGCTAAATCTTCTTTGGAGATCACCACATTAAGCTATCAGCTGCAAATTCCTTCATGGCAAGGATTCCATGTTACCTGTTTTCATTCAATTTTCTCCTTTCCATTTCTGTGAATTTTACTCTAGACAGTTCTCATCTTCCCCAATCAGATTTCTACAAATAATTGCCAGCTGGTCTCCCTACCATCTCTCCCCGTTCTAATCTGTCCTCATTGAGGTTTTTCCAGATTGATCTTCCTAAAGTATGGTTCAAAAATTGTGAGAGATTTCGCTCTCAACATGATTAAAGCTGTGTTCTTCTTCTTGACCTTGAAAGTTATTTACAAATCCGCCTCCATCATGTTTATCCCACTTCTTCCCAATGTAATTCTTAAATGGATTTAAGTTTCCTCTGAGTTCTGCCTTATTGGGGACCCCAGAGCTTTCCCAGTTTCCTCTAGTCAATCCCTCCCAACTTGAACTTAAACCAAACACATGCAATACCCAGTAAATTTTGAATCAGATTCTGCTCTGAACTGCCATTTAATTATTTTGTGAGAGGAGATTTTCTCTCCCAACTGATACTTAAATCAGCACGTGCATTTGTAGCCCCCAGGGCACTTGGACACAATCTGATACACAAGTCAACATTCAGCAATGGCTCAATCTACACCACAGCTCTATCCTTCCTGGGATGGTTCTATGCAGGAGAGGAGGCACTCAACAGCTTTTATGGTCAAATCGTTATCTCTTTACCTGTAATTTTTCTAGAAGGTCCATGTTTTGTCTTTTCAGTTGGCTGTTGGCCCTCTCCAGCTTCTCCATGGGCTCACTCTCCTCGCAAGCATAGGAAGATTCTTGGAGTTCATCCTGTAACACGTGATACTCCACCTCATAGGCATGTAACTGTTTAGAAATATCCATCTCAAAAACCTGCAGTGAAAACAGGGGCCAGTCTGACTTTCAGGATGTACACAAAGATACATCTATATATCTAAGGTGCATTTCCCAATGCTTCTTAATGAGGAACAATGTGACCTACCAAACAAAGGGAATTGTAACAAATGTGACTGTCAAATAAAGACAACAGATCATTTCTATACAATTGATACATTCTCAGGAGGAGGCCAAGACACTAGAGAAAGTTAATGTCCAAAGATATTTTGCAACCAAATAATCTAGGAATGGTCTCCCAAAGTGTAGCTTATCAGATAAACATGAGTAACTGAGTAACTCTTATACAAGTTGGAGATCATCTTTGCTGGTTTATAAGCAAAACTGCATAGGGTATTTCTGTAATAATAAGATCAAAAGCCCTTCTAATTATTTGTCAAGGAGGTAGAAAGGGCTTGTACTAAAAATTTTCATCCATTTTCTAATCCATGCAAGTCTCTTAGAATTCACTAACGTATCCTACCAGAGAATCTTTAAAATTGCACACCCTGGAAACTATACATACATATTCAATCTCTCAGTCATGTCCAACTCTGACACCATGGACTGTAGCTGCCAGGTTCCTCTGTCCATGGGATTTTCCAGGCAACAATACTGGAGTGGGTTGCCATTTCCTTCTCCAGGGGATGTTCCCGACCCAGGGATCAAACCCGCATCTCCTGCATTGGCAGGTGCATTCTGTAGCACTGAGCCACTTGGGAATTGGGCACTATATAGAGCTGTTTAATTGCAGCTGCCTCTGCTCTCCCATATTGTCACCCATTAGAAAGACAGTTTGCTTCAAAGTTAGAGAATAAGTAACTCCTCCTTAGTCTAAACTTGCAAGAGAAAGTGAGCTGCCATTTAAGCAATGGTATCCACACTAACATTGTTGGGAAGAAGAAACCACAAAAAATCTCACTGACTTACTTGCACTACTATTATTAGAGATACTCGAATCTTAGAATTGAAATGATATTTTGTGACAATATGGTTATTCTTTTTAAATAAGCATCTTTTTTTTAACCCCTACCCAGTGAGTATGAACACAGTGGACTATACTATACAACCCTTAACAATGAGAGCATTAATATATTTATTGGCATGCAAAAATGTCCAATACTCTACAAATATTTTAATAAGAAATCATTACACAACAGCATGTACAGTATAATTAGAGATTGTAAGAGGATGTTTAAGATGTTTTAAATCTCAAGCTATTGAGATTTGAAACTTTACTTTCTTCTTTGTGATGTTCTGCATTATTTGCATTTTTACAGTAAATAAAACTCATCAAAGTCTCCTTTAATATTAACAGTTCATTTTTGTTCAACTGCTAAGTTGTGTCCTACTCTTTGAAACCTACTCTTTGCAGTATGCTAGGTACCCCTGTCCTTTACTATCTCCCAGATTTTGCTCAGATTCATGTCCATTGAGTTGGTGATGCTATTTAACCATCTCATCCTCTGCTGCCCCTTTCTCCTTTGGCCTTCAATCTTTCCCAGCATCAGGGTCTTTTCCAATGAGTCAGCTCTTCACATCAGCTGGCCAAAGCATTACTGCATAGTTAATCAACTCTACTGGCTAGAAAGTTATCTCTAATAGTAAGTCCAAATCTATCAGCCTATAACTTATATCAAATAATCATAGCAATAATCCCCAAAACTAAGCAATTCCCTCATTAATCTTAGAAAAGAGAGGTGATCTAATTCAAATCAAACCTCATCTCTCTCTAAAACCACAATCTCTGACTTGCCAGCCCCAAAAGATGCTTCTGAAGAATCAAGGAATAAGTGAATATGTAAATAAAATTTATATTTTTCTATTTCCAGAGCATCTTAACAAATAAAAAATATGCACAGGTATTTAAAGAATAATCTGATTGTGATTTCAATTCCACACATGTGGTAGAAAGAAAGTTTTACATGTAATAAAATGAGTTCTTGTTATAGACTTGTATAGAATGATACAAAATTCTTCAACCAAGTTGGTTACATTTACCCCTAAAAACAATGCTATTTCCATTCTGTAGAGAAGGAAGCTGAGACTCAGAGAGGTTGCCCTCACTTGCCCAAAGTCGCACAGCTAGTAGATAGCTGAACATTAGCACAAGATCTTGGAGAAGGCGATGGCACCCCACTCCAGTACTCTTGCCCAGAGAATCCCATGGACAGAAGAGCCTGGTGGGCTGCAGTCCATGGGGTTGTGAAGAGTCGGACACAACTGAGCAACTTCATTTTCACTTTTCACTTTCATGCATTTGAGAAGGAAATGGCAACCCACTCCAGTGTTCTTGCCTGGAGAATCCCAGGGACAGGGGAACCTGGTGGGCTGCCGTCTATGGGGTAGCACAGAGTTGGGGTCGCACAGAGTTGGGGTCACACAGAGTCGGACAGGACTGGAGCAACTTAGCAGCAGCAGCAGCAGCACAAGATCTCAGACTCCCTTTCTCTTGCTCTAAACTCTGTCTTTTATCTGCTATCCCAAGGGCCTCTTGGAAAGTGGTAAATCTGTCAGTACTCATAAGGCATGACTGCTTTATTTACAAATCTGGTCTTAAGTGTATTCATGTCATCTGAACAACAATATATAACTGCCACTTACCTGGTCCCTATGAAGAATCAGGGACTAGGTATATGATATGCTGATTACCCTCCATTTGCTTCCATTCTCTGCCCTCATCCATTCTCGGTACCCTAGGAGGCAGACCCCTCTGACCTGCATTCCCCAAACTTTCCTTCCTGCTGATTTCTGGTTCAGTTCAGTTCAGTTCAGTTGCTCAGTCACGTCTGACTCTTTGTGACCCCATGGACTGCAACACACCAGGCCTCCCTGTCCATCACCAACTCCCGGAGTGAACTCAAGCTCATATCCATTTAGTCGGTGATTCCATCCAACTATCTTATCCTCTGTTGTCCCCTTGTCCTCCTGCCTTCAATCCTTCTCAGAATCAGGGTCTTTCCAGTGAGTCAGTTCTTCGCATCAGGTGGCCAAAGTTTTGGAGTTTCAGCTTCAGCATCAGTCCTTCCAATGAATATTCAGAACTGATTTCCTTATGATGGACTGGTTGGATCTCCATGCAGTCCAAGGGACTCTCAAGAGTCTTCTCCAACACCACAGTTCAAAAGCATCAATTCATTGGCACTCAGCTTTCTTTATAGTCCAACTCTCACACCCATATATGACTACTGGAAAAACCATGGCTTTGACTAGACGGACCTTTGTTGGCAAAGGAATGTCTCTGCTTTTCAATATGCTGTCTAGGTTGGTCATAACTTTTCTTCCAAGGAGCAAGCATCTTTTAATTTCTTGGCTGCAGTCACCATCTGCAGTGATTTTGGAGGCCCCAAAAATAAAGTCTGTCATTGTTTCCAATGTTCCCTCATCTATTTCCCATGAAGTGATGGGACCAGATGCCATGATCTTAGTTTTCTGAATGTTGAGCTTTAAGTCAACTCTTTCACTCTCCTCTTTCATCCTCATGAAGAGGCCCTTTAGTTCCTCTTCACTTTCTGCCATAAGGGTGGTGTCATCTGCATATCTGAGGTTATTGATGTTTCTGCCAGCAATCTTGATTCCAGCTTGTGCTTCATCCAGCCCAGCATTTCTCATAACTTCTGGTTGGGTATAGCCAATAGCAAAGGTCATCAGGAGATCAAAAGGGGCAGAAGAAAGAGGTTGGTAACTTCTTCACTGCTCCTTCCCTGTCTTGCTCACCACTAGTACTGCAACCTCAAAAGAGCCTGCCTCCAGACTTCTGGCACTCACTGGGCCTGGCAGCACTCATATCCTACTTCTCGTCATGCAGCACCAGGGATATAAACAGTTCCCTCTGTCAATGGTTCCTAAGCTCCTGGACATCCTGTCTTGTTCCCTTAACCTTGCCTGCACTCCTGTAAATCATACCCTCCCTTGAGTTGCTGGAGGTAGACTCTGTTTCCTGCAAGGGACCTGACTAATAAACCAAGTCTCATTTAAGCCTCACAAAACCTCTTGGGTCAGAACTGTCCCATTTTGCAGGTGAGAACACTAGGGTTCAGAAGGTTAGAGTGATGTGTACAAGACAGACAACTAAAAAAAGATCTGGAAGTTGATGGGGAATCCAAGACTAGCTAATTTCAGTCTTCATTCCTGTCATGTGTACTCCTCATATATTTTAAAACAGAATTGGTGATTCAGAAGGTAACGAATCCACCTGCCAATGCAGGAGACTCAGGTTCGATCCCTGGGTGGGGAAGATCTCCTGGAGAAGGGAATGGCAACCCACTCCAGTATTCTTACCTGGGAAATCCTACAGATAGAGAAGCCTAGTTGGCGGCAGTCCATGGAGTCATAAAGAGTCGGACACAACTAAGTGACTAACACAGCAATATTACAAAGCTAAGTGCATCTCAGCTTATTCATTTATTAGTTTAGGAATTCAACAATATTTTCAAAGTTTTCACATTCCATTATGAGTGTCTCTTGGTTGCTCAGCAGGCTTAGGGCAACCTTAAATATAACTTCAGTTCCCTGAAGAAAAATAATATCTGAAAAAAAAGATATATAATTTTCATGATCAAAATTATGCCTCTACTATTGTAAAACAAGACCTCTGTGTGTTAATGGGGTTTTTTGCATGGTTGTGTGTATGTGTGTGTGTGTGTGGTGGTTGTTTTAATTACTGCAATAGAACCACAGAATATTTTGCAAAATAAAATTGGTCAAAATAACCTAGTTTGAATTAAATAATAATATGACAAAAACAAATAAACAGTTGTTCAACTATTCTTATTTAGGAACCTCAGACGAGGTCAGTGTAACAAGAAAAAGATAAATTATATATTTGTTTTTCCACATATTTATAATTTTTAGTGCAGCAGCAGCAGTTGCAAATTTAACAGAGAGGAGATTACAAAAATAAGTCAGCATAATCAATAGTTTAGGATTATTTAAACTCTCATTACCATAATATAAAACTACAAGAACCGCTGG
>SJYT01064267.1:249592-338076 GCA_006410635.1 Cephalophus harveyi | reverse complement strand
GAACCAGTTAATATGTAATTAAACCTGTACTAGGGAAAAAAATTAAAGAAAAAATTTTTGAGAAAAATCAAAATCAGGGTATAACCTAAATCAGAAGAGAAAAAGAAAGGCTACCCTAAGTCTGAAAGTGAAAGTGAAGATGCTCTGTCTTATCCAACTCTTTGCGACCCCATGGACCGTAGCCCACCAGGCTCCTCTGTCCTTGGGATTCTCCAGGCAAGAGTACTGGAGTGGGTTACCATGACCTTCTCCAGGGGATCTGCCTGACCCAGGGATCGAACCCGGGTCTCCTGCATTGTAGGCAAACGCTTTACATCTGAGCCACCAGAGCTTCACACTAACTCTGAACTTTGCTCCAAACAAATGTAAGCACCCAATAGTTTTTAAAAGTACTAAATACTTTTGTATGAGCATTCCTCTCAATCCATGACATTCTGTAGTCAGTAATAAACAAGAGGGCGATGTTAAAAATGAGGGAACCATGAAACAATCACTCCAAACATGGTCATTCTTCTTGCTCACACATCTTTCCCTTTGCTGACAGTCTCTTCTTCACTCAATTCTAAGAATGGAGTGGCTATTGTAGAGCTGACAGCATCATTCATATTCTCTTAGCAAAAAAACAGATGCCTGGGGAGATATGTTTCCTGAATTCAGATATCAAGCTTCCTAGGGTAAGTCAGAGAGAGATACCCTAAATATCATTTTAGATTTGACAAGCTATTTCCTAATAAGAACATATATAAATGAAAGGATTTATAGAAGACCTATAAATAGAAACCCCAAGCTCCAAAGAAAACTTCCCTGGAGAAAAAGCAATCGTGTATGCTCAATAAAAAATATGGAAATTTGGTAAATATTTGATTCTGGGCATCCTTGCTTTACTCTTTTGCTGCAAAATTGTATCAGTACTAATGCAGTGTCTAATTTTTAAAACCACAGCCCCTAGTAAGAAGGACACAGTACACTGTAATCTGGTGTTATGTATACATATTACATGTATTACTATATCTTTGGGCTTTCCTGGTGGCTCAGATGGTAAAGAATCTGGCCACAATGTAGGAGACCTGGGTTCAATCCTCGGGTGGGAAGATCCCCTGGAGGAGGATATATCTTCAAATTTGAAGTTTCTCCAAATAACTTCTTTTTTCCCTATAGCTGATATATTTTCTTTATTCTATTTTAGTTCATTGTTTTCAATCCTGGTAATGACCTACAATCAGGCCAATACTTACAATTTGACCAAAAGCTCCAATTTAGCAAAAGCAAAGATATAAATACTGTCTACTTGCACTACGGGTACCAGATAGATGAGTGGAACAGAAAAACTGGAAGCCTCTTCTGAGGTCATCAAGCTCTTAACATTGGAATAAACCTCTGCTAAAGAGTAGTTTTTTAAAAGATGGTTTGCTTTTTAAATAACAGATTTAGACAAACCTAACTAAAGAGGTGTGATAGATTTAAAAGCCTCATAAGGTAACATAAGCTGTGTCACACTCTCTTTTTACTACACTGTGGAGCAAAGCAGCAACTCAACAACTTGCCCTGGGTCCAACCAGCTGTGCATCCAGCGTTAGAGACGGGCACCACCTCTGTACTGGCATGATAGGAGGGCACTTAAAGCAATAAAACAGGGATTCCAATTACCTTGTTAACAATAAAAAGTCACATTAACAAATGCCATTAGAAACAACATTGAAAAGAGGTTGCTTCCATTAACCCAGTCAGAGAACATGCTGTTTCTCTGTGCTTTGAATCCAGGTTGAAGAAGACAATGGGGAAGGAAAAACAAAAAAGACAGGAAAGATGTGCATAAAAATCTGAAAAAATTATACAGTAGAAATCTTTAGTTCATATTTTTTTAAATTATACTGTGATTTTTTTAGGTATAAGTAAAAATAAGAATTCCATTATAGTTTACTCAAATACAGGAGCTCAGCTCTTCTTCTTTCCCTTTGCATTTCAATTTAAGACTAAAATGGTTTCAAATTACTCTCAGAATGGAGCCAGGCACATTTATTAAATTCCATTAGCAATTTGTGATTCTGTGACACGATGCTAGATAAAACAATTGGAGCACCTTATGGCTAGATGTATACCCCTTGGAATAAGTAACGCTGTTCCAATTAATCATTGGTGTCTCTTACCAAACACTCTGGCTACAAATCCTAATGGAAATTGAGAGGCAAACAGTGTGAGGAACCAGGGGGCAGCATAAAGGCTGGGGCTGATTTCATTTTCTTCAAGATGATTGTAGAGATCTCTGTGATAATCATGAAGGAGCCTGGACAGCTGGTACATTTGAATCTAAAGTTAATTTGGAGAAGAAAAATACAATATTATGCATTTATCTGAGTACACATAAAATAAATACTGCTTAATTTCATTACTCTAATATTTAATAACTATTTCATGTATATTAGAGAAACAAAAGCAATATTGTTTTATTATTATGTTAAAGCTGACAGATCCAAGTTCATTTAACTGAGATCATAAAGCAAGTCACTGTAAGTCCATCTATGACTAGAGAGCACATTTCTCTATCACGTGTGTTTTGGTATCGCCATGTATACATGGAAATGGTAATTATTCCTCCTGTAGGAAGGTATGGCTTTTGGAATTCAGTCAGAACCGTCCTGGCTCAGGACTCTCATGGAAGGTCCATTCTAATTTCAGACCAGTTCCAGAAAAGCTTCCATTCAAAAGAATCTACCACATCTAGTTCAGAAGCAAGACCTTGTCTCTCTTTGCTGGGTCCAGCATTGGATTTATGACAGAACCCACCAGGCAATCTGCACTGCTAGGATACTGTCAGGCTTAGAAGGTTAAGGAGCCAGAAGCCTGAACTGTGATTTCTAATATCTAAGATATTCCAGTATCTCTTGACACAGGAGATTAAAGCAAAAAGTGCAGTCCGAATGTTTATAGTACTGTAAGAAATTATTTCACTTAGCTACTGAGCTATTTATTCATATTTTAAAAAATATTATAAAGACAGCTTATAGTAACTTTTACAGTCTTATATGTGGGTAGTTAAAAGTAAAGCAGTAGCAAATAATAAACAAATCTATGATTTGTGCTTTAAATTTTTATCTACACAGTAACAGATTGAGTCATGAGTCCTTGATCAGTTATATCAGCTTAACTTCTTGGTGTGAAATATCAACATTTTCTTAAATCTAGCACAACTTCTTTCTCTAGATATCATCAAAATATCATTCTTAAGTAGTATAAAAATGGCTTAAAATAACCAACTATATTAAGAATTCAACTGTTTTTCAGAGCACAAAACTAAAAATCAAAGTACTATACATAAATATAGCAAATGTTTGATCTCTATCTGTGGAAACTAAGGTTTCACACAAGCTGTAAAAGGAAAGAATTAAAGAGCCACTGGAAGTCATAAAATAAGTTCAGCAGCAGTCAAGCAAAGAGGTTTAAAAAACGAGATTATAATCTCATTAAGTCATGTTGAAAAAACATCATAAATCTATTTCTATTAGGCCACTTACAGTTTAGAAACTAGACATACTGGGCTCTAAGTATTGGTGTTATTGGTAGTACAAAAAACAAAGACATCTATAGCAGAATAAAAAGAAACCCTATCATCAAAAACATTCTGTCCTTGTTCATCCAATATCTTAACACAGAAGCAATATGTTTTTTTTTTAGTTGAACATTATTTTTCCCTACATTCTAAACTGGGGGTTAAGAATATTTCTTCCATCAAGGTATATTTACATTAAATTTCTTTTGACAAATAAAATATAATTCAGTCTTCCCTCCAAGGAAACTTTCATAACAAGATGCCATTTGCTAATAATACATAATTTTTCAATTTAGATCTCTTCAAGAAAATTAGAGATACCAAGGGAACATTTCATGCAAAGATGGGCTCGATAAAGGACAGAAATGGTATGGACCTAACAGAAGCAGAAGATATTGAGAAGAGGTGGCAAGAATATACAGAAAAACTATACAAAAAAGATCTTCATGACCAAGATAATCACGATGGTGTGATCACTCACCTAGAGCCAGACATCCTGGAATGTGAACTCAAGTGGGTCTTAGAAAGCATTACTATGAACAAAGGTAGTGGAGGTGATGGAATTCCAGTTGAGCTATTTCAAATCCCAAAAGTTGATGCTGTGAAAGTGCTGCACTTAATATGCCACCTAATTTGGAAAACTCAGCAGTGGCCACAGGACTGGAAAAGGTCAGTTTTCATTCCAATCCCAAAGAAAGGCTATACCAAAGAATGCTCAAACTACCGCACAGTTGAACTCAAAATGCTCATTAGTAAAGTAATGCTCAAAATGCTCCAAGCCAGGCTTCAGCAATACGTGAGCCGTGAACTTCCAGATGTTCAAGGTGGTTTTAGAAAAGGCAGAGGAACCAGAAATCAAATTGTCAACATCTGCTGGATCATGGAAAAATCAAGAGAGTTTGAGAAAAACTTCTATTTCTGCTTTATTGACTATGCCAAAGCCCATGACTGTGTGGATCACAATAAACTGTGGGAAATTCTGGAAGAGATGGGAATACCGGACCAGCTGACCTGCCTCTTGAGAAACCTATATGCAGATCAGAAAGCAATAGTTAGAACTGGACATGGAACAACAGACTGGTTCCAAATAGGAAAAGGAGTACGTCAAGGCTGTATTTTTGGAAAACTCAGTAGTGGCCACAGGACTGGAAAAGGGCAGTTTTCATTCCAATTCCAAAGAAGGGCAATGCCAAAGAATGCTCAAACTACCGCACAACTGCACTCATCTCACACGCTAGTAAAGTAATGCTCAAAATTCTCCAAGCCAGGCTTCAACAATACATGAACCATGAACTTCCTGATGTTCAAGCTGGTTTTAGAAAAGGCAGAGGAATCAGAGATCAAATTGCCAACATCCGCTGGATCATGGAAAAAGCAAGAGAGTTCCAGAAAAACATCTATTTCTGCTTTATTGACTATGCCAAAGCCTTTGACTGTGTGGATCACAACAAACTGTAGAAAATTCTTCAACAGATGAGAATACCAGACTACCTGACCTGCCTCCTGAAAAATCTGTATGCAGGTCAAGAGGCAACAGTTAGAACTGGACATGGAACAACAGACTGGTTCCAAATCGGGAAAGGAGTACGTCAAGGCTGTATATTGTCACTCTGCTTATTTAACTTATATGCAAGGTACATCATGAGAAATGCTGGACTGAATGAAGCACAAGCTGGAATCAAGACTGCTGGGAGAAATATCAATAACCTCAGATATGCAAATGACACCACTTTTATGGCAGAAAGTGAAGAACTAAAGAGCCTCTTTATGAAAATGAAAGAGAGTGAAAAAATTGGCTTAAAACCCAACATTCAGAAAACTAAGATCATGGTATCTGGTCCCATCACTTCATGGCAAAAGATGGGGAAACAATGGAAAGAGTGAGAGACTTTATTTTGGGGGGCTCTAAAACCACTGCAGATGGTGATTGCAGCCATGAAATTAAAAGACTCTCCTTGGAAGAAAATTATGACCAACCTAGACAGCATATTAAAAAGCAGAGATATTCCTTTGCCAACAAAGGTCGTCTAGTCAAAGCTTTGATTTTTCCAGTAGTCATGTGGATGTGAGAGTTGGACTATAAAGAAAGCTGAATGCCGAACAATTGAAGCTTTTGAACTGTGGTGTTGGAGAAGATTCTTGAGAGTCCCTTGGACTGCAAGGAGATCCAACCAGTCCACCCTAAAGGAAATCAGTCCTGAATATTCATTGGAAGGATTGATGCTGAAGCTGAAACTCTAACAGTTTGTCCATCTGATGCAAAGAATGGACTCATTTGAAAAGACCCTGATGCTGGGAATGACTGAAGGTGGGATAAAGGGGATGACAGAGGATGAGATGGTTGGACAGTAACACCGACTCAACGGACATGAGTTTGAGTAAGCTCTGGGAGTTGGTGACGGACAGGAAACCCTGGCGTACTGCAGTCCATGGGGTTGCAAAGAGTTAGACATGACTGAGTGACTGAACTGAACTTAATTGCTGTGCCCAAGCTCACACCATGCAGGTAATCAGAAATCCTATCAAGTGATCCTAAGCCTGTTGCCACTTCCAGTTCTGAACATCATGTTGATTGAAAAGAAACACTTTCTGTTCTAGAAAGCAGAAAAGTGTTGCATCTCACTTTACAGATCAAAAGGCTCTATTTTCCAGTTAAGATTCCCAGTTTCATGGCCTCTAAGAACATTGTCCCCAAAGATTCTTAAACACCTTCATTTTCATAACTATGGACAGGAAATATTTCTTGATAATTGCAGGTAATATTAAATCAACATATAAATCCAGTATATATGAATTTTTATAATGTCAAATTGATGAGGAATTTCTTCAAATTGGAAAAAGGTTGCATTTTTATAGTGATGTCTGTATCTACCCTTTTAATTTATGAATCAAGACCATGTGACTCCTTTCTTTGAAATTTTAATGGCAGATTCCAAAGTGTTACTTCTGAAAATCAAAGCTACTGAATTCTTACAAGGGTACCAAATGCTTCCTATACAATATGGCACAGTAAACTGTTTAGAAATAAAGTAAAAAATAAAACCTTCCACAGTCATTACTATTTCACTTGTGGAATGTTTATAGACCTACGAATAGTCATCAACTAGGAATCAACTGTCAGATGATAAAGAATCCACCTGCAATGCGGGAAACCTGGGTTCGATCCCTGGGTTGGGAAGGTCCCCTGGAAAAGGGAAAGGCTACCAACTCCAGTATCCTGGCCTGGAGAATTCCACAGACTGTGTAAGTTCTTGGGGTTGCAGAGTTGGACATGACTGAGAGATGTTCACTTTCATGAATCACTGCATTTGATTTCTCTACCCTGAAATCAGGATTTCTGTACACCCTTCATAAGAACTGACAGCTGAAACCCAACATTGAGAGCAAAACCCTATCTCCCCGCCAAAAATTCCATCTTGAAGAAGTATTAAAAAATGGAGCACTCCCTCTCTACTCATCCTCTCAAGAAAATGCCACTTACTATAACATTCATAGAGTGAAAATAAATTATCACTTTGCCCAAGGATTGGTAAGATTGAAATACTACATGCAAATACTGATCACTGGGAACCAGTAAAAAGTATATTTTAAAAGCACTTTAAAATATTTTAGTTCTTATCTAAAGCATGATATTATGACGAGCTCAGCATCACGTCTACCTCATTGCACGGGAGGAGAACCCTGACACATTTTTCTCTTTAAAGTCTTCCTTTATATTTTCATGTCTGAAAGCTTTAAATTGCAAGGTGGTGGTTGTTTAAGATATTGTATCTACAGTGAAAATTTGAACTTTTTGTTAGAAAACAGCATGTTAAGTGAAGTTTAAACTAGCGAGGAGAAATGTATAAACAGAAAGTTTGAAATGTAATAATGCCAGTGAATACACTACTTAACTGAAAAATCTTAATGTTCTTCTTCAGAAGGTAAGAAAAGCAGACTGAAAAAGCGCCACTGACGCTGAACATGTTTTCCTCTATAAAGCCCTGTCTACTCTTAAGGTGGGGCGAGACAGAAGATTTGAGAAGAAACACAATATATATATTTGCCATTGATGCACTCAAAGTAAAAGAATAAGGCATTATAATTTTAGATTTTAAATAAAATATCTATGATTCTTTTCAACTGATAAGGTGAGGGAAAGTGAGCAAAGATGATACTTTCCCCAGGCAACTGGTAGACTTAGGAAATAGGGACTTGAGGACACATGTGAATGGCTTATTTATCTGCTTCAGAAACTATGGAGAAGTTACTCTGCCTATGGGTGTCATACACTTACCGGTTCAGCAAAATCGCAAATCCCATACTAAAACCATGAAGTAAAACATGCCTCTGCATTTATCCAAGTTCCAAGACAATGGGCCCAAATTTCTTTAAATCTTCACTGTAAATCAGAAGAGGGCTCCACCACGATTTTTACCCGTTTCTTGCCAAGACCCACCACTCACCTGCAGCGACATCATGTCAGGTCGGTACTGCTTGCGGAAGCCCAGGTCATACATGAGGAATTTCAGCATTTCAAAGGCTTGCTCTTCACTCATGTGCAGAAGCAAGACTCCAGCCACAAAGCTGATCCCCTGACAGTAACCCACTTCTTTGTCCAGTAATGAGTAGGCTTTCAAGAGATTAAAGAGCGACAGCTGCCCTGCCCCAAGCTGTGCTGAAAAGTAAGGATGAGTAGGAAATGTTCTCCCTGCAGAAGGAAAAAGAAAAATATTTTTGAGATGCCCTGATGCTTTGGAGTCCAGAGTGAAACTGCAATTCAGCAATTTTGAGGAATAAATCAATGCTCTTTTCCAATACTGAATATTGCCTGGAGTACCTACCCCTCTAACTGAGGCTTTCTCCCTCTAGAGAGTCCCAAGTCCTCTTATCATATACATGGAGATCACCCATCTCCATGTATATGATAGAGGAGCAAATAACTGATGCTAATAAGCACTTATTTTTAGGGGAAAAAAGTTCATAAACAAATCAAAGACATATTCAGAAAATATTTCAGGGAATAAAATATAAAACTTATTCTGATTATAAATCAAGGCTAATTCTAAATTCACATAGAAACCACCCACTAACTGAAATCAAACCAGTCAATCCTAAAGGAAATCAATCCTGAAAATTCCCTGGAAGGACTGAAGCTGAAGCTCCAGTACTTTAGCCAGCTGATGCAAAGAGCTAACTCATTGGAAAAGACCCTGATGCTGGGAAAGATTGAAGACAAAAGGAGAAGGGGAAGACGGAGGATGAGATGATTTGATAGCATCCCAAACTTAATGGACATGAATTTGAGCAAACTCTGGGAGATACTGGAAGACAGAGGAATCTGGTGTGCCACAGTCCATGGGGTCACAAAAAATAGAACACAACTTAGCGACTGAACAACAACTGAAATCAGAATTCTACAGACGGTATCATATAATTTAAGAAGAAATCTTAGTAGTCCATAGCAGATTCCTTTCTGCTTTTCTTATGACAGAAGAGGGACTTTTGGGGGTTGTTTTCTTTTATAGTCAGTCTATCATTCAGGAAATACCCCAGTTTTTGTTTGTTTGTTTTTTCCAAGTATTCTTGGCTTTCTGTTTCTTAAACTACCTCCATCCATGAGTCGGACACGACTGAGTGACTGAACTGAACTGAACTGATCCATGAGCCATGCAGACCTCTTTTATTTTCAGTATAATCCAAGAAGGTCAAGGATAATGCAGGGCCAAGCTGATTTAAAATAAATTCCCCTCTAAAATTCACTTCTGTGTACAAAATTACCGTAGAGACACTTCAGCAAGCAAGTTAGTCCTAGATCACTAAAAAGTTGGTACTAAACACTGAAACAAACCCATCTGCACCCCTAAAGCTGTATACAGTGGTTTGGGACTTTCCTTGTGTCATGAAAATGAAGGGAGTGTTAGCTTCCTTGTGCAATGATTACTCATGATGGTGAGAACTTGTAAGGAGGCCAGATTTTTTAATGTTTTCCACCAGTTTTGCTTAAAAGTGATTCTCCCCCACACACACCCAGGAACTGATAAGATTATTTCTGCAGAGCAAATAAAGGGGAAGATATGAGAAATTAACAAGAACGTGCTGAGGAAACACAGATGACTATGAGCAAAGTCAAATAAGCAATTTTTTAAATTATCATTTTACTTTTTCACTTAAAATGCTTGCTATAGAAAACTATAAATATACTGTCCATCCAAGACATTAACTCTGGTTCCATTTTTTTCCGACCAGGCTTTTTTTTTCCCTGTAACATGATCTCATCATCTCCTTATCTTTTAGGATATCTTGACTAGCTCTAAATTCGACATCCCAATTTCTAGACTCATTATCCATTTCCGGTCACTGAACCACACATCTGCAGGGATTCACAGTGATTGACTGGTTCATTGTCCTCATTTAAGAGAGAGGATTGAAACTCAGAAGCAAAGTAATTTGCCTACAACTCCTGTTCAGTGGTAACATCGGGACAAAAAATGAAGTTTTCAATTTCTCAGTAAAATTCTCCTTTTCAATTCTACTGGGCTCAAAAAATATTAACTTAATTGGCCTTTTCCCAACAGAAGTTGTTTGTCATCCAAAAGAGCAGAGTTCAGCTTTGCCCTGTGATTTTTATACAACCTGAAATGAAGTGACCTCTCAATGTAAAGTAATCCCTTGTTTTCCCATATGGGCTGAAATAACATATCTGGCCGCCTTAAATAAATCAACTTTTAGGGATATATATAAGATAATTCAAATGTCAATGTCAATTTAATTCAGTAAGTTGCAGATTTTTAAATAATAGAATATAACATTAATTTAGAGAAAAATTAGAGACAACATTATTTTTTAAATTATTACACCATTTTGCTTTCCATAAGTTATTTGAAACTCAGCTTTTAAAAGGGTGACTTTATAATGCTGCCATAAGTGCTGGAAATTCACATAACAGTAGGACAGTTAATTCTTATTTCATCCTCCAAAGATGTATTCATGATTTTCCACAACCTAACCACATACTGTATTGCTTTTTAAAGGCTTATTCAAAAATTTGTTTTCAGCAATATGTCCAGGAATACTTAGTAGACTTTGTTAAATTTTCTGGTGCCCCTTTAAACCTGCTCTAGCCTATTTCAAGACCACTGCTGATTGAAATAATAATTGTCTATCTCAAAGAAAAGTCAGTTGTTCAAAAAACAAGAACTGAGAGCACCCGAGAGCATGACCTTTATAATGATTCAAATACAAGATGACTCTTTTCAGAGTACAAGTCTGAGGATAAAGACTTCACTCCACATGCAGGCATTCAGGGTATCTTCAACCAGACATAAGGCCGATATGCCCTCAGGAAAGAACAAAGTCAGCAGCTCTGCAGACCAACAGATTATCTTTATCAACACCAAAAAAAAAAAAAAAACTCAACAAAAGGACCTATTGTTTACTTTCGTAAATTAGAATCCATACGGCAGACATACCTAAATCCACGAGGATAGCATGCTGCTGAGCCGTGAGCTGTTTTAAAAGCTCTTTATAGGATATGTCAGGAGGTTGTTGTTTATTAGGCAATCTGTGTCTCAGACGATATTGCAAAGCTAGGAACTGCCAGATTTCTCCTCTTCGACTTTTGGGAACACCTGCAATCAAAGAGATAAGAAAGCAAGGCCTTGAAGACTGGAGTGATGTTCCTAAATCACAATTGATTAACTATAATGCTTCAAATAGACAGCCATACTACTACATACAAACAGCCATACATACATGTGTCCTGTGTCCCATGCTAACCACACAGTATGCAAGCATATTTTGACAGTTTTAATCCTCTAGCTGCTGCCTTACAAAAGAAACCCTCAAATAATGAGGAAAATAATGGCAATATTAACAAGAACACCAGCCACTATTGATTGAGAGCCTAATACAACATGTATTGAGGAGGTGTAGCTTTTGAGCATTGCAATTACAGAAACTGCACCTCAACCATTCACAGGTGCTTAATGAGACAGGTAATTACTACTATCTATACTTTACAGATGGCAGAGCTGAGGCAGAAAGAGGCTAAGTCACTTCCCAGATTCTCATAGCTAGTGCAGTTGAGAATCCAAACTCTAGTTTCAGAGGCCAAATTCTCAAATACTGAGATGTATGACTGCTTATTTTCACCTTTTATTTGGTTTGAAGCTAGTAACAAATGCTAATATTCATACTCTGATTTCTAAATATCTGTCATTAAAAAGTTACTTTGTAAAAGAGAATTAAATAACATTTTTACGGTCCACAAAATAATGAAATAAAAATGGTAAATACAATACAAAGAGAGTGCTCCAGAACGTCACTTAGCCTTTGAGAAGAAAGTAGCTAGGCTATACAATGCCTCCTTCATTCATGTATAATGAAATAGTAACGCCAGTGTGCTTGAAAACCAAAAACAAGCAATTCAAAGTATGTTAAAACTATGTTTTTTATGCTAAGGGACAGGAAGTAAAGCCCTGGGAGGGACATAAATCAATTCTCTGCAGGAAAGGTAATTTTATTTCACTGCTTTCAGTCCAAAAAGACTAGATATGGGATAGATTCCTGAGTTCTAGCTGGGTAGAGGAAGGTTTAATGGCGCTAATCTTTTTGGAATGCGGTATCACAGTCTGCAGAAGCTGAAAGTATTCTTGTCCAAAAACTACACTCCAGGCTCCTGAACATGAATTATAAGGTCCTCCACAGGGTATGCCTTGAAACTACTATTTTTAGTTCCATTACCTCCCATTCCCTGCCTTTTTAAGTATACACTACATATTCACATACTCAAGCAGCTTATGGTTATTGTCAGACCTCCAGTTTCTTGTTTCTACTGTTACCTTTATGGAATCCCAAGCTCCTCCAGTTGATCGCCTAGTATGTCTCCATTTGTCTTTTAGGAATGAGCCTGTATGCCATTCTTCTGCAGAAACTCTCCCTAACATCTCTAGGAGTAAGACTCCCTTCTCACATACTATGTGACTCAAGACTGTAATATTAGCATATTGGATTACAGTTAGTGCTATACTGTATATCTGTCTAGTTTCCTCATTTAGATGGTGAACTGCCTGAGAATAATCAGCATATTTTCATCTCTGAATGATGAAATCCAAGAATATACCTTGCTACTTATATATTTGTTGAATGAATGAATGATCTTACATAAAAAGTCATTTGTAAAGGGTAACTTTCATTAGCCCATTAAACGGATCACTGTTAAGGAGAGGGCTGTTATGTTAACCATCCAATAACAATTTGAAAAAGGTAATTCACTTCACTTATTTATTTGTGGCTGTGTTGAGTCTTCATTGCTGCATGCCGGCATTCTCCAGCTGCAGCGAGAAAACAGTTGTTTTCTCTTTGTTGCAGCGTGTGCACTTCTCACTGTGGCTACTACTCTTGCTGCAAAGCATTGGCTCTATAGTGTGGGCTCAGCAGTTGTGGTGCATGGGTATAGTCGCCCCACAAAATGTAAAATCTTCCCGGACTAGGGAACAAATCTGTGCTCCTGCACTGGCAGGCAGATTCTTAACCACTGGACCACCAGAGAAGTCTGGCAATTCACCTTAGTTAAATATTTATTGAGCATCTAACATACAGCAGAGAACAGAGCATGGCATTAAAGAAACCTCATCATTGAGAGTTGAATAAGTCCATTCTCAGGAAAATTAGTCTCATTCATTTAGTAAATAACATGTAAGATGCTGTCTTAGGTGTTAGGAGTATGGGGGGGTAGTGAGAAAACATTTAACAGATAAACACATAGATACAAAATTATAAACTATGGGAAGCACAATTAAAGGGAAAAAATCATGAGAAAGAATAACACAGCAAAACTATTTTTTTGGGGGTTGGGGGGGCACACTGAGGAAATGGTATTTAAACTGAGAGCTGAGGGAGAACAGGATTCTCCAGGCTGGGAGTGTAGGCAGCAATCACTTTGGCAAGAAGAATGTATGGAGGCCCTGAGAGGAGCAGAGAGAGGGGGCACAAAGGAGGAGTGAGAAGAAGATGTGATGGAAAGAAAGGGAGCCGGGAAATAGGCAGTGGCACCCCACTCCAGTACTCTTGCCTGGAGAATCCCATGGACGGAGGAGCCTGGTAGGCTGCAGTCCATGGGGTCGCTAGGAGTCAGACACAACTGAGCGACTTCACTTTCACTTTTCACTTTCATGCATTGGAGAAGGAAATGGCAACCCACTCCAGTGTTCTTGCCTGGAGAGTCCCAGGGATGGGGGAGCCTGGTAGGCTGCCGTCTATGGGGTCGCACAGAGTCGGACACAACTGAAGCGACTTAGCAGCAGCAGCAGCAGAGAGGACAGAAGAGGGAGGGAAGGGAAGCTGGAGCATCTAATCAAGAAAGAGCCGGTGAGATTTCGCAGTGTTAAGAATCCACCTGCCAATGCAGGAGACATGGGTTGGATCCCTGGTCCGGGAAGACTCCACATGCTGAGAGGTAACTAAGTCCATGTGCCACAGCTGCTGATGCCCAGTACCCTAGAACCCATGCTCTGCAGTGGGAAGCGGTAACAATGAGAAACGCATGCACTACAATTAGAAAATAGTCCCTGCTCACCACAACTAGAGAAAGCCTGTGCACAGCAATGAAGACCCAGTGCAACCAAAATAAATAAATAAAAATTATTTTTTAAAAAGACTAAGGGTTAATACGAAAAGCAAAAACTTAAAGCTTTTAAAAAACATAGAATATCTTTATTAAAAAAAAGAAAAGGAAGAAAGAAAGAAATGGTCTGTGCCATATCAGGATGCAGCTTAGTTAGCATCTTTGGAGCACAGGCTACAAGGTGGGGAAAGGTAGAAAATGAGATGAGAAATGAAAGAAGGAGAGATCAAGGAGAGCTTTGGGCACAGTGCTAAGAAGTTTCAACTCTGTTTTATAAGAAATGGGAAGATGAGCACCTCTAAAACATCTCTGTAAGTCATACCGAAGAACAGTGGGATCTACATTTCACACACATTTGATTAGCCACTATTTTGTCTCCCAAACAATGCATTCAGTGGAAATCTTTGGGATTTCCATATCTTCAAGGAAAAAGAACATGTACCAGGTTTGTAAGCACAGCATCTTACAAAATTAATCTTAATTTTAACTTAATTATGCAACAGCTTCACATTATCATAGGCTTTTAAGATTCATGATCAAGTTACATTGGGATCTTTATTTTATGCCCAGCAGGTCATAGAGATTCTCATTTTAATATATTGAATCTGAGTCACAGAAACGGCAAGTAAGCAATTCACACGTTAGTTTTAATTTTAAATTTAAGATGTTTAAATGTCAGTCATTTTATATGACAAAGCGGCAGTGCAATATAAGGCTGAATAAAAGCAATGTTTCAAAAATTAACAAAAGAAAAAATAGATGGTAGGACAACTGATTGCTAACTAATAATATAGATTTGTATAAAAACATACAAGTAGGTGAACATATATATATAAATAAATACTTCTGAGCAAATAATGGGAACGAGTCAAGTTTATAAGTTCGATATTTTTATGGATATGATCAAAGATTTGTACTAATGCACATGCTCTTTCCTTAGCAAATGATAACTCTTGAGTTGAAAACAGCTGACTGAAGAGGCAGGAAACTGTAGAAAACGTGCCTGCTATCTCCTCGGGACAGGACTGCCATTAGCACCACGTTCCTACCAACATAGTCACTAACTATAGGAGCAAACAAACTACTTTCCTTTTTTTATAGGCAAAGACAAAGAGAAAATTATGCTTAAGCTAGAGGAGTCAAAACAATCTCTGAAACTTTTCAAAAAAAAAAAAAAGATGACTAAGATGATCCAGAATACCTTCTTTAAGAGAAGTATGAATATCTTCCATATCGCATCTGATTTTAGCTCTGCAGTTTAACAACTTCTTATCCCAGATTGTTAAGACCTCCTTCTGACATGCACCAACTTCTTCATAATCCAATTTAACTTTTCTGGACTGCAGTTCATCTCTGCTTGCTAAGAAAGAAAGAGTTTGCATTAAGACTAATACATTTTAAAACACAGAATTTGTAATGTTTTATTGCCTTTGTAAAACCTCAGCATATGACTTTTAGGAATCAACCACTAACATTTTCTCAAAAGAAAAATTTTTGTAAAAACTGGAAGATACATGAAAAGTTTTCAAATTTTGAGTCATTTCATGTATTAAAAAAAAGAAAAACAGGAATAACTTCTAAGGAGGTTTTACTCTATATCTTACAGATGACAAGTCTCCTAGACAGAAAAAACAAACCATGTTTTCCAGGCTAGAAATTTCAAATATTTGATAAATATGATAGATAACTACAAAAGTGACAGTTTGCTGTTTCATTGTTAATACCATTAAAATGTTAATATTTTATATCCTATATCTATAAGAGAATAATGCCTCAGGCTAACCTTGATTTGATAAATATTTGATCATGATAGCCTGATACATTTTTATAATTATTTCCAGAGTTACCCACACTGTCTTTAGCCACACAGACACTAGGTTACATATTCCTGTGTCCATTTTTAATAATCTTTAAAAGGAAAGTCCATTTCACTGAAGTTAACATTTTCATTTTTCAAAATAATACCAAATTTTCTCTGACTTGATTGTCTAAAATCTAAGCCCAGAGTTCATGAAAAGAAATGTTTATAAAAGCAACCAGTATCTACACCTCAGCTTTATCTTGAAGAACTGATTCCAAAAGGGGAGAAGGGTGAAAAAACATGAAAGTATATTTCTTCTCTCTCATTAGGACCACATGGAACGGAAGAGCTAAGTGTAATCTGTAATCACTGAAGCTCCAGGGCTCAGCCAGCTTACCTCCTGCAACACAAATCTCTGTCAGGCATCCAAAGTCCTCGACAGCACAAAAATAGCAGAATGAGTATTACTCTTTACTTAATGTTGAAGCCATTTCAAAAGAATTAAACCGTCTTATAATAGACTACTATTCTGGCAGGGCAGTAGAAATTTCTACTTAAAAGTCCACACATAATCAAAAGATAAATCAAACTATCAAAAATTCCTCCTAGATACCACTAGATGGCTTTCTAGCATAGTTTAGTTTTGCTTTTCAATATCTGCCGAACTGATGCTTTTGAACTCTGATGCTGAAGAAGACTTTTGAGAGACCCTTGGACAGCAAGGAGATCACACCAGTCAATCCTAAAGGAAATCAGCCCTGAATATTCATTGAAAGGACTGAAGCTGAAGCTGAAGCTCCAATGCTTTGGCCACCTGATGCGAACAGCTTCACTGGGAAAGACTGATGCTGGGAAAGACTGAAGGCAGAAGAAGAGGGCAACAGAGGATGAGGTGGTTGGATGGCACCACCGATACAATGAACATGAACTTGGGCAAATTCTGGGAGATAGTGAAGGACAGGGAAGCCTGGGGTGCTGCAAAGAGTCGGACATGACTTGGCAACTGAACTGCAACAATTTGTTTTATATTTCTCTAGGATTATCACAGAGAAAGCTAATAATTAACATAATCTGACATATAACTTTACTAATTATATTTTTCATAATGGATTAACCATATTATTTCCTCAGATTTTTTTTCTCCAATCTTCTCTGGATCATTATTCACTTAAAATAATAATAACCATCATCTACACCCTGAGGATAAAGTACTAAGTAAGAACAGTTAATATCTGCCCTGGTTACCCAGGAAAGAACAAAGAACTCTGAAAAAATGCTTATCCATTGGCTAACATTTGTAATGTGTTAAGCTATTTTTTTTTTTTGCCTTTGTTACTTAAGTACAGAAATAAAAACAGAACTGACAAAGGGTTCTGATCATATATTCTAAATGTCACCTCTTCTCTTATTCTGTCAATTTATACAGCCATATATAATACACAGAATATGCAGTCATTTATAGTAAAACATTTCATTTCTTTATATTAACTATATATTTGAGAAATACAATATGGTATACGGGGAAAAGCCTAAAAACTGTGGTAAATAAACTGGAATTTTCATACTTGTTTGCCAGTATAACACTGTTTGACCTTAGGTTAATTTTCTTAGCATCCCCAAGCCAGTCACTAACTCAGCTGCAGAATGAAAAATGGAGCTAAATAATCTCTAAAGTCATTTCCAGTTCAAACAGTCTATGATTCGAAAATTACCCATTAATATTTAATATAATACTCTACTGCACATACTCCTGTTAATGAAATCCAATTTCATGGTTTAAATGTTTTAAGAAAATAATAACCATCTTTTTTCAACCTCTTCTTCTGTTTATGAGTTAGTTCAAGATATAATCAACTACAAAAAACATAAATTAAATTCCTTTCAAAATCTATGGAAGCTTGAGTGGGCATACTATTTATCACATCAAACTTTTAAAATCTATGTTAATAACAATTAATTGCTTTTTTAATTTGAAAGAAAAGATTTGTTTCCTAAAGATATATAAAAGTCTTATAAACTTTTCATTCTGCTAAGAATATAGTGTTAAGCAAAAATAAATTGTGCCCTAGCAAACTAAAAAGTAAAAAATTTAGTTGAACAATAGATATAGTAAGAGGAATCTTTAGATGGTGAACACAGAAATGTGAATACCTGCCTATACTAAAAGAAGCTTCATTGAAAGACAACATAATAAAAGCAAGTCAGAGAAAAACCTAGATTATAATTTTCCAATAATCTTAAAAGTCAAAGGCCTACATAAGCTAAACCATTCATTTTACAAATGTGAAAAAAAGGCCCTTGAAATTAAGTGATTTGCCCAAGATAAGGGCTTTAAAACATTTTTCAGATTTTGGTACTGTCTACACATCTCCCTGTGTGTGATTCTATCAGCACTAGGGTAAATGTCATCATTATTTCAGAGTCTGGAAAACACATTCTAATGCATTTGGTATTCATAAATTTAATAGTCAAGCACTATGAATAGTACAATAGCTGCTATAAACTGTCCAATTTAAATTTTAATGACTTCAACATGATTTTTAAATAGAAAATTCATAAAACAGTAACAAAACATAGCACTTTTGATTTGTCAAGAGATAATTAGTTGAACTGGATGCAATATAATTCATTTAAAATAAGAATATTTCTCATATTATGAATACAGTTGACCTGAAGCTTGAAAATCATATTTGAAGAGAATTTACTTTTTCATGTTTAAGTCTTTTTTCTAAATTATACACAAAGATGTTAAACTTTAGTCATATTAAAGCCACTGACTTCATATTATATACATTCTATTACCTTCTATTATTCTATCACCCAAATATACTCAAAAGGCATGTGATGTTTTAAATCTATCAAACAGAAATACAGATTTCTTAGGCTAACCTTTCCCCTGTCATGACCACCTCACGAACTAGAAAGAAACAATCTTCATCAGTAGCTATTCTAGTAAAAGTGTGTATACAGATTGAGAATGGGGGAGAGTATTAACAAGCTACACCTTTAAATTTCAGTATCATATCATGATGCCCTTTGGCCCCGTTTGAAGAGCTAACCTTCAAGTTTCTGGTTTTCTTTCTCCATTCGCAGCAACAGGATCTGCTGGTGTATAGCTTTTCTCCACAAACACCTCAGTTCCTCCGACTTGTTTCTCTCTTCACCCTTTTCTGGGTCCTCTTCATCAGACATGAATATCATCAGCGGTTCCTCCTCCATGGTGGGAGCAAGAGGGGACAGCGGCAGCAGCTCACTCCTGTCCAGGCCATCTGCAGAGAAGAAAATAGTGAGAGGCATTCCAAAGTCGCAACCCAGACCACACAAGTCCTCTCTGGAGGAGAGTCCACTCTCTCCTTCTGGGTTCCGCCTTTAAAGCCGTACACGAAGCTGCCCCGCCCAGTAAACTGTCCGTTTCTGGAACTAATGATTTGAGTCAATTCACTAGACTGAATTCCCCTTTCAGATTTCCCTCTGCTGAAACGAAAGCATGTATGATGTCACTACTTCTTCTTTCCGCACAAAATGACCTATAAGATAGGTGCTCCAAACTGACCTGGCCTTTCCCCAGGGTTCAGCACTTCCGCAATTGACAACATCTCTGTATATTCTCTGAGCGTGCAAAACAAAACAAAACAAAAAACAGCTCAGTGACTCTGGGCACAGCCTGGCTCAGAACTCTCTGCTCACTCCTGAAACGAGGGACTCAGTCATGTCCAACTCTTTGCAACCTCACGGACTACAGCCCTCCAGGCTCCTCTATCCATGAGATTTTCCAGGCAAGAATACCAGAGTCGGTTGCTGTTCCCTTCTCCAGGGGATCCTCCTGACCCAGGGACTGAATCCATGTCTCCTGAGTTAGCAGGTGGATTCTTTATCACTGAGCCACCCAGGAAGCCCCTGCAACTCTATTACCCAATTTCCAGAGTTCATTCTCACCCTCCATTCCAGGCCATCTTGTGCACGGTTGCCAATTTATTTTCCTATTAACAAACATGATTCTGTGTCTTAAAACATTTCAGTGGTTGCATATATCCCAAAGTCCAAACTCCTGGGAATAGCACATTGATCGCTTTAGACTTTGGCCTTAATCTTTCCAACCTCTTATCTCCATCCTCCATTCTCTGCTCTCACGATGCTGGCTTTCTCATGACTCCCTGACCCACAAAGTCCTCTGCAATGACGCTAGCGCTTTTCTGGTCCCTCTTTTCAAAAGATGTTTCTCCCAGCAATGAGTTTGAATAAAATACTTAACTTTTTTTGAAAAACATTCTCTGACTACCCCAGCAGAGTTAATTTTGCCTCTAGAAACGTTGTTTTCTTGGGTTGTTTTCTTTATTAATTGACCTCTTCCCTAAATGGCAACCCACTCCAGTATTCTTGCCTAGAAAATCCCATGGACAGAGGAGCCTGGTAAGATATAGCCCATGGGGTCACAAAGAGTTGTATACAACTGAGCAACTTCACTTCACTACTCTTATTTACTTCCTTAATAATTTTTTAAAAATCTTATTGTATGAATTTAAAACTTAGTACATTTGAATTTTGCTTTCTTGGTTTTAGAACTGCCCTCTAAATACCACTCAATTTTGACACATAGGGATCCAATCATATTTTCTAGTTTCTAGGAAAACAGTTTTCAGTTTCTAAACACATGAAATTTTTTAGTTATCCTCTAATTCTTCCTCTTCCTTTCCTCCTTTCCTTCCTTTTTTCCTTCTGCAGTGTGATCAGAGAATATAGTATGAATAGAAGACTCTTGAGAGTCCCTTGGACTGCAAGGAGATCCAACCAGTCCATTCTGAAGGAGATCAGCCCTGGGATTTCCTTGGAAGGAATGATGCTAAAGCTGAAACTCCAGTACTTTGGCCACCTCATGCAAAGAGTTGACTCATTGGAAAAGACTCTGATGCTGGGAGGGATTGGGGGCAGGAGGAGAAGGGGACGACCGAGGATGAGATGGCTGGATGGCATCACTGACTTGATGGACGTGAGTCTGAGTGAACTCCGAGAGATGGTGATGAACAGGGAGGCCTGGCGTGCTGCGATTCATGGGGTCGCAAAGAGTCGGACACGACTGAGCGACTGAACTGAACTAAACTGAACTGAATCAAGATTATCTGGAATTCATTTAAAAATCTTTACAGCCAAGTACATAAATAATTTTTACAACTATTCCATGTGTGCTGAAAATAAATAAATTTTCTCTATAGGTGACAAGGTTCTATACAAATATCAGATCAAGCTTGTTCAATTGTGTTTCTCAAATATTATCTATGTCTAATTTCTCTAGACTTAATTTTCACAGAGGAGTATGTTAAAATCTCCCATGAAAGTTATTTATTCATTTCTCTCTCAAATTCTCTTTAGTTTATTTTAGTGTTCTCATCATCATTAAATCTTTCTGTTCTTTGTTACACTTAGTTTGCCCCCTTGTATATTTTGCTTTCATTCCTTATAGGTCTAATATGGAAAGAGAGCTGCTGAGTGACGTCTACCGAGCGTACCTACATACACTTCTTTATCGTTCAGTGTTTCTATGTGACTTTGTTTTATGTGTGACTCGTAAAAAATGCTGCTTTTCCAAAAATAAAAAGACCTCTGACTTCTTTTCTATCACTACTCTTAGTTCCCTCTGCATGATGAAGCAGGCCCCCAAACAGGTTTTGGAAATTCCTTCCTTCCTTCATTCAACAGCATTCACTGTTTGTCTAGCAGGTTCTAATGATACATGACTATCTTGATATCCACTAGCTCGGATGTAACATAGAGACGCTACTTCTCTACTGTAATCATTTAATTCTCTTTGTACAAAAGGCATCGCCTTCCATTGCCGAGTCTACGACAGTAGTGAGAAGTTAGTGGCTGGTGAACGAACCCTGCTGCATCGCGGAGGGAGATTTGCTCATGGGCGAGGCAACCCTGAGGAAGATGCGCTGCCGCCAGGAAACTCGGCGAGGAGTGACAGGCGTTCCTCCAGCGTTTAGGGACTCATTGCTGCAGGTGGACGAGGTCCTTTTTCTCCCCTCTCCATCACTGTGGAAAGCACAGAAATAGATAACTTGTGAAGGCAACTGCGTAACGTGATCTTCCATAACAAAACGGTAGCACAAGCCATTCACAAGTTCTACCAGAGCAAGCACAAGCCACAGGCAACATGGAGCGATGCATCGCGAGGCACACGGATCACCCAGGCCACGACATCCTGGGACAGGTGCAGTCCAGGCACAGCCCACCTATCAGAAGCTTACCTGTTTCTACTCTTTCCATAGGAGCCAACCACTCCAAGTTCTATCCTGAGCAATTGAAGCGCTTATACAGAGGAGCAAAAGCTAACTAATGACCTCATCATTTGTTGAAAGAATTTTAATTAGTAGTATATTCTAAACATTGTAAATACTTTATTCAAAGATCATAAGAGCTTTTCTTATAGCTTTTATAGAACGGACGGATAAGATAGCTTCTAGTTGCCTCTAACTGTTACAATCCATCTCGAAAGTGTTAACCATCAATAGTTGGATCATGATAGAAAGTAACCTGAACAAAGACAGGACAGTCAACCTTGGGATTACTGTTAAGTGATATATTAAAGAAAAAACTGTGACCAAATCAACTGGATAGGTTACATTTTAAAATACTAAACAGATTTCTTTAGAGCAGGACTTCTTAGAGACCATAATATGCAGGCATGCACTGTGACTCACCAAAGGCAAATAGTATACAGAAATTCCCTAACTTGCTTAAATTATTTGACCCCAGAATCACTTTCCTTAACTTTCTTAGGGGGGCAGGGGTGAGGTAGGCAGTTGGGGATGTCACATCTTTCTACGTTAATGCTTTGCAATATGAACATACAGTAATGCTGGTCTGCTCTAAGAATTTCATTTTCTAGAAAAGAGTACTCTAAATTCTGCTGGGGCTATCTGCAGGAAAAGGTCATTTTTTTTTTTAGAAAGTCATTATGACTCAAACTTAACTTTTGAGACCAATTATGTTAGCAGCCAAAACACCATGCAATAACTGTTGCCACTTATGGTGGTGGGAATATTTTGCTTTTTTACATTTTAAAGTCTCTGAGCTTCCTGAGAGAATGATGAACAATATTTGCATGTGGTGATTCCAACAAGTGAAGGTGCAAAATTTCTGATGGAACCAAGCAGTGTTAGTAGTTAGTGCAGAAATGAAACTCAGCTAGAAAAGCCACCACCTCACTCACATACTCAGAGGAACTGCCTAAGGCTGCTGCTGCTGCTAAGTCGCTTCAGTCGTGTCCGACTCTGTGTGACCCCAGAGATGGCAGCCCACCAGTCTCCACCGTCCCTGGGATTCTCCAGGCAAGAACACTGGAGTGGGTTGCCATGTCCTTCTCCAATGCATGAAAGTGAAAAGTGAAAGTGAAGTTGCTCAGTTATGTCCAACTCTTTAGCGACCCCATGAACTGCAGCCTACCAGGCTCCTCCGTCCATCGGATTCTCCAGGCAAGAGTACTGGAGTGGGTTGCCATTGCCTTCTCCGCCCTAAGGCTGAGACAATCAGAATTCAGAAGAGCCAGTCAGCCCTTGTCTGTCGTATTTGTATTTACTTTGCCTATCCATACTAACAGTTGTTTCTAATCTTGATCTTTCTTTCTAGATTAGGGAAATTAAAGTTAGGAAAAAGACATATTTTTGAGCTACTTCACAGACAGCAAGTGACATGCTGAACCATGATACTTCAGGAAGTAGCTGATGCACATCCCCGTAGAGTCAAGCCCATTTTGTTATATATCCTGGATAATGTTATAACCTTAATATGAGTCCACAGTTCACCACTCTCTGTAACACTGACTGTGTCCACCTTTACTTCCCCTTTGGAAAGCCTTAATTCAATATTTTCCTTTTGGGAACTATAATTAATTCTATATATAATAGCTATATCCTAAGAAACACTCTTAACTGTACCCTGTATCTTCATTTGTATAACACTATTTGTATAACTGTTTGGCAGTTATGTGTTAAATGCCCAACTCAAGGATGTATTTCTAGCTCCTAGTATACCAACTAGTAATTAATGGTAAGCCCCCAACAAAAGAGGTTTCCCTGGTGGCTCAGTGGTAAAGAACCCACCTGCCAATGCAAGAGATGTGGGTTCCATCTCTGGGGCAGGAAGAAACCCTGGAGAAGGAAATGGCAAACCACTCCTGTATTCTTGCCTGGTAAATTTCATGGACAGAGGAGCCTGGCATGTTATGGTCCACAAGGCCACAAAGAATTGGACTGCTACTGCTAAGTCGCATCAGTCGTGTCCAACTCTGTGCGACCCCATAGACGGAAGCCCACCAGATTCCCCCATCCCTGGGATTCTCCAGGCAAGAACACTGGAGTGGGTTGCCATTTCCTTCTCCAATGCATGAAAGTGAAAAGTGAAAGGGAAGTCGCTCAGTCGTGTCCGACTCTTCGCAACCCCATGGACTGCAGCCTACCAGGCTCCTCCGTCCATGGGATTTTCCAGGAAAGAGTACTGGAGTGGGATGCCATTGCCTTCTCCAAAAGAACTGGACACGATTTAGCAACTGAACAATAAACTCAACAAATATCTGTGGAATACATTGATATTGCTGCTGTTCAGTTACTCGGTAGTCGCCGGCTCCTTGTGACCCCAGGGACTGGTCTCCACTATCTCCCGGAGTTTAATCAAACTCATGCTGGCTTGGCTTGTCAGGAATAAATAAAAGATCTACCGTCTTAAAATCTTTTGTTGATCGTCATGATTTTCAAGTTTTTCTGGCAAAAAGTTCTAATAGCATCATTTCCCAAAAGCACAGACTAAGGTGTCAATGCTAAGTACTAACAATGACAATACATAATAAACAACATAAGGCATCTTTTTTTCCCGATAGTAACACACTGACATAAGAGTATCCAATTTATAAGTTAATCCTAGGAAGCTAAGTGACTTATATAAAAGCAACAATTTCAATGCCTCACAGGATAAGTGTTCAATAAATCATAGTTTCTTTTAATGCTTAGTATATCTAACAACAAAATTAGACTAAACCAAAGCAAAGGGATTCTGAAACTTTTGTATTTTAATGCTGGAATTAAAAAGATCTTTTCAAATTCAGTGTTAATAACAAAGCAAGTGTCTGGGTAGTACTAAAAGTACAATTGAGAAGAACCCATGTCGTTTTCATTATTGTCTGTAAAATATACAATTTTGGGGGAATAGGTTATAAAACTGGTGCATAATGTACCCTTATATCATCTCGCTGTTACAAATTTCATAATATTATGAAAATTTCATAATATCTAAAAGTTAAAATTCTGTAATCTAAACAAACTGCCAAAAAGACACATTTTCCTCATATGTCTGGAATTTAATGGCCAGTAATAAGTGAAAAATTAACCATCAAAATATAAGATAATGTTATATGAAAAGGAAGAACTTATATAACAGGCCATTGACCCTTTATCATGTACTAGAAAACGACATCCTGAAAAAGCAGTTTGGTGGCCAAGATAAGGCAAAAATTGCCTGCTTCATCTACTAAGAAAAACGTGTATCCAGAAGTCCGGGTCCAGAAAAAGGTTTCAACAGGCAGTGCGTACATGCAACTTATGGCACTTTACTTTTTGATTCAGATTTAATCAGCAACCTAAGATTCCTAAGGCAGTAATTTTAAGAATCAAAACCGTGTCCATCAAAATTCTTAATCTCCCTATGGTTGATTCTTGTTGATGTATGACAGAAAACCACAAAATTCTGTAAAGCAATTATCCTTCAATTAAAAAATGTAAAACAATTATGAAATTCATAGAAGAAAATATATGATGAAATCTTCAAGATTTTGAGTTAGATTAAGGCTCCTTAAATATGTCACCAAAACCACAGGTGAAAAGAAAATATGTAAAAAAAAAATTCTTTCTCTCACTTCGGAAACTTCACTGGGCTGAGGGGGTAAGTTTTTGTTTGAAGTTTTTAATTTTTGTTTGTTTTTTGCCTTTTTTTTTTTTTTTTACTACAATATTAGTTTTCACTTCAGTTTCTCCTTTAAGTAATCCTAGGTAATGTCCACCTTTGGAGTAAAATTAAAAACAAAACAACATGTATTTTTTTATAGTAATAAAAAAGCTAAAACAAATAGACATACCATGTGCCAGGCACTGTCCTATGCATTTCATAAGTATGAACTCATTTCAACCTCACAGCAACTTTATGGGGTAGATGGTATTACAATTCCTATTTTTAGTGAGAAAACTGAGGCAGAAAGAAGCTAAGTCATTTGCCAACAGTCTCAGGGATATAGTGGGGAAGTCAGGATTCAAACCCAGGCAATCCAGAATCCAGACACTGAGGTTCTGTAGTTTACTATGTCAAGGCAAATATCCTTTGCATTAGTTCAGACAAAGCCCTATTGGTTCTTAAAAATAAAGCTGTCAGGACTCCCAGGTTCCCCTGTATTTCTAGGGTAAAAAATTAGTCTGTAATTAGCATTAAGTCTTTAGGTCAGTACTTCTCTTTCCTTTTTTTTTTAATGGAATAATGTCATTTTACATTATTATAGAGTATTACTATATTATGGGTTCATTTATGTAAATGTCTCACTTCGTTTTCTTTTGAAACCACTGGATTTCAAAATGTAAACATTTTTTTATTTTTAAATAGGAGGATCAAATAGAAAACACATTAGTATGTATACCAACATATATTGGAGAAGGAAATGACAACCTACTCCAGTATTCTTGCCTGAGAAATCCCATAGACAGAGGATCCTGGTAGGTCCACGGGGTCGCAAAAGAGTTGGACACAACTAATCCACTAAACAATAACAACAAAAAGAAAACCACTTAACAGAAATCTGAAAAGCCTTTCTCTTTGTAAATGCCTTAAGAAAGGCTGCATGGAATAACACGGTATTGCAAGTTGAGAGTTTTTCCCACAAGGCCCATAGTACGATTTAATTCATAAGTACTTTAGGTGGACTAATAGCTTATGTAAGCCCTGGTTTCAACTGGGTACCCATCTATCATCCTATGGAATATCTTTACTAATTAAATAAAACTGAGAATGAGCTAATCGAGTGGAAATCAATTAAGCTGAATCAAATGAGATAGATTCATCAATGTGTAAAACAAAAAAACAGTAACAAAGAATTTTATTTCCTAAACTCTAGACTGAATGAAAACGAATTTTTTAATTAAGTTCTTTGCATTGGAATTTTAAATATCTCTAGTGAGCTCATTTGCTTACTCACATTCTTATAACTTAATGTTATATAAATTATATCAAGCAAGATATTAAAACTTTCTGGGGTTCAGTCTAACCATATACAAAATAATAGGCCAGATGACCACTAAGGTAAAACACAGACCTACTTCCATGCCTATAGTAGAACCTTCTAGAAGGACACAGAAAATCTTAACATTTCTGTTGGGCTTTTGGAAGTAGATAAGAAATATTACTGAAATGGTCTTACATGCAACCATTAAAAACTGTAGGTCAATTACAAGTCTCAGTCACTTTTTATCTTATTAATGTGGCCCCAAATAATTTTTTTTCTTTGAACATCTCATGCTAGCCCAATCTTTTATACTGGATTTTAACTCCCATTAGAAAGAAATCTAAATGTCAGTGACCCCAACAGGAAGATAGGAATGTCTGTTTTCCACTGGGCCTGTGATATGAGCAAAGCATAGAAACTAGGAAAGAATAATCACTTTCAGTTAAGCTATTCAGCAGTGATTCTGGACATTTACCACAAAAAGCATGTGTGTGAGGAGGAAGAAATGTCATCACAGATGTGGTCAGACTTCCATAAAAAGGAAGTAGGTGTTTTCCTGTGTCCAGCCCAGTGGGAGGTCTGGAAGGCCACAGCAGTGTCTCAAAGTAACCCATGTGTCAGCAGTTAAGATGAACAGAAATAGACTAAGAATATTTTTCAGGGAAAACCAGATTTGATTTCTTTTAGGATTCTTATTTCTGCATCTACTTGGGATTTGAAATAAACTCCTTAAATGTACATATGTACCTCCAAACTAGCAAATTCACTTACTTCCACCAGTTTCAAATTTGAATTAATCTCTACTGAGGGCCACAGCAGAGTCCTAAGGAAATGTCAACGTGGAATAGAGTAGAAACAGGATTTGTTTACAATCAATCTTTTATATGATCATTCATAATCTTTGATTACACCAGGAGTCATTTTCCCCCTCTTATATACCCCTCACATCACCAGAAGGATGGCATGCATGGAGAAGATAGCCAAAACTGATTTTTTAAGTGACTGGTAATAATCAGTTAGAAGAATTAATAAATTGGTAAATGAAAATATTTAGACCTCTAATCACCTTGATTCTGAAGCAGTGTCTTGTCTAGTACCACAGGAAAACAAGGAACGGCATTAGCACAGAAAAAAAGTGATGTCCAAAACCAGGATTTAGGATAAAAAGGCATTCCCATAAGACATCAATAAAGTACAAATAATTTCAATATTGTACCATGAATAATTACACGATTTTTATCAGATAATATGAGAAAACTATAGAACCAAACTACAGCACAAAGTACTTGTCAGCAAAAACCTATTTTGTCACTGAAAAGTTTTAGAAGTAGATGAAATGACTATCAATTGACCAGTGAATTTCAATATAAATTTTTCAAATATAGGCTCAAAAGCTGAGAAGCAACAATAAGGAGGAAACAGATGCTTGTTTATGAAGGATATATTATATTTGCTAAATGGACATTATGTAAATATACCATCAGATTATGCATAATTATATTTCAGCTACTACACAATGAAATAATATTAAATTTTTAAGAATTAACTTGAAGTAAGGTAAAACAAAACATATATGTACTCCCTTTCCTTTAGCATTTCTCTGTTGTACAAATGAACCTACTTCTAAGTAAACCATGATATTAAAAGTATCTTGGCTTCTTTTTCTCAGCCTGTTTAACATCAATAATCTATATGTTTTTAATAACTAAAAATAGTGGTCCTGGAGAAGGATGCCTAATCTGAATTTCAAATTTCAAATGATCATGCTCTTTAAATAGTATTTGCTAACCTATGTGTTAACCTACTCTATACTTTGAAGTGAAGTCGCTCAGTCTTGTCCGATTCTTTGTGACCCCATGGGCTGTAGCCTACCAGGCTCCTCTGTCCATGGGATTTTCCAGGCAATAGTCCTGGAGTGGATTGCCAAGGATGCCTAATCTGAATTTCAAATTTCAAATGATCATGCTCTTTAAATAGTATTTGCTAACCTATGTGTTAACCTACTCTATACTTTGAAGTGAAGTCGCTAAGTCTTGTCCGATTCTTTGTGACCCCATGGGCTGTAGCCTACCAGGCTCCTCTGTCCATGGGATTTTCCAGGCAATAGTCCTGGAGTGGATTGCCAAGTACTTCTCCAGGGGATCTTCCCAACCCAGGGATTGAACCCGGGTCTCCCGCATTGTAGACAGACGCTTTACCGTTTGAGCCACCAGGGAAGTCTGTAAGTATTTACAGATCCACACTATGCCTCTAATAAGATATGAGCTACTCAAAGGAAAAGTATATTACATAGTTTTATGGACCTCTTCCTTTCTATTTTGAATAGTTGCATATATCATGGTAATTGTGTGCACATGATGTTTTCTCTGAAACCAGTGATAATGAGAGATGTAGAGTTCAGAAATTCCTGGCTTAAAGCCACACTCTTGAATATCTTCTTTCTTAGCAAACACACACTGAAGGATTCAGAGTAAAGGGACATGTTATCTGCAATCTACTCACAAATGGCTTAGAATAACAAAATATATATGCATATACGTATGCATGTATACATGGAAACAGAATGATAAAGCAAATGTGGCAAATGTTAAAAATGGATGAATATGGATAAAGGTTTAGCAGTTCTCCATAATAGTTTTGCAATTTTCCTATAAATCTGAAGCTATTTTATAATACTAATTAAAAAAAAATCTCTCTCCAAGGCTGTAGTAAATTTATGTCAAAGTAACTGACTAATTGAAATAAATCTATTAAGAGTGAATTCTGTCCAACAATTTTGCTACTGTGTAGACAGTTACTAACAATGCACAGATATGTACCAACGTAGACATGGATAATATCCAGGGAGCGTGCATGCATGCTCAGCCACTCAGTGGTGTCCAGCACTCTGTGATCCCATGGATGGTAGCCCACCGGGATCCCATGTCCGTGAAATTCTCCAGGCACAAATACTGGAGTGGGTTGCCGTTTCCTCCTCCAGGATATCTTTTCGACCCGGGGATAGAGCCTGTGTCTCCTGCATCTCCTGCATTTGCAGGTGGATTCTTTACCACTGAATCACCTGGGAAACCCCTATCCAGGGAGAGTACTCTATAAAAAACAAAAAACCAGAAATAACCTACCTGTCCACTGGAAAAGGAATGAATTGTGATGTAGTAAATGAAATACTATTCAGCAATACAAATGAATAAAGTGAAGTACACATAAAAGAATACATCTCATAAACAATTATTCAGTGAAAAAAGCCAGATATAAAAGAATTTATGCTGTATCATTCCATTTATAGAAAGTCCAAAACCAGGCAAAACTAAACTATGGTATCTGAGGTCAGGATGAGGAGTAGAGATTGGGTGGGGAAATGGGAGGAGCCGCCAGGGTGCTGGCAGCATTCCATGTGTTGACTGAGTCGGGGTGATGTGGGATGTTCACTGTGGTAATCCATGGAGCCAGATGCTTACAACTGGCATAATCTTTAATGAAATTTTAAGTGTCTTTTTGGCCTATTGATTCTAAGCTGTCAAATTACAAAACACTGTGCAAAAAAGAAATAAAAACATACCAGAAAGTGCTCTCTGATTTTTTAGAATTCCTTAGAACCAAGAAAACACTACAAATTTCAGAAGACAGGATGTGTTTAATGATCCTATAAACTTAAAAGTTTTCCATATGTCTAAATATAGCATTTAAAATAAGATCACCACAAAGAGGTACATTTTTTTCAATGCAAAATTAAATATTTGCCCTCTAACTTCAATATGCTCCTATGAGAATGAGGTGTAGTGGGCTAAGGGAAGCTTGGCACAAGAATAATACATACACCTCAGCAGAAATTAACAACTATAATAATCTCTTATAGTCACTGCTTTTGTACTCTAAAACCTATTCACAGCTAATCCTTGACCTTCTTGGTGGCTGTCCCTAATTGTCACCTTCAGACATGGTTCTGTTTCTGGAGGAAAACAGGAATTCTCTAGATGTTCTCTTTAACATAACAGCAGGAACCTGAAAATGGGTGTCACTGAAAGTGCCATATTCTTATCAATAGATAGAACTATAGAGCTGAGGCAGACTGAAATTTTTAATGTTAACATGTGTAAAATGTTTTATCAGTTCTCAATTATCTAAACTATCAGTTCTCTAAATTCATTGCCTATTCCATATACATAATGCAACTGTTATGATTTTCTTCTTCTCACATAAGGTTGAGCCTGTAAAAACCTTTTAAAATCAATTCTTTGTCAACTTTCATCAATAAAAATTCAATATTTCAGCATAATTTTGTACTAACTCAAAGGACAGTTCAGATTCAAAATTTTATTAATCCAATATTAACTGCCTGCCTTGGGATGAAAAGAGCTTGACATACATGGACAAAAGACATTCAGAGATAATTCAAGGGTTATTATAATTTAACAAGTTAATGCACATTGCCTAATTATACTAACTTTTTGAATTCCCTATGTCTAAAAGAAAGGAGGCCAAAAGAACACCCAAGAAGATTTTAGTGGCACGCAGCCTGGTGGACAGCACATATCCCTCTCCTTGACTGCAAGAATTATCATTATCAAAAAATAGAAATAACCCAAATATCCACTAGCAAGAGAATGGATAAATTGTGATGTATTAAATGGAATATTATACAGCAAGAAAAAAGAATGGTTCAAGCTACACGTAAATATAAAAATGAATCGCAGAAAATTCTAAGCCAACAACAACCCCTTGAGAATTTCCAGCTTAATCCACTGCATTCCAAAGGCTAGAATATCCCACTGAGAATCTGCAAGATCAGTAAGAATTCAGAATTTCAAAAATTATCTAATGTTAATTCTCAAAAAATCACCACACTTAATTTTGTGTAGTTATAACAGCAAGGAATAAGATTTAATAGGTTATGCATTTTCAATACTGGGGGACAAAAACAAAATAAAACTGAACGTCTACAGAATTCAAGAGATCCCTTATGTCCTGTAGCCACTACGTGACTAACACTGAGATTCAGAAAAGTAAGTCTATGTCATTGAAAAACCAGTGAAACACCTAGGAAATATTCTATATACTTAATAATAAAAATATATAATACCCATTACTTTAGTACAGCTGTTTAAATAAGTGGCTTTATATGTCCAGAGAAGCTAAAAATAAAAAAAGAGAGAGACATGATTGGGGAGGTTTGCTTAGTGTATATTTGCATAGGTCTTGCCCCAAACAAAATAAAGCTCAGACTCTGGGGCCCAAGGCAAAGAAACACATAAAGAGTACAAAAATATAGTCCCCAAAGTAAGACAATCATGTCATCAAAAAGGTTTGAAACACTTGTTTGTAAAGGTTTTCTTCAGATTAATTGGAACTGGAACCAATATATTAGAAACTGGTTAGAACAGGCACAACACACAGATGCATTCATGTCACTCAAATTAATTAGCCACTTTTTAGTAACATATCAGTATATCACTGCAGAAAGGTTGCTTTGCAAACAGAGGACACTGATCTCACCTGATTTCATTCTCATACTGTGGGGATAGTCTACCTGAATTCTGGTAAAAGCTTTTCAGGAAAGAGGGGGCAGTGAAGGAAGGGGCAGAGAAGGAAGTGTGAAGACTTGGAAGACTGGAGGAAGAATTACACTCCTTGTGCATGCGCCGAGCTGGTGGAAGGATGCTGAGTACAGAAAATACAGCAAATTCGTCTTAAGTTATATTCTGGAACAATCTTCATTCACTATGAAATAGCATATACACACGTTTTTTGCTATTACTGTAATCAAGGTTGAATTCATATGGAAAAAATTTATATACATGCAGTTCTCTATTAGATGATGATGACCTGGTTCATTGTGTCACAACTGAATTCCTCATCTATGCAGCGTTTCTCAGCATACGTGTTTGTCTCTAAAATGCTCTTAACAATTTTAGGACAAAAAGTGTTTATTTTGACTTGCAAAATATCCTTCAAGGGGAAAAACTAGGAAAGCACAAATAATTACAGGAAACAAGCTCCAGAAGGAAAAACTGATTATCAGTAGTTCAAAGACTTAATTATTTTAAAGATATAAACGTTTCTAAAAATTTAAGAACAACATGTTTGGTTGTTGGGAGTCATCATAATATCTTTGGCTTAATGAATGTTAATGACCATGTTCTTTCTTGCAGCCTGTAGAATTGTGCAGCCATGGTTTTATCTGAATCCTTAAGTCACCTACAAAGATTTTTTTTCCAGAAGATTCTTTTCATAGCAAATGTTTACCATGATATAAATAGCATCTTCTCATATTGACAGAAATTCTTTGAGTATATACATTACAAAATGTGGAGAACATAAGAAAATATAGACATTATTTATCCTTTAATATTTTAAATTCTTGAAAATAACTTTTACTGGAAAAAGATATTTAATGCCTTTGGTAAATATAAATGATCATAAAAAATGCTTGCTATATACATGAATATATTCTACAATTGCAAATTTTATTATTTCTTATCAAATGCTAAACTATTTTGTAAAAGTATTTCCTAAATATCATGTGAAATAATTTCTAATGGATGCTCATGTCAATTATGGTATATACATTTTTCTTTATAAACGTCATTTTATTCTAGATAAAATTTTTAACAATTTTCACATTTGGTGCTAATTTTTATGAAATTAAATAACAGCCAAATTTTACCCCATGTATAAAGGGTCATATGAGTGATTCTTTTTAACCCTTGTGTTTTTCATTGTAAGCTTACAGGAAGCTCAGCTATGTTATTTTCAAATTTGCTGCTTCATGAACGCCTTCATAGGAGACACTGAGGAACATGTATTGTCAGCAGGTTTTTCAGATAAAACAATGGCATGATATCTTGTTTTCTCTATTTATTCTAGGGAAAAAAAATACTGGCATCCAAAATGTTTGAACCCTGATCTTTGGGGATGCCTTAAAGCTTGCCTGCTTCCCTTAGTGACAAAGGTTTTGATAATTAAATTTACTTTTCTGGTCTCCCTGAAAACTAAACACTGGCTACAGCAGGGAGTCACAGAAACTCTTGACTCCACAGTGGTCGGAACACAGGGACAGGAGAATCTGGTTTCAGTTTCTGGAGAGAGGTTTGGACTCACCTGCACTGTTCGCTGGAGCTCTGCCTCAGAAGAGGGGAGCGAACCCCATGAGCCTTCCCATCCTGCAAATTCAGCTTCCTCTTCGTGCTTGAAGGTGGGTGGCTGAATGTGTGGGCCCGTCTTCGAAACTGCGGGGAGTCAGAATCCTCTTCAGGGAACGTCTGCCAAGCTGAGGACAGGGGGGAAGCTGGCGGGGTCCCTGGTGGAGAGTCTCCTGGCGAGTAGTCCTGAAATGCAAAAAGTCAGCCCTTTCTTTCCTACATGGATCATGGCAGACCTGTTCAGACACAGCTCAAAAGGGACAGAGTGTCTCTTCTGCCTCCTGAGTCATGACAGACTGTTGTGTTTGTTTTTTGTTTTTTTTTACTCAATCCATGCTGAAGCCTAATCACTATCACCACAGCCCATTTCTTCTGATAAGCAGCTGTAAGACAGCATCCGTAAAGATAGGCTAGAAAGTGAAAGGCATGATAAGAAAAGGTATTCTTCCCTCTCGCCCCTTATGGTAAAATGCTACAAAGCTACTGTACTCTTCTTGTTACCAGAAAGATGAAAGGAGATCCTGACCAAGAGAGGGTGGAGTCTGTAGTCACATATCTACTGATTTCCCTGACATCTATGTTGCACGCTTCCTGTACTGTCAAACAATATAACCACACTTAAGTGTCCAAGTCTCATGGCAAAGACGTCAGGAAAATAAAGCCTGTTAAGTATCTTCCCTCATAGTGGATGTTTCTAACTACGTGGTCCCTGAGGTAAAAAAATTTTTTAAGATATGAAAAACAGGAAATGAATGAAAAGTGAGCTCTGCCGGAATGCCTCTCATACTGCATGGGTCGGCAACATAAATCTTTCAATTTAGACAAGTATGCTGTTTATACTCTCCAGAACAGACTCTGCTGTAGAAATCTGTAGCTTGATAAACATGGGTTAGGGCTCATGGACTCATAACTGTCCTCAATTCTACTGACAAAAAGTTTAGTGAAAATATTTTAGTATTTTTCCATTAAAAACAAATAGGTTGCATCTGCCTCAGGTTACATGTTACAGGAAACAGGAAACCAAACCTAGTGAGAATTGTCTATGAGATAAAGAAGAGCCTAATGTTGCAGTTAAAAGGGTTAAACATAGGGGAGGGGGAAGTAATACGAGGAGCAAACAAAAGCTAAAAAGATCGCACTATAAGTACAGCAATTATAGGGTTCCTTTTTCTATGGCTTTGGATCAACAGTTGTTCAATACTGTTCCCCAAAATATACTGTCTCCAAACAGTCAAAAGCCTGAGAGAACAGTCAGCCAATAATGTGTTCTGTCCCACCAAGAGAAAGCTTCAGTTTAATAGATAGAAATGTCGACTAAAAAAAGATGAACGACTTGAGAGTTGTGAATTAAGTTTTATTTGGGGCAAAATGAGGACTGAAGCCCAGGAGGCAGCATCTCAAATGTATGACCTTAAATTCATGGTTAACACCAGGCTATGGTCATTTAAGTTTAAAGGCTCCTCTATGTTGGGAATGGTTAAATCATACTAAAAATGATCAGTCTAGTAATTATGAGACAAGGCTGGGTACTTTATGAACTATGCCTGTTATTACCCTTAGAGAGAGTGATTGACATGGAAATCAGTGGATTTGTGGTACTAATTTATGGCCTTGATATCTATAGGGATGGATACAAAGGTGTAACCTGGTATTTCCATGAATTTAAGGTCATACATGTTAACAAATTAGAGGTAACCCCAACCAGCCTATAACTGGTATGACCCCAGTGGGTCAAAGATCTGTATTCTACTAATATGACCATTTAGCAGCTTTTGTGTGTATGTGTGCATGCATGTGCCTTCAATGGAGTTGGAGGATGTAACTGACCATATCTAAGCCTTAACATCACTGCAGATGGTGACTGAAGCCATGAAATTAAAAGACGCTTACTCCTTGGAAGGAAAGTTATGACCAACCTAGATAGCATATTAAAAAGCAGAGACATTACTTTGCCAACAAAGGTCCATCTAGTCAAGGCTATGGTTTTTCCAGTGGTAATGTATGGATGTGAGAGTTGGACTGTGAAGAAAGCTGAGCGGCGAAGAATTGATACTTTTTGTACTGCGGTGTTGTAGAAGACTCTTGAGAGTCCCTTGGACTGCAAGGAGATCCAATCAGTCCATCCTAAAGGAGATCAGTCCTGGGTGTTCATTGGAAGGACTGATGCTAAAGCTGAAACTCCAATACTTTGGCCATCTCATGCAAAGAGTTGACTCATTGGAAAAGACCCTCATGCTGGGAGGGACTGGGGGCAGGAGGAGAAGGGGATGACAGAGGGAGATAGAAGCCCATGCTGCTATAGCTGTTGACCTTCAACAGCCCCTGAGGGAGTCCAGGGTGGAATGAGGCACTCTGTGCTCCAGGGAATCTGGTGGGAGAGGTCTTTAGATACTGGGATGTTTTTAGGAACAGATTTTATGATCTCAATCCTTGCATCTCCTCATATCTAGAGAAGCACTAAATCCCTTCATGGTGATATCAGATCCTCCTGACTAACAAAAACCCTTTTGTAAAATGAGTGCTTATGGTGTTGAACTCCCCTTTCACCAAAACCTTATATTGACTTTCCTCCACTGCTGCTTTGGAGCAGTCTCAGAGCTATCTGAGATACTGCCTCCCAGGCTGCAGTCCTCATTTTGCCCCAAATAAAACTTAACTCACAACTCTCAAGTTGTAGATCTTTTTTTAGTTGACAGAAAGGAGCTAATATACAGAATCTTCTTTGAAATAATAAAAGCTCATGAGTTATTTTTTAGAAGTCATAAAGGACTCATAACAAAATAACTAAGCAGGCATAATACCATATTAATGTTTGTTTTTGCCAAGTTGAAACAGCAGAAAAAAAGGAGGGCTCCACTTGCGTACCTTCTCTGAAGCAACACTGTTGGATCGTTCAAAGCTGTCCACACTTCCAAGCCGACCTCTCATTCTGTTAGCTCCCTGTGTGAAGAGTAAAATTAAATCATTCACATGGTTTGAATTTTTACTTTAAAATTATAAAAGGCAGCTGTCTGTCTATGTTAGTATGAAATCCATCCTTTGGGGGGTCACTCAAATTTGTTGGCAGCACTGGTCATAGCAAACACCCTCTTCCAATAACACAAGAGAAGACTCTACACATGGACCTCACCAGATTGTCAATACTGAAATCAGATTGATTATATTGTTTGCAGCCAAAGGTGGAGAAGCTCTATACAGTCAGCAGAAACAAAACTGGGAGCTAACTGTGGCTCAGATCATGAACTCTTTATTGCCAAATATAGACTGAAATTGACAAAAGTAAGGAAAACCACTAGACCATTCAGGTATGATCTGAATCAAATCCCTTATGATTATACAGTGGAAGTGACAGATAGATTCAAGGGATTAGATTAGCCTGAAGAACTATGGACAGAGGTTCCTGACACTGTACAGGAGGCAGGGATCAAGACCATCCCCAAGAAAAAGAAATGCAAAAAGGCAAAATGGTTGTCTAAGGAAGCCTTACAAATAGCTGAGAAAAGAAGAGAAGTGAAAGGCAAAGGAGAAAAGGAAAAATATACTCATTTGAATTCAGAGTTCCAAAGAATAGCAAGGAGAGATAAGAAAGCCTTCCTCAGTGATCAATGCAAAGAAATAGTGGAAAACAATAGAATGGAAAAGACTAGAGATCTCTTCAAGAAAATCAGAGATACCAGGGGAACATTTCATGCAAAAATGGGCACAATAAAGGACAGAAATGATATGGACCTAACAGAAGCAGAAGATATTAAGAAGAGCTGGCAAGAAAACACAGAAGAACTATATAGAAAAGATGGTGTGATCACTCACCTAGAGCCAGACATCCTGGAATGAGAGGTCAAGTGGGCCTTAGGAAGCATCACTATCAACAAAGCTAGTGGAGGTGATGGAATTCCAGCTGAGCTATTTCAAATTCTAAAAGATGATGCTGTGAAAGTGCTGCACTCAATCTGCCAGCAAATTTGGAAAACTCAGCAGTGGCCACAGGACTGGAAAAGGTCAGTTTTCGCTTCAATCCCAAAGAAAGGCAATGCCAAAGAATGCTCAAACTACTGCACAATTTCACTCATCTCACACACTAGCAAAGTAATGCTGAAAATTCTCCAAGCCAGGCTTCAACAGTATGTGAACCATGAACTTCCAGATGTTCAAGCTGGATTTAGAAAAGGCAGAGGAACCAGCGATCAAATTGCCAATATCTGCTGGATCACTGAAAAAGTAAGAGTTCCAGATAAACATCTACTTCTTCTTTATTGACTATGCCAAAGCCTTTGACTGTGTGGATCACAGCAAACTGTAGAAAATTCTTAAAAGAGATGGGAATACCAGACCACCTGACCTGCCTCCTGAGAAATCTGTATGCAGGTCAAGAAGCAACAGTTAGAACTGGACATGGAACAACAGACTGGTCCCAAATTGGGAAAGGAGTTCGACAAGGCTGTATACTGTTACCATTCTTATTTAACTTACATACAAAGTACATCATGAGAAATACTGGACTGGATGAAGCACAAGCTGGAATCAAGATTGCTGGGAGAAATATCAATAACCTCAGATATGCAGATGACACCACCCTTATGGCAGAAAGCAAGAAAGAACTAAAGAGCCTCTTGATGAAAGTGAAAAGAGGAGAGTGAAAAAGTTGGCTTAAAACTCAACATTCAGACAACTAAGATCATGGCATCTGGTCCCATCACTTCATGGCAAATAGATGGGGAAACAATGGAAACAGTGAGAGACTTTATTTTGGGGGCTCCAAAATCACTGCAGATGGTGACTGCAGCCATGAAATTAAAAGATGCTTGCTCCTTGGAAGAAAAGTTATGACCAATCTAGATAGCATATTAAAAAGCAGAGACATTACTTTGCCAACAAAGGTCCGTCTAGTCAAGGCTTTGGTTTTTCCAGTAGTCATATGAATGTGAAGTGAAGTGAAGTGAACTCGCTCAGTCATGTCCGACTCTTTGCGACCCCGTAGACTGTAGCTTACTAGGCTACTCCGTCCGTGGGATTCTCCAGGCAAGAATACTGGAGTGGGTTGCCGTTTCCTTCTCCATGGGATCTTCCTGACCCAGGGATCAAACAGAGGTCTCCCACGTTGTGGGCAGATGCTTTACCCTCTGAGCCACCAGGGAAGCCTTATATGAATGTGAGAGTTGGACTATAAAGAATGCTGAGAGCTGAAGAATTGATGCTTTTCAACTGTGGTATTGGAGAAGACTCTTGAGAGTCCCTTGGACTGCAAGGAGATCCAGCCAGTCCATCCTAAAGGAGATCAGTCCTGGGTGTTCATTGGAAGGACTGATGCTGAAGCTGAAACTCCAATACTTTGGCCACCTGATGCAAAGCACTGGCTCATTGGCAAAGACCCTGATGCTGGGAAAGATTGAAGGTGTGAGGAGAAGGGGACAACAGAGGATGAGATGGTTGGATGGCATCACTGACTCAACGGACATGAGTTTGAGTAAGCTCTGGGAGCTGGTGATGGACAGGAAAGACTGGCGTGCTGCAATCCATGGGGTCGCAAAAGAGTTGGACATGACAGAGCAACTGAGCTGAACTGAACTGAACTGATTAAAGCCATTCCAGCATAGTAAATAGAACTGTTCACCATCTATTTCCATTCTTTCTAAATCAGCCATCAGATAACCAAATACTCAGACCAAGCTACTGAAGTACTTTGGTTACAAGGTTAAACATTATTCACATATAAGATGAGAGAGTTCCATAAACGTGATGTCACATACAGGTAACCATGAGTGGAAAGTAAAGCACAACAAACCACAATAGTTATAAAGAAAATAGCTTATTATATACAGCTCCCTATAAGCTAGATCATAACTTACATTATAGGATGATAATAAGCACAGGTTAAAAAAAGAAAATGCACCCTAAAATGTATGGATTTATCTTCATTCATTATTCCATAAAACAAAACTACTTCAGCAAAGCACTTCTCTCCAGAAGACTAAATAAAAGTCTGCTTCGGTATTGGTGAATTGGTTCTTTACTTTCTTTTTACACAGTCCCTTTGTATGGATTTCACAGATGATCTAAGAAAAGAACCAAAGAGATCATCTCATCTATTTCCCCCACTTTACATAGGAAGAAACTGAAGCCAAGTATTGAAGAAAAGAAGATGGAAAGGCTGGTTGGGAACCACATCACATGGAAGGTCTTAGGAGACAAAATAACAGACTAAGAAGTTCTACATAACTCTAAAACACATGGGAAAGTTCTGAAAAGAGTAACTAGAAACACATCAAGTCGGTGTGACAGTGACTCTGCACAATGAAAAAACACCCAATACTTTTATAGCACTCTACAACATTAAAGAGTGTCTCCAAACATTCTTGGGTTTCATTTGGTGGGGAGGGAAAAGGCATTAAGCTTCACTTTAATTTTTAATCAAAGTAATACCTACACAAAGTTTCAAAAGTCAAACTAGGGACTTCCCTGGTGGTCTAGTGGTTAAGAATTCACCTTCCAATGCCAGGGATACAAGTTTGATACCCAGTTGGGGAACTAAGATCCACAATGCCAAGGGGCATCTAAACCCACGTGCCACAAATATAGAAGCCTCCATGTGCTTCAACGAAGACCCAGCACAGCCAAAACAAAAAGTCAAACTGTACTACAAAACTTATAACGATAAATGACAATCACCAGATCCGTCTCTCACACACTGAATCCCATTCTTCAAAAGTAAGCACTTGAAAGTAAATTTATGTTAATGTTTCTGTTGTTCATTTTAATGCTTTTGTTGTTCAGTCGTCGAGTTGTGTCCAACTCTGCAACCCCATGAACTTGCAACCCCCAAGCACGCCAGGTTTCCCTGTCCCTCACCATTGAGTCGGTGATCCCATCCAACCATCTCATCCTCTGTAGTCCCCTTCTCCTCCTGTCTTCAATCTTTCCCAGCATCAGGGTTTTTTCCAATGAGTCAGCTGTTCGCATCAGGTGGCCAAAGTATTGGAGTTTCAGGCACTATCTATGGACCTCCTACTCTGGAAGATGAGACTTTAGAATTCTAACTTCAGTCAGTCAGTCAGTTCAGTTGCTCAGTTCAGTTCAGTTCAGTCGCTCAGTCGTGTCCGACTCTTTGCGACCCCATGAATCGCAGCACCATCTCTCGGAGTTCACTCAGACTCACATCCATCGAGTCCGTGATGCCATCCAGCCATCTCATCCTCGGTCGTCCCCTTCTCCTCCTGCCCCCAATCCCTCCCAGCACCAGAGTCTTTTCCAATGAGTCAACTCTTCGCATGAGGTGGCCAAAGTACTGGAGTTTCAGCTTTAGCATCATTCCTTCCAAAGAAATCCCAGGGTTGATCTTCTTCAGGATGGACTGGTTGGACTCCCTGCAGTCCAAGGGACTCTCAAGAGTCTTCTCCAACACCACAGTTCAAAAGCATCAATTCTCAGTCGTGTCCAACTCTTTGCAACCGCATGAACCGCAGCATGCCAGGCCTCCCTGTCCATCGCCAACTTCTGGAGCTTACCCAAACTCATGTCCATTGAGTCGGTGACGCCATCTAACCATCTCATCCTCTGTAGTCTCCTTCCCCTTCCACCTTCAATCTTTCCCAGCATCAGGATTTTTTCAAATGATTCAGCTCTTCACATCAGGTGGCCAAAATATTGGAGTTTCAGCTTCAACATCAGTCCTTCATTACCCATCACCATACACAATTCTCTCTTCCCTTCTTTTCCCAGTAGACTTAGATCACAAGTTTCAGTTAAACTAATATTTGGTTCTTAGATTTTTAGACCTTGTAAATATTGTCTGCACCTGAGCTACATACATATTTCACTATTAATACAACTCACATCTTGTACAATTTGTTTTTCAGGGAATCATCTGAAACGAGTGAAAGTGTTAGTCATTCAGTCGTGTCTGACTCTTTGCAATGCCGTGGACTGTAGTCCACCAGGCTCTATTGTCCATGGAATTCTCCAGGCAAGAATACTGGAGTGCATAGCCATTCCCTTCTCCAGGGGATCTTCCCGGCCCAGGGACTGAACCCAGGTCTCCTGCATTGCAGGCAGATTCTTTACCATCTGAGGCACCGGGGAAGCCCCATAACTACCTGAGTAATCACTAATTTATTACTCTACTTTATTTATCATTTATTTATCACCATCAGGGCTTCCCAGGTGGTGCTGGTCGTAAATAACTCAGCTGCCAGTGTAGGACGTGGGTTCAATCCCTGGGTCAGGAAGATCCCCTGGAGGAGGGAATGGTTACAACTCTAGTATTCTTGCCTGGAGAATCCCACGGACAGAGGAGCCTGGAGAACTACCGTCCATAGGGTCACAGAGATTCAGACACAACTGAGGCAATAGCACCAACAACCACATCATGGACATCCATCACATGATGCGTCAATTACATTTTTTCTTTTTCTTTGAGCAAACCATTTTTGAGACTTCTGTCTTCCTGTCCCAGTCTGGACTGGTAAAAATTTAGGTTTGCCAAATAGATGTTTCCAGTATTCTCCTTCACTATCAACCTAGAAATTTCCTCTGATGCTATCTTATGTTGAAATTTCTGTTTCCCTGGGCCATGTCTTCCTCTTTTTCAGCTTACTTCTTCATTTCAGCAGAACATAGATTCCAGGTGCTTTCTGAGAAAGGGAGACTGGGAAGTATTTTTTTTTAATTTATCAACATATGTCTGTAAATGTCTTTGTTCTTTATTTATATTACACTAATAGTTGGGCTGAATAAACAGTTCTGCTTGGAAACATTCCTTCAAGCTATGTTAGCAGTGCTCAAGTGTCTTCTGGTACAGAAGTCTAATGTCATTGTGACCTGACCCTTACGACCCTGTTATTTCTCTATGGAGGAGAATCTAAGTTTACCCTTGGGCATTATGAAATTTCACAATGAATTGCCTTGGCATGGCTTTGTTCAGTCTTTCTATTGTGTATTTCCTGAGTTCATTAAATTTTGAAACATGTCCATTAGCTCTGAGAAATTTTTTCAATGATTTCTATGAAAATTTCTGCATGTATTTTCTTTCTGGAACTCCTACCCCTTGGCTTTTGGACCTCCAGACAGATTCTTTAACTGTTTACATTGTTCTCTTATTTTCCATTTCTTTTTCATTTTGCTTTACTTTCTGGAAGATTTTTTTCAATATAGTTTCATTGCCTTCTATTGAATTTCTCTTTTTATGTTCACTATCAGAAAGTTATAAAAGTTCTATCCTGTTCTTAACTGACTCTTTTGTATTTATGGTAGCCTTCATGTTTCATAGAAGCAATACTTATTCTCATGTGTATATATATCACATATATATATATGTATGTATATATATCAATTATAGTTTTCTATCTCTGGTGGCTCTGTCAATACCAACTATATTAATCATAAAACTAATAGCTGCATCTAATATTACCAAATGCTTACCATGTGCCATGTATTATGTAAAGTATTCTATCAGGCATTACCTCATCAATCCCCACAACAGTTCCAATGAAGTAGATAATTTGGCTCAACTTTATAGATAAAGAGACTGAAGCTCTGGTAGCTGAAGTAGCCAATATTTACCAGTTAAAAAACTGAGCAGCAATTTGAATTCAGGGAAGACAACTTTAAAGTGAGGCTCTTGAGCTCAATACTATTTCCTAAAGATAGAGCTTTGTGAAAAGTAAAATTACGAATAAAACCAATTAGCCTACATTAGCTGTATTATTTTGTAAATGTCCTAGAATTTGATCAAGGTTCTTTCAGTTCTTCAGTTCTATACTATAACATGATAAACTATAAATGTGGCTGATAAATTATGGGATTCGAGTTTGTAGGCAAGAAAAATGGGCCATGTTGCTTTCTGCTATTTTTTTTAGCTGCTACGTATATGCCAGCCGGCCTGGTTATTTCAAACAGGCTATTTGCTCATGATAGACAAAGCATTCAGATGGACATCAAACCATTTCCATCGTTAAAAAAACATTGTCACACATATTACTTGTAGGAGTGTTTTATCTACAAGTTTTTCTTAAACACAAAGAAAAATAAACTTCCTTTAAAATTTACTCTACCACAATTGTTNATTTCAAACAGGCTATTTGCTCATGATAGACAAAGCATTCAGATGGACATCAAACCATTTCCATCGTTAAAAAAACACTGTCACACATATTACTTGTAGGAGTGTTTTATCTACAAGTTTTTCTTAAACACAAAGAAAAATAAACTTCCTTTAAAATTTACTCTACCACAATTGTTAACTCATACATTTTAACAAATAAAGACAATGGCTATTACTCTGAAGAAAACATAAAATAAGGACTTTTTTCCAACTCACACTTTATATTAATAGACAGTTCTCTTTTAGAATAATAATTAATATACTAGTAAATATTCCTCTTTTGAAAAACTTCAATTTGAGAAAAAGCAACAGACAAACAACAAGAATATAAGACTCTGTCCTCTCATTTTTGAACAGATAGCTTTTTCAGTTTTACTACATTATGATTTAGTAACGCATGTGTCAAGCTTTTCCCTTTGAACTCACTTTTTAATTGTTTATGAACTGAGCTTTAAAGCATTTTGAAAATGTATCCTATTTCATAAACAGCTATAGTTCATTAAATGAAATATTCCAACATTTAAAAATAGCAGCAATTATGAGCCAAACCATGACTGGAGGGTCAACTTTCTACTATATCACTCAGAGAGAAAAAAAATAAATAAACTGACAAGTTTTAGAAGTAGGCAAAACCGATTTTCCATGTGTAACCTCTGAAACAACATGGTTGGTTGCCAGCCTTTCCAAGAAGTCCATTCTTCTGCATATGTTGCAAGTAAGACCTTGTTAGGTCACATAATTTATGGCATTTGGCAGCACTTTGGGACACAAAAGCTACAGTATCCACCTTGACCAGAATAGACTGGCAGTGCCCTTGCTGGAAATTCATTACAGCTGATCAAGGCTATGGAGCAGCACTTCAAAGTCAGTCACGTAAGGACTGTGCGGAATGCCAAGGTACTCGGTAGGATAATACCCTTGTGTCATTTGTCAATGACAGGTTCCAGGGCTTACCACTGCTGTATGTACCACCTCATATCCACAGTGTGACACTTTCCTAACATACTGACATTTCATCCTCACGGCAATGGGCCCTAATCAGAATGGATGGGAAATGTTTTCCCATTTCACAAGTGGAGAAAAAACTATTTAGAAAGGTAAATAATTTGTCCAAGGTCACAAATATAAAATGTGCTTGGGCAAGATCTTGAATTCAGATCCCTGACCACTCCATAAATGGTCAGTTTACTAAAATTCTCACTAAACACTATGGGAGAGAGGGAGAAAAGGAGAGAGGGAAGGACTGAGAAAGAAAGAACCTAACTGATTTATAAATGTTGATGACAAGGAGATAAGGAAGTTTTATGAGAAGTTACATTAACACACTTCTGATAAATCTTCTAGAGGCTTTTTCCTAGGTTCTGCTTTCTGCTAATAAAATAACAGCATTGTCAGAGGACCATGATTGCTGTAGGGCTTTTGTTAAAATTAGAAGACTTCCATCATTAATAGAAATACCCATAAAGGATTTTGAGTTCCAGCAGAGAAATAAAAATAAGAATACCAGACATCAGAAGTCACTGTTCCAAAGCATTGACTTTCCTGCCTTTAACACTTCGGAAGATAACAGGTAGTTATTTTGTAGACTGTATCTCAAAGTGGGTTTGTTGACATTTCCTTATGATTAAATTCAAGTATTGCCCCTCTGGCGGGAATACCACCGAAGTGCTTCTATATTCTTTGTAGCACAGGATTTTAATTTTGTCCATTGTTGATGACGTTCAATTTATCATTTGATTAAGAAGGTGGCTGTCAGCCTTTTTCATCATAAAGTTACTATTTTCCCCTTTGTAATTACTAAGTATTCATTCTATCCAGTAAATATCCTGATAATGATCAAATTGTCAATTTATTTTTCACATCCAAATAGACTCAGTTTCCTTTCATACAGGAAATGGATACCCACTCTAGCATTCTTGCCTGGAGAATTCCATGGACAGAGGAGCCTGGCAGGCTGCAGGCCATGCGGTCACTGAGAGTCAGACACAAGTGGGCGACTAAGCGCCTTAGTACCTTCCTATTATACAACAGGCTACTGTCTGTCACTGTCAATTACTGTGACGCTCAAATTGTCTCAGATGTCACCACTGGAATCCTTCAAGGTGTTTATGTCTTTGTGACATTCTGCCATCTTCTTTGACAACTTATTATCTAGAATGCCAAGGTGCTCTGGACTTATAATTTCCATATAGTCCTGGAATTAGCCATTTCTGCCAGGATCCTGGTTCCCTCTTTGATTCTGTACAGAAACCAAAATCCGAGTCCTAAATCAAAAATCTGGTCACCCAAACAGACTTTAACCTGGTCACCGAACCAGGCTTAATTTATTATCTGACATGTATAGAAAAGCTGTTCCCAGTGCCTATCAGTGGACCATATATACACATTTGCACACATACACATATATTAATATGCATATTACATACATATTATATGTATGTGTATAATATATGTATATGTTATTCTATTGCTCAAAACAGAAAAACCAAGATTCCATACTGCTACCTCTGAGTTGAATTCAACAGCAGCAGAATTCATTCTAATTCCCTCTCCCCTTTTAACTTTGCAATTCCCTTCTCCCAGAATCCCACCATCCTTCAACATTTATTTGGTCAGTTCCCTGTATGTAACCATTCTGCACAATTGGCACCTCACCCTTTCCTCACCCCACCCAGCTCCAGCAGCCCCACACAAGGTACCATCCTTGTAGTGGGCACCTGGAATGCTTTCTCCCCTACACTCTGCCTCTGATACCCCACGCTGAGCCATCCTGCTTCAGGGCACCCTCTTCACTTGCTCATGCTCCACTTGTAGAAACCAGATTGCCCCACAGGCTGACACCCTCCTCACCACACTCTGGTTTCTGCATGCTGCACTGGGCCACCCACCCCCGCCACCTCATACAACACCCATTCAGGCTGTCTCCTTGCCCTGAGCCACTGTGTCTCCTCTGCCTTACAGACCCAAGACATACACCTTGCTATGTCTTGTCTAGTAGCTTCAGGGGTGAACTGTTCAGGAAGATGAAAATGAAGAGGAAGAGAAATCACTGTGCTATTTTTAAACAGAATTAATAAATTCACTGAAGAACACACACATTTCTGTTAAACTACAGCTAAATTTTTTTCATTTTATTTTTAAGTGGAGGATAATTATAATATTGTGATGGTTTCCTTCCATGGAAGCAACCTAAATGTCGATCGGAAAAGGAAGGATAAAGAAGTTGTGGTAGATATACACAATGGAGTATTACTCAGCTATAAAGTGAAATGCATTTGAGTCAGTTCTAATGAGGTGGATGAACTAGAGCTTATCATACAGAGTGAAGTAGGTCAGAAAAAGGAAGACAAATATAATGTTTAATGCATATATATGGAATCTAGAAATGCTTAAAGTTTTCAGCATTCCCTCTCAGCTCCTAAGAATCAGTAAAAGAAAGACCCCCATTATAACTTTAAATGGTAAATGATAAAAAGTTCATAAAGGATTGGACACCAGTATTCTATTTCCCCTCTTCTATACATATATCTCAACTACTAAATGACTACTGTTCAAATTCAGACAGAAGAAGCACAAGAATAAATCTAGATCTGAGAATAAAACTTACTTTGAGAGATTATTTTAAATAAGCATTAACTAACAAAGTTATCTTAGTAGTATTTTTTTTTTTTTTTTAGGAAATCTTCTGTAAGCCAGTTGAGAATGAAGCAGAGTAATTAGACAACACAAAGTATCTTGAAGAGCCTCAGTTTAATCTTACCCTTGAGAAGATATTTTCCAGGGAGCTAGTTAAGGATCTCTTAGCTTTATTTTTCAGAATGTCAAGTTTGAACCTTCCACTGCTTGTCGCATTTTCCGGGATTGTACTATTTGAAATAGTCTATGGAAAGAAAAACATTAATTTTGGTTTGGAAAAACTCAAGGTTAAATGAAGCTTTAAAGACAGGCTTATGATTAAACCATTAAAAAGCACAAGAATTCTTCTGGAGCTCTATTAAAGAAGTAATAATTTAGGTTCCACATCATAAGCACACAGATTATAAGCAAATGGGTTTAATATTATAAGTAGTAAAAAAGATAGAAATAAGATCTTTCATTTATGCCTTTCCTCTCTGCTAATATATTCCTGCTGCATTTAACAAAAACTAAAGATGTCACTTTTTACTGCTGCTATTTTGATTAATATCTATAATCATGCCTTTCCAAATTGCATACTTTATATCCAAATTACCAAGGAAAACACAAGAAACAGTTTTCAAAGAACAAAGAATCTTTTAGTAAAGCTGGATTCTGCTGCATTAGCAGCTTTTCATTTGCGAGTGGGTCATCTATCTTTTCAATCAACAAGTACTCCCTGATAGTGCTAAGCTGTATGAGAACCTACAATATGTCCACTATATAAATTGAGATTCTCTAAATATTTTATCCTATACAGACATAAAAAGCTACTATGTATATCACATGGTTCTTCATGCCAGAAAACTTCCAAAAGAGAAAACTTTGTCCTTTGCTTGTGGAGGAAATATCCTCACATGTAACAGTGAAAAGAAGCAAGACATAAGTATTAAACAGGGAACCATGAGCTGTGGCTCTCAATGGTTAGGAAGAAAAAGATACACAGGATTTAATGCGGGCAGGAAAAAAAAAAAAAAAGGGTGAAGACTTTCCCAACACTGGGAATGATGCTGGCAAAATCATAAAGGCTGGGATGCTCACAGGACGGGATGTCAGTACAGATAGTTGACTAAAACAGAAGGAAGTGAGGGGAAAGTGGGAAAGTGAAGCTGGAGATAAAACCTTGATCTTAAATGCTGGGTAATTAGGAAGAATCACTGATTACAATTTATAAGCAGAAGAACAACACTGTGAAAGTAATATTTGGGGAAGATTTATGTAAAAAGAGTGTTCAAAAGTCACCCGAAGGACTGGGAAATCAGAGACTGGAAGATCAGATGGGTGGCTTCAGCACAGTCTACATAGGAGACAACAAAGTAGAAGAGTTGGTGCCACAGGATCTTCTAAGGAGTTACTGATAAACAGTGGGTTGGAATGTGGGCTGGACTGGGTTCTGACTGTGTATAAGGACTAGGATGACTCATTATTCTAAGGCTTTGGGATGAATGACACAACTGAAATAGGGAAATCGTATTGTCACTGAGCACAATGCCTGACAGAGCAGCTACTCAGTGAATTTGCTGTTGTTTAGTCTCTAAGCCTCAGAAGGCAATGGCACCCCAGTCCAGTACTCTTGCCTGAAGAATCCCATGGACAGAGGAGCCTGGTAGGCTGCAGCCCATGGGGTCGCAAAGAGTGGGACACGACTGAGCGACTTCCCTTTCACTTTTCACTTTCATGCATTGGAGAAGGAAATGGCAACCCACTCCAGTGTTCTTGCCTGGAGACTCCCAGGGGCGGGGGAGCCTGGTGGGCTGCCTGTCTATAGGGTCACACAGAGTCAGACACGACTGAAGCGACTTAGCAGCAGCAGCAGCCGCAGCAGCAGTCTCTAAGCCATGTCCCACTCTTTGCTACCCCATGGATTGTAGCCAGCCAGGCTTCTCTGTCCATGGGATTCTCCAGGCAAGAATACTGGAGTGGGTTGCTATTTCCTTCTCCAGGGGATCTTCCCAACCCAGGGATCGAACATACATCTCCTATACTGCAGGCAAGTTCTTTACCACTGAACTACCTAGGAAGCCCACTCAGTGAATACTAGTGGAAGGAAGAAAGGAAAAGAAAGAGCAAGGGAGAGCAAGAGGAAGGAATTTAAGCATACTGGCAGGAAAACATACATAAATTGTTAAAACCTCCTCTGTGACCTTGAGTTCTCTCCATCATATAGAAAATTTGTATCACTACTCACATACTGCCTTTGGCCTTCTGGTCAACATGACTATTCCCATCAATGACTGATTTAAGCAAACCCATTAAGAGATTTTACTCTTTAAATTTCTTGACCTTCTTGTGTCACTGGACATCACTGATCTTCTTACTTGAACTTTTCTCCTACCTCGGTCATACCATAATAAATCTTTCTACCTCATTATTCCCTTTCAGTCTATTACTGGCTCCATTTTAATTTACTCATTGCCTAAAATGTGGGTATCCCTCAGAACACCCGCCTTTGACTTCAAACCTGTGCCAAAGCTCACTGTCTTCTGTATTTATAATGTCAACTCAAATTCTATGAGCACCAAATCCACTTTCTAATTAAATCTCAAACACACTTGCAAAATTGAATTTTTCTTTCTTATTTCCATCTCCTGCCCTACTCGTGTCTTCTGTGTGTATTTCTTAGCTATTGCACCCAGTTCTTCCAAATCTGAAACCTTGAAGTCTCTCCTGGCAAGACCCTCTCCCATCCTAAACGTATCTATCCGATCAGTCACCAAGTCCTAAGGATCACACTTCCCAAATAGCTCTTGACTCAGTGCCTCCCTTACATCTCCAGGGCTCCAGTTTAGCCTCTAAGACAAAATAAATTTTTCAAGATAGAATCATTCAATCTATTTATGTCCCAGTGCTATCTCTGTCTAGAACATACTTACATATCACCGTGCCAACCACACTGTACTTCCATTTTCACTTCATTTGATTACATGTTGGTTTTTCCTTCTTAACAGTTAGAGGTCAGAAAAGAGCTGCCATTATTCATCTCTATTGCCTAGTACATAGTATGCACTTGATAAATGAATCACTTCTCACATAGTCTATTACCAGAGTCTTCCAATTTGAAAATGTTAATTCAGTCCTGGCACTGTCAACCCCCTCACTCACCAACCAGCCCCACAAACTGACCATCACTATGACAGAAGAATTATCTCTTTAAAGTACAAATCTGATTTTCTCTTGCTCTTACCTGAAATCCTTCAATGACAAAGTCAGGCATAGCACTTAAGGCTCTTTATCATCTCACCACTGCTTAGCCTCCAGCCTTATCCCCCATCAATCCCCAGTTCAGTTCAGTTTAGTCGCTCAGTCGTGTCCGACTCTTTGTGACCCCATGAATCACAGCACGCCAGGCCTCCCTGTCCATCACCAACTCCCAGAGTTCACTCAGACTCATGTCCATCAAGTCGGTGATGCCATCCAGCCATCTCATCCTCTGGCGTCCCCTTCTCCTCCTGCCCCTCAAGCAAACCCTAAAAAGCCAGTATGTCCTTGGAGGGCTTGCAAGGAGTATGTTCACTCATGGTCACAAAGTTACCACTTAGCTGCTCAGTGTTCCTTCTTAAAACACAAATCCTCAACTGTTCTGATTAGAAAATTTTATCTCCCCTAAAATTCCAGCCCCACCCTCCCCCCAAAAATCTCTTCCTCTCCAATTCTTTCAGGCTTTCCTCTACCCTCACTCTCTGCTCTGGTTCCAAAGCAAACACATAGCCACTTCATGTTCACTGCACATTCTTTTAAAAAGCTATCTTGTTGCCTGTACTACATGTATCTATTAATATTTATGGTTGCCAAGAGTCAGAAAGGACTGAGTAACTAACACTTTTCACTCTTAATATTTAGGTTTGCATTCCCTTTTGGATTATTTGAGCTCCTCTCTGCAGGCTGCATCATCATTGATGTCTTTTTTGTCACATTATCATATAGCTTGGCTCATAGAAGGTCTGGGAAGACAACATCACTGTTTTATTCTCATTTAATTTTATCTGTCTGGTAGACAAACATAAATAAAGCTAAGCACTTAGCTGCTCTTACGAACAAAAGGGGCTTCTGGTAACTATCAGAGAATATAGTGGGATACCTATCTTTCATTTCAGATAGAGAAATGGAAAAAGAAACTCAAAAATCAGGATCCAATTCTCATTCTTTATATCTTATTTGTAAGGACTATAAATCATATTACCTGAACGCGTTCAAAGATGTCAGCTTGCTCGTTATCGGTCAAGGATGAGAGGTGCCTCTGTATTACCAGCTTGGCTCTTGGTGGGTAGAGACCTAAGGGAAATGATGGGGATTCATGTTAAACAGGTTCTAGCCACAGAGATATATATGTTAGTCACTGAGTTGTGTCTGACTCTTTGTGACTCCATGGACTGTAGCCTACCAGGCTTCTCTGTCCATGGAATTTTCCTGGCAAGAATACTGGAATGGGTTGCCATTTCCTTCTCCTGGGGATCTTTCCAACCCAGGGACTGACCCCGGGAATTAGAAAGAAGAAAAGCTTCTAGGAATTTCTCAGCTCTACATTTCTTGTGCAATATACAACAAAATGCTGGGAAAATCTGTGATCATGTCCAGAAACACTAACCCTGGGGACTGAATCCTGCACTGGCAGGCAGATTCTTTACCACTCATAAATATGTGTGTGTGTGTGTGTGTGTGTGTATATATATATATATATATATATATAATGCACTGCAGCTTGTCCCTTCACCAGCAGGCCCTGAAGTTAAACCTTCTCAAGGAGTTGTGTTCCTGCCTACAACAAACCTTGGAACACTGCAATGAAATAATTAAATGGAAAATCTCCTCACCAAAAACAATGACCCCTATGAGTGATCTTAAAGTCAGACTTATTAACAAAAAATGTCTCAGTTCAGTTCAGTTCAGTCTCTCAGTCATTGTCTGACTCTTTGCAACCCCATGAACCACAGCACGCCAGGCCTCCCTGTCCATCACCAACTCCCAGAGTCTACCCAAACCTATATCCATCGAGTCAGTGATGCCATCCAGCCATCTCATCCTCAGTCGTCCCTTTCTCCTCCTGCCCCCCCAATCCCTCCAAGCATTAGGGTCTTTTCCAATGAGTCAGCTCTTCACATAAGGTGGCCAAAGTATTGGAGTTTCAGCTTTAGCATCAGTCCTTCCAATGAACACCCAGGGCTGATCTCCTTCAGAATGGATCAACCCCATGAACCACAGCACGCCAGGCCTCCCTGTCCATCACCAACTCCCGGAGTCTACCCAAACCTATGTCGATCGAGTCAGTGATGCCATCCAGCCATCTCATCCTCGGTCGTCCCCTTCTCCTCCTACCCCGCCAATCCCTCCAAGCATTAGGGTCTTTTCCAATGAGTCAACTCTTCACATGAGGTGGCCAAAGTATTGGAGTTTCAGCTTTAGCATCAGTCCTTCCAATGAACACCCAAGACTGATCTCCTTCAGAATGGACTGGTTGGATCTCCTTGCAGTCCAAGGGATTCACAAGAGTCTTCTCCAACACCACAGTTCAAAAGCATCAATTCTTCTGCACTCAGCTTTCTTCACAGTCCAACTCTCACATCCATACATGACCACTGGAAAAATCATAGCCTTGACTAGACGCACCTTTGTTGGCAAAGTAATTTCTCTGCTTTTTAATATGCTGTCTAGGTTGCTTATAACTTTCCTTCCAAGAAGTAAGCGTCTTTTAATTTTATGGCTGCAATCACCATCTGCAGTGATTTTGGAGCCCAGAAAAATAAAGTCTGACACTGTTTCCACTGTTTCCCCATCTATTTGCCATGAAAAGTAGCTGCCATGGTTAGCTGTTGACAGCTAACCAGACACCACTCAAGGTATTAACAAACTTAGCCATCCTAGAAACTCAGGATACTATTAGCCTTGGCCAAAATCTCTAAGCAAAACTGGACATTCAAAAAAGAAAAAATAACTACTAATATTAAAAAGCAGAGCTGGAGCTTATTAGGTAAGAAGCTCTCCCCTTTATACAGGTCTTGGTAATGAAACTTCAAGGACATCATTAGTACTTAGGGATATTTTTTAGTGTTACAATTTTCCCAATAAACTGTTTATATTCTTATATCATGTTATTCATATATCCATTGCACTTCTACACATAATTTAGATTAAATCCTCAAGCAATATAGCTGCCATGGTTAGCTGTTGACAGCTAACCAGACACCACTGAAGGTACTAACAAACTTAGCCATCCTAGAAACTCAGGATACTATTAGCCTTGGCCAAAATCTCTAAGCTTAAAACTGGACATTCAAAAAAGAAAAAATAACTACTAATATTAAAAAGCAGAGCTGGAGCTTATTAGGTAGGAAGCTCTCCCATTTATGCAGGTCTTGGTAATGAAACTTCAAGGACATCATTAGTACTTAGGGACATTTTTTAGTGTTACAATTTTCCCAATAAACTGTTTATATTCTTATATCATGTTATTCATATATCCATTGCACTTCTACACATAATTTAGATTAAATCCTCAAGCAAATATCTTTTCCATAAAAACATTTTTGTTTTAATTTTCTTAAAAGGGGAAGTGAAATTCATATTAATAATGATTTGCCTGATCATCCATTTTTAAGAAACATATCTACATAGTTAGGGGTCACTTATAATATTGCTACTGTACTGTGATTAGAAAGAGGATATCCAGCTATTCATATTTAATGACTCTTAAAGGTAGACTGCACTTTAAAATCCCTGGAGAGATTTACCACAAAATATGCATTGTTTAAAAAAAAACAAACTAGAATTCTTATTATGGTGTATAGAACATATATAGGGCCACCACTGGACCTGTTTTAAACCACTGTATAGTATATAATGGGGACTGGAAAGAAGAAAAGCTTCTAGAAACTTCTCAGCTCTACATTTCTTTGTGCAATATGCAACAAAATGCTGTGAAAATCTGTGATCACGTTCAATTCAGTTCAGTTCAGTCACTCAGTCGTGTCTGACTCTTTGCAAGCCCATGAACTGCAGCATGACAGGCCTCCCTGTCTATCACCAACAGAATGTATTAATACTTAAATTTTAAAATAAATCTGATTGGCAAAAAATGGTGTCTCAGTATTATTTTAATATAATTATCTCTTATTTTATATCAAGCTCTACATCTTTTTTATATTTTTAAAAGCCCCTTGCCCATTTGGTTTTTTTTTTTAGATATATATTTTGTTGTTTATTTCTGAGAGCTCTTTACTTTTTTGATAAATTAAAAGCTTAGTCTCTGACATGAGTTGCAAATATTTTGCCCAGTTTGGTTTTTAAGTTTTTTTCTATTTTGGTCTTTTGATATTGCTAAGGGTTTTTGCTTTGTTGTGTAGAAATTTTAAAAACTTTCTCATTCTATTGTTCAGAAACACTAAAATTCATTTTGATGATGTGATGTCACACACTACCACAGCTTATTATTTGCTGGCAAAGTCTCCTCAGGCAGAATAGTAAGAAACTGATTCACATGAATGGGGTTTTTTTGTTTGTTTGTTTTATGTTGTTTATTATTCCAGAATGTTACTAGCATGTGTAGGAGGATAAAAGATTAAAAAGGAGAAAAGTAAACAGGGTATTTACTTGAAGTATGTAACCAAATCTATAGCCCAGGAAGTTTCCTCAGTCTTTTATTTCAATGGAAGAACTGCAAACAGCTGTATATTATTTATTTTCAAACTATGCATGCCCCCTACACTGCCTTGAATTTGATTTGGCTTCCAATTTGGAATCACTGATTAGTGAATTAACCAGTCCTGAGAGGTAAGTATATTATTCAGCCCTCACACAAGTTATTATAGGAAAACAAGATTGTGGATAATTGTTCCATCTCCACAATGCTCAGCATCACTTTGGCTTCACGTGCTGAGGATGGGTCCTAGAGATGGTGCCCTCAGACTCTGCTTCCTGGATTCACTCTGGTCCACCAACATGACCGTGCTCCTCTTCCCGGTCTATGCCCTTAACATCGGCATAGATTATGTTGGCATACGTATCTACTCCCTTTCTTTCTTTCTTTTTTAGTACAAAAAGAACTCCATATTAATGCAGCCAAACGTATTGACAGGACTCTATAATTCTGAGTAAGCTACATGAAATACTAATATCTAGATACTCCTAAATACTTACATATACTCCTATCTTTTTCACTTTCTACTCATATTAATTTGTGTTGAATCTAAATACAGTCTTTTTTCCAGCTTTATACTTTGTACATAACACAAGTTCAGAATCCACAGTTATCCTGCCCCGATGAAAAAAGTCTTTGGGGAAACACACTGATGCCACGGTTTCAGGACAGTGTGATCCTGAAAATTCTTGCTTTCTGATATTCTTCCAGAAAGAAGCATCAAGTTGCTGTGGAATCAGATTGAACAAGTTCAAATCCTGATTCTGCCCCTCCTAAGTAGTGAGGATGTGATAGTTATTACCCACTATGCATCTCAGTGCCTGTTCCTTATGAGTAAAATGAGGATTAAAAACAGCACCTATCTTGTGGGATTTCTATATGGATGAAGTGGTCCAAGATATGGAAACCACAATAGCGCTGAGACACAGTAAGTCTTATGAGAGTATCTGTCTTACTGTTATTCCTTTCATTTTTACTATCAGACCACTGCCCTATCTTATATTCTTTTAGCCTAATGTCAAAGACAAGGGTAAAAAATTGTATCAGAAGGTGTTAGCCAAGGCCTTAGGAAAAGAATCTGTGCGAATCTTTCTCAGTCAATATGAACCCTTCCTTTGCTCCTTTTAGATACACACATACCTTGAAGTTTGGGGACCTTAAATTTCAGTCCATTCAAGATCCTGGGATGGCCCTACTAATTCTGGATGTATAGTTTGCATTCTCTTTCTTTACAAAGGTCTCTAAAACTAAAATTTTTAAAGGATCTTTTTTTTTTTTTTGATTTGCATAATTTCCTACTGGTGGTTTTATCTTTTTCTTATAGATAATAACAGTCCTCACAAATACCAAACAGCAATCTGCTATCTCCTCATTTGTTGCTCATCATTTAACTTCCAAGTAAGCAGTTGTTGTTTTGTAAAAATGTTAAGATTTTATGAAATCAAATCTGTCAATGTCTTCTTTTGGTAGTTTCTGCATTTCTGTGTCTTAATAATGGTTTTCTTGTTTAGGGACTAAATAATATTTTTATTTTAATGATTTTAGTATTTTGCTTGTTTACATTGAAGACTTTGATCCCTCTAGAATGTATTTTCAGTAGATACATAGAAGGAATCTTTGTCTCTTTGGTTGGCAAACTGATCCAACACCATGTCTTGAATCACTCAGCCTTTTCTCCCCAGACTTATACTCCCTTTACCGTACACCAAAAACTGTTCCATTTTTGTAAAGGTTATACATATGTTTGAAAACAAGGCATGTTCTGTAAAATATTATAAATTTTTAAATTTGACTATTACATTTAAATAGTCCTTATTCACACAGTTGAGTGGAAATTCGATAAATTTTGCCATGTGCCTATGATTTTCCTGCCTACTTAACAGATACCACAATTTATACTTATTATGGCTCATACATTCTCTGCTTTATTCTACAGCTCAACCTCTCCCCATCAACACTAACATCTATCATACTGAATTACATTTACTTGCTCCCAAGCCTGCCTTCCCTTCAGACTATAAACTTCCTGAAGGCACAGTCCGCATCTCAGTCATCTCTGCATCTCCAGTGCTGAACACACTACCCAGAACGTGATTTTGGGTAGGCCAAAAAGTTTATTTGGGTTTTTCTATAAGCAGATTTAGAAAAACTTGAATTGGCCAAAGCCAACCCAACAGATACTTAACAAGTGTCTATTAAATTGTGTGTCCTCTCAGATGCATTAGCTTTCAGCCTTTTTTATTAGCGGACAAGGAGAAGAAAGGAAAACTGAGTCAGAATCACCTCTTCCTCATGTCCCTCCCCCTCTTCAAAACACATTTTTTTTCTCAACTTGCTTTATGACATCATGTCTATTATCTGGGTGATTTTCAAGTGTCCCTCAAAAGTTAGGAAAGTTTCATTCCTGTTCTAAACCTCTAGGGGAAAAAAACACATCATCAAGTGAGAAGAGAAAAAAATCTACAGTCAACATTCTGGGAGGGTTTGCCTCTCTTCATTCCTTCAACAAATATTTGGTCAGTTCCCACTGTGCACACAGTAGAGTCTTAAAAACTGTGGGAAATGGAAGTTCCTCCCTGGAGTCTGCCTCTGGAAAAAAAAGTTAAAAAATAAAAAAAAGGAAAAAGAGCCAAGCACCTAACAGAGACTGACTGGATGTGAGAAATGATTCTTAGGGCTCTTGGTTCACCTCGAAACAAAGAAGCATTCAATGACAGTAGCAACTTTCTCACTTCCTCAATGCCAAAGCAAACTCCTCTCTGCCAAGGCCAACTTATACTGTACCTTCGATCCTTTCACAGAGCTTATGCAAAGAGTGCATGGGGCAGGCCTCACACAGCTTAATCTGGGTCTTGGCACTCTGCAGGGCAGCGGCCGTGCTGAAAGCCTGTTTCAGAGTCAGCATTACCTCATCAACCTACAAGAAAAACAGAGGCCAGGTCTGCAAACGTTTGCCTTCAGGGTAACATATTAAAAGCCCAATAGCAATGTGAGGCTCTGTTGATGCCTACTAAATCTTAATAATGTAATTTTGATGATAGAGAGAAAACATTGTCTTGAAGTTAGACCTTCAATTAATTATACATTAAATTGGAAACTGGATGAAATAAGACTATTTTAATGTGTATAATACAACAATACTGACCTGTTACTTGAATGCTGTTTGTGAATCCCATGGAGTACTATGCTATCAGTTAAATGATAGTCAATCAGAATTTTGTTTTCTTTTTTAAAATTTTATAGATTTATAGTTGATTTAGTTTTGTTTCAGGTAGACAGCAAAGTGATTCAGTTATACATATATATATATATTCATCCTTCATCAGATTCTTTTCTCATATAGGTTATCACAGAATATTGAGTAGAGTTCCCTGTAATCACTATACAGTAGTTCATTGTTGGTTATCTAAGGTCTTTGTTTAATTAAAGTAGTTTATCAGATAAAGATCTCTTTGGAAGTTTTGCCTGAAATACATAGGGAGCAACAAAATAAGTCTAACATTTACTTGTGTTAATAGGTATCTTATTGACTCTATCCTTTTGGATCATTTTTAGTGCAACAACTGAACATGTATTTAACCAAAGTTCTGGGGAGAAACAAGCTCAATAAATAACATGGTAAGTGGGAGAGAGGTTCAAGAGGGAGAAAAGATATTTATCAGTTCAGTTCAGTTCAGTCGCTCAGTTGTGTCTGACTCTTTACAGCCCCATGAATCGCAGCACACCAGGCCTCACTGTCCATCACCATCTCCTGGAGTTCACTCAGACTCACGTCCATCGAGTCAGTGATGCCATCCAGCCATCTCATCCTCGGTCGTCCCCTTCTCCTCCTGCCCCCAATCCCTCCCAGCATCAGAGTCTTTTCCAATGAGTCAACTCTTCGCATGAAGTGGCCAAAGTACTGGAGTTTCAGTTTTAGCATCATTCCCTCCAAAGAAATCCCAGGGCTGATCTCCTTCAGAATGGACTGGTTGGATCTCCTTGCAGTCCAAGGGACTCTCAAGAGTCTTTTCCAACACCACAGTTCAAAAGCATCAATTCTTTGGTGCTCAGCCTTCTTCATAGTCCAACTCTCACATCCATACATGACCACTGGAAAAACCATAGCCTTGACTAGATGGACCTTTGTTGGCAAAGTAATGTCCCTGCTTTTCAATATGCTATCTAGGTTGGTCATAACTTTTCTTCCAAGGAGTAAGCAGCTAATTCATGTTGATGTATGGCAGAAACCAACACGATATTGTAAAGCAATCATCCTTCAATTAAAAATAAATATACCTTTTAAAAATTTAAAAAAAAAATCTTGGGGAAATTCTATGAAGGCTGCTGAAGCTTCTTTTCCTAGAGTTCTACTGAGATATAATCGATATACAGCACTGTATAAGTCTGAGATGTACAATATGATTCGACTTAGATGCATCATGAAATAGTTATCACAAAAAGTTTAGTGAACATCGTCATCTCACATTAGATGCAAGATTAAATAAACAGATTTATTTTTTTTTGTCCTTGTGATGAGAACTCCTGTCTTTTCTCTATGGCTTCTATTTATTAATATTAACATTTTGCTTCTGATTTGTGACACTAAGAACTTCTGACATCTTCCTGTCTAACAGCTGGGTCTCACCACTAGGTCAAGAGCTTGAAAACTGCCAGCCTGTTTCTTCCTTGCTTTTCCAATGACTTAGTCAAGAAGTTGGACTCTAGCATTCTGATTTCCTGGTTGTTTCTTGGAGGTCAACCAACAGCTCATCCTCCAGGCATTGTTAAGCCAACTTCAGGCCACGTTTCCTCCTCTGTGGCACAATTTTCAGAGTAAAGTGTAGTTTTCTCAGCCACTGTAGAACTGAGGTCAAAGAATAAAACCTGCATGGGGAGCTGTGAAGTACCAGGGCCTCATCCAAACTATCTCTGATATTCAGAACCATTCACATGCTTTATACACTATGCTTTGTTTTGTTCTGTTTTTATTGAGATAACATTTGTTTACAACATTATATAAGTTTCACAGTACAACATTTAATTCAACTTCTGTATACATAGTGTGCTTAGCACCAAAGTCTNATTCAGAACCATTCACATGCTTTATACACTATGCTTTGTTTTGTTCTGTTTTTATTGAGATAACATTTGTTTACAACATTATATAAGTTTCACAGTACAACATTTAATTCAACTTCTGTATACATAGTGTGCTTAGCACCAAAGTCTCACTTCCATCTGTCACCATACAATTGACCCCTTTACCATTCTGCTCTCTCCCACCCCTGGTCCCTCTGATAACCACCAATCTGTTCTTTGTGTTTGTTTTTATTTTTTATACTCTGCATATGAGGGAAATCATACTTATTTCTCATAGCATAATACCTTCAAGGTCTAGGTCCAGTCATGTTGTCATTAATGGCAAGATTTCATCCTTTTATATGGCTGAATAATAATCCATTATATGTATATGTATATATATATATACCCTGGTGGCTCTGATGGTAAAGAATCTACCTGCAATGGAGGTGATCTGGGTTCAATCTCTGCATTCGGAAGATTCCCTGGAAACGGAAATGGCAGTATTCTTGCCTGGGAAATCTCATGGAGAGGGGAGCCTAGCAGGCTGCAGACCATGGGGTCACAAAGAGTCAGACACAACTGAGCAACTAAACACAGCACATACATGTGTGTGTATATATATATATATACACACATCACATCTTTATCCATTCATCCATTGATGGGCACTTCCACTGATACCATATCTTGGCTCTCGTAAATAACACCATAATGAACAGAGTGGTGCATATCTTTTTAAATTAATGTTTTTAGTTTTTTCAGATAAATACCCAGAAATGGAATTGCTGCTGCTGCTAAGTCGCTTCAGTCGTGTCCGACTCTGTGCGACCCCACAGACGGCAGCCCATTGGGCTCCGCCATTCCTGGGATTCTCCAGGCAAGAACACTGGAGTGGGTTGCCATTTCCTTCTCCAATGCATGAAAGTGAAAAGTTAAAGTGAAGTTGCTCAGTCGTGTCTGACTCAGGACCCCATGGATGCAGCCTACCAGGCTCCTCCGTCCATGGGAGTTTCCAGGCAAGAGTACTGGAGTGGGATGCCATTGCCTTCTCCGATGGAATTGCTAGGCCACATGATAATTCTATTCTTAATTTTTTGAGGAATCTCCATATTGTTTTCCATAGTGGAAGCACCAGTTTATATTTCTACCAAAACAAAAGGCCAACAGGTACATGAAAAGATGCTTAACATCACTAATTTTTAGGGAAATGCAAATCAAAACCACAATTGAGATATCACCTCACACACATACCAGAATGGCTATTACCCAAAAGATAAGAAATATTTAATAACAAATGTTGGAGAGGATGTTGAGAAAGAAGAACCCTCGTACACATAAGCCCTTTTTAAAGACCTTTTTCTCCCTTCCCTTGTGGCTTGGTTTATGAAAAAGTTATTACTTAAAGGAGTTACTCCACTGTTGCATCTGAGTGTATGAAGAACCTGGAATAAAAAGAAACTTTATCCACAAGTCCATTCTCTGTATCTCTATTTCTGCCCTGCAAATGGGTTCATCAGTACCATTTTCCTAGACTCCATATATATGCATTAATATAAAATATCTGTTTTTCTCTTACTTCACTCTGTATAACAGGCTCTAGGTTTGTCCACCTCAGTTCAACTAACTCAGATTTGTTCCTTTCTATGACTGAGTAATAATCCACTGTACATATGTACCACAACTTCTCTATCCATTCACCTGGGGGAAGGAGAGGGTAGGACAAACTGAGAGAGTAGCACTGAAATCTAATGCCTGCATGCATGCTAAGTTGCTTCAGTCATGTCTGACTCTGTGTGACCCTACGGACTGTAGCCTGCCAGGATCCTCTGTCCATGGGATTCTCTAGGCAAGAATACTGGAGTGGGTTGCCTTGCTCTCCTGCAGGGGAATCTGCCTGACCCAGGGATCAAACCCAAGCCTCTTACCTCCTGCATTGGCAAGTGGGTTCTTTATCACTAGTGCTACCTGGTATAATACCATGGGTAAAATAGAAAGCTAGTGGGAAACTGCTACATAACACAGGGAGCTCAGCCTGGTGCTCTGTGACAAGCTAGAGGGGTGGGATGGGGGTGAGATTCAAGAGAGAGGGGATATATGTATATATGTAGTTGATTCGCATTATTGTATGACAGAAATCAATAAAACATTGTAAAGCAATTGTTCTCCAATAAAAAATTTTAAAAGATACTTTATTCTTCTGATATTGGTTAAAGGACCAAGTAGCTAGTGATTAGTCATCTATATTTTACTATAACTTTTTAAAAAGCTCATCAATAATTTCATATCATTCTATGTACAAAAAATGAAGTATTCATCATCTGCTCTTTTATACTATAATTAAAAAAAATAAAGATTTCTAACGCTCAAAAATAAAAGCACTACATGCTTTAGTGACTTTGCATTTTCATTTCATTTGCTTTGTTATGTATTCAAAAGCAATTTCAATGACTTACATAGATATTTACCATTGTTTTCTTGTTTCTCATTTATTTAAGGCAGTGAAGGGATTAGTCATCTGTTTAACTTTCAGGTAGGTTTATTATTTGTTATTTGGTAATAATGTGATGTAAAAGGCCTCCAATGGAAATACTGAACTTTCATGATTTTTTAATCTATTTCTAGATGAAATGAGATCATTTCAATGGTGACTGAAATGTGGCTACTGATTTCTCCCAGCCATAAATATTACTAAAATTTTACTTCTAAAATTTTCAGTGTTTTACTTTGTTTTAATCTACCATTTTATAGATGGTTTATAAATTCTATGATGGTATCAGAGCAACTAAAAGTTAAATTAGTACTATGAAGTTAAATTCAGTTCAGTCGCTCAGTCATGTCGAACTCTTTGCGAGCCCACGGACTGCAGCAGGTCAGGTTTCCCTGTCCATCACCAACTTCTGAGTTTGCTCAAACTCCAGAAAGTTAAATTAGCACTGTGAATAATTTAATTGTTTTAGTTTAGATTCAGCAGCAACAAAAAATCCTAGGAAATGTTAAAAGTTTAACACTTAAGGAATGAATAAAGAGAAATCAACCATATGGAACAAAAAGAAAGTATTCTTAGTGTGACCATCAGAGAATATTAAATTTCTAGAGAAAATTATGAGATGGAACAAAGAAAGCTAATTTATGATATTAAGGGGAAATTCCATAATGAAAAGAGCGCTCATAAACATTTCCCTACCAAACTTAAGTTCTGTATGGCATTTAAGAATGAGAATCACAGAATATATAAGGACTTCAAAAGATTAGCCTAATTCTCTGGGAAAATCTACACTCTTAACCCCACACAAAGCCTGGGTCTTGGTAATGTGGATTTTGGGGGGAGGGAGTTGCTTTGTTTTACTAGTTTTACTTTCCCGGGATACTATTGTGTGGATCTGTGGATCTGAGGAGTTCTACTTTTCCTGTCTATGAACAGTAGTCACTTCCATTTTTTTCATACCTTTTAAACCACTTTTGGAGAAAGCAGAAATTATATTTTCCAGAAATCTCAAGTGTGGTTAAACAAGATTAAGCCACTTGCTTCGCATTATTTTACAAAAGAAGGAAGGGAGGGAAGGAGGAAGCAAGCGAAGGAGGGAGGGAGGAGCACTGAGCATTTAAACTTCCCAAGTAACCCTCCAGGGCCCGTCTGAACTCTATATAGTAAGCCCCTATACAGGAACCCTTCAAGTTGGGAACTTTCAAAGACATGAACGTGCGTTCATATGTCAGATCACATCGAGTTAGCACACATGCCTGGCCTATATTGTCACATGCGTCCATCCTCTACAAGTGGTTGTGCTTTTGTGTACTTTACTGCACAGTACTGTTGTGAGCAACAGGAGCAGCTTACTAATGAAGACCTGATAGAAGTGGAGGCCCAGAAAAAAGACAAAGATGAAAAGAAGAAGAAGTAACTGAAGAACCAAAGAGATTCATGACACAGGAAATGGCAAGGATACTTTCTTTATCTGAGCAGGCACTGTTAGTTTTTGAGACCCAGCACTCAAACATAGACCGGTACACAAAGATTGCAGCAGCCGTTCGGGATGCAATCCAGTGTTACTGTGTTATCTATGGTGAGAAAAAAAAGAGCTAATACCTGGACATCACTGGATTGTTTTTTCAAGAGGGTAGAAGGAATTGAATCCAGCAAGGAAGCAGAACCTGTGCCATCAGCATGAGGCATGAGTGAAATTTGAGATTGCCCTCCGTCTCCTATTGTTGACATCCTTCAGCTCTACCATCTCCCACCTCCTCTCCCTCCTCCAGTCAGTAACTCTTCTTGCTTGTCCACTAGATGCCAGCCCCCACGTCCCAGTTGTTGCACTGTACTACTATACTTTTCAAGGTACTGCACTGTAAGATAAAAAGTGTTTTCTTTATTGTTTTTGTGTGTTTTTTATGTATTATTTGTGTGAAAAGTATTAGAAGCCTATCACAGTACAGTGCTATATAGCCGATTGTGCTAGCTGGGTACATAGGCTAACTCTGTTGGACTTAGGAACAAACTGAACTTACAAACACGCTCTCAAAATGAAACTCGTACGTGTGGGACTTGTACTGTTTATCAATTCATAACAATCTCTACAAAGAAACAAGAGAAAAAGCTAGTTGCATATTCTCTGTGCTCAGAGTAGATAAGTCAGCATGTACAGTTTAGCAATATTTTGTCTTTCACAACTACCAAGCCACATCAATCATAACACTGCTTAGACCTATATAATATTTGACTGTTCTATATGTCAGCTGCTTGAACCATCCTCCTTTATACAGGAAATTTATATTTAATTTTTCCTGTAGCTTGCAATTCTGATGCCTCACCATTCAGTTAAGATGGTTACTGACAAAAAAACTGAACAGGATTTCAAAGATTCCAGCATAGGCCCCTTCTTAAGAATAATGATGCCAGCACTAATATTCTGATGCAACTTCATTGTAACATGAAGACATTCTCAGCCAGTCTTGGCTGTTGCCTGAGCCACAGAACTTCTCAAGACAGAAAAATGCAGCATGTTCCTAGGCTTTCGATTCTGACTCCCTGTTCTGAAAACTCATCCTATGTACATGAGGGGAAAATAAAAATACTAAAAAATACAAACAAAACAAAACTTGTAAAAGAGGTTAGAAATCAGAAGGTTTTACAGTTTTCCTCTTGGTGGAGGTTATCCAGTAATCAGAAATTTGTTGTTGTTCTTTTTGTTAGTCACTGAGTTTGTGTCCAACTCTTTGCGATCCCATAGACTGTAGCCTAGGAGGCTCCTCTGTCCATGGAATTCTCTAGGCAAGAATACTGGAGTGTGTTGCCATGCCCTCCTCCAGGGGATCTTCCCGACCCAGGGATCAAACCTGGGTCTCCTGCACTGCAGGCAGATTCTTTACCATCTGAGCCACCAGGGAAGCCCTAATCAGAGATTAACCAGCACCTATAAAAAGATTACCTGAAGTTTAGAGTAACACACTCTATCCCTCAAAAATCCACTTACCAACCCCTGCTCTTCTAGAAACTCCTGGGGGATAAAACAGTAAGGACAGCCTAACCTTGTAGGATTCACCATCCAGCGGGGCGGAAAGTTATGTGAACAAACACACAAGATAATGGATCTGCAGGAACTGTTAGAGATCTATGAACAAGGCACAGCAAGAACACTGACAACAAAGCAAGGAAAGGGGTCAATTCCCGGAAAACGGCGTCAGAAAAGGGGCTACTAGGAGTTTATCTTTAAACAGGGTCCTAAAAAGTACACAGTAGAAAAGAAGGGGAAAGGGATTCAAGTCAGAGCTGAGCAAAGGAGGCCTGCTTCCCATCCAGTGAAGCAGGCAAGAAAAGAATGTGAAAACGGATACGGAAAGAGAACATACGCAGTCTCCTTGTATAGTAGCGGGGTGGACCCTCAAGGCTGGCACAGTTGCATTCCCCACCCGATGGTATGAAAGCAGTGAGCCCTGGCTCTGCCCTCCTCCGACAGGCAGACCCCTCACTCCACGCAGCCAACAGTTAGCTCAGAATTTCAGCAGCATTTCTGTGAGCTGCACCGCCCACGTATCTCCTTGATCTCATGTGTCCTGTGCATGAACCATTTGTGGCTTCAGTAGCAAGCCAAATAAACGCAACCTCACATCAGTCGTCACAGCAGCCTCTGGAGTCTGGCTGAGAGACAGCTGAGCACAGGGGACAGCATGTGGGGGGACACAGCGGTGAGAGGGAGAGCATTCGGGGGGACTGGAGAAGCATGAGGTAGGCCCTTCTGCCATGCTAGACCATGTAGATTTTGTCTCTTAATAAGAAGGCATAAACTGGTCCTTAGTGAGAAAATTTTGTGAGAAAAAAACTACAACGTAAGGTAGGATATAGACAGATGACAGATTAAACCAGTGGCAGGAAGACTAGTTAGGACACGAAGGCAGTTGTCTTTCTAAAGAAGGCCCAGACTTAGATTCCAGACAGAGAGAAAAAGGAAAGCAAGATGGACATAAGGGACATTCTACCTTCGCGTTATAGCAAGGGTCCCCAGCTGTGGGACCACAGACCGATACCGGTCCATGGCCTGGTAGGAACTGGGCCTCACAGCAGCAGGTGGATGGTGGGCAAGTGAGCGAAACTTCGTTTGTATTTACAGCTGCTCCCCATCACTTGCTTTACCGCCTGAGCTCTGCCTCCTGTTAGATCAGCGTGGCATTAGATTCTCATAGGAGCACAAACCCTACTGTGAACTACACATGAGGGATCTAGATTGCATGCTCCTTCCTTTTTTTTTTATTTGGACGAAAATTGCTTTACAATGTTGTGTTGGTTTCTGCCATGCAACAGTGAAAATCAGTCATAATTATACATATATCTCCCAGTTACAAGGTCCTTAAAGAATTATCCCAAAACCAATCCCAGCCCCCATCCATGAAAAACTGTCTCCCATGAAACCAGTGCCTGGTGCCAAGAAGGCTGGGGACTGCTGGTTTGTAGGATTTTGTAAACAGGTGGATACAGATGGTTCAAAAGGATGAATTATGATTTCTAAATATGGAAGTTGTATAAATGGAACAGTCAAAACAAAATATGACAGGTTCTGGAAGGATAGGAGAGCAAGGCTCTGCAATGGAGGAAGAATCAGTCTTAGGAGGAGGGCCTGAGGAAGGAAGGAAGAGGGGCAAGTGGGGCAGTGGATGGGTGGGGAAAGGGGCAAGATTACCCCACATTCTCATTTTCTACCTAAGTCTTATTCAGTTGGCATTTTCCAGGATTGTGTCCTTGGCTCTCATTAGCCTTCTCTCTTTTTCTTCCTCCTGCGTACTCATCAACCCCCACACCTCCAATCATTCTTTACACAATAACTCTTAAATTTCTATCCCAAGCCCTAAACTAAACCTATATAATACAGTGGCCACTTGGCTATCAACATGTGGTTTTCATTGGTATGGCTAACTGCCTAAAGTGAGAATAAAACTTTAAAAGGATCCCTCTTGGGTAAAAACTGGTGAATGCTACATTCCCTAGTCACAAAGTGTCTTGGCACCAATTCATCTCCATTTCTTCATTATTCCTCAACTCAGTGTCCATGCTGGGAACACAGAAGGCAAGAGTTACTAGGGAGGATTTAAAATGGATGACCAACAAGGTCCTATTGTATAGCACAGGGAACTCTGCTCAATGTTATATGGCAGCCTGGATGGGAGGGGAGTTTGGGAGAGCATGGATACACGTATATGTATAGCTGGGTCCCTTCACTGTTCACCTGAAACTATCACAACGTTGTTAATTGGCTATATCCCAATACAAAACAAAAAGTTTTACAAATGAGTTAGCAAAGAAGATGGCAACATGCATTAAGGAGTTGAGGAGAATGCAGCCTGGCTTACTTTGTTCTAAGTGGTGGTATTTCCCTGGGGAAAATCGAGGGGGAAGATGTACATCTAATAAATGCTGTGCTTCCAAGAATGGTAATGTATCCATCTAAAGATTTGTGCTAAAATGGTTAGGAGAGGTAACTCAAGTGGAAGAATACGTAAAAAAAAATTTAGGGGAAAACACTGACATATTTTTAGTCACTCAGAACCATTTCCAACTTCGTCTTACATGTTTCTTCGAAAATTCTAACTGTTCCCATTAAAGAGGGAGTGAGAATGCTGGAGAGAAAAATTGGCCTCCAAATTCCAAAGAAAGAAAATCAAGGCTAAAAAAAGACCATAAAGAAAGTGTTTTTAAAATGAGGACAGAGGCTGATGAAATACAGAGAAAAAAACAAAATTACTGTCTACCCTGTTGAAATAAGCATTATCTACTCTGAGATGTTAGAGCAACTGAGAGAATAAAAGGTCCTCTTCATCTTCTTACATAAGCAATGGAAAAAGTAACCACTCTTCTTCCATGATCAGGCTTTTCCTACCTTTTAAAGAAACAGCCAACTCATTGGAGAAGACCCTGACGCTGGGAAAGGCAAAAGGAGAAGAAGGTGGCAGAGGATGAGATGATTGGATGGCATCATCGATTCAATGGACGTGAACTTGGGCAAACTCCGGGAGATGGTGAGGGACAGGGAGGCCTGGCATGCTGCAGTCAATGGGGTCTCAAAGAGTCGGACAAGACTTAGCGACTGAACAAGAACCACCACCTTTGAAAACTATTCCGAGTAATATTTCTGGATTTGTTAAACTCAAGAAAATTATCTAGGCTGAAAAATTACCAAAATAATCTGGTTTTGTTTTTCTATTGTGGTTCTGCCGCAAAGGGCAGAAACTCATCTCCGGTTGCCCTCCTCTTTTTCCATTGATGGCCATTCTGTGAGGCTTGGGTCTGTCAGAGACAAGTCTCCCAGGAGTCAGAGGTTTGGGGAGGAGCCTGTGGACAGCAGTACCCCACTTACCAGAGATTCACTGGCACACTGGAACACGTAGCAGATATACTGGCTCAGTCCAGGCTCCGAGGACTCCCGACAAATAAAGCCGAAGTGATCAACATGCTTTATACCCTAGAGAGGGAAGAAGTGGGGAGTTTATAAGACTATGTCCATTTAACCAACACTATGGAAACAGTTCTGTGCTTTCACACTTTCATGAATTTCTTCTTCACAGCACTGTGATAGGGGACATAATGTCAGAGCAAACTTATATGGCAGACTTTTGATACATAAAATAAAGGGTGAAACCAGCTCAGATTGCTTTGTTTCTGGTGAACACTCTGTGACTCGGGGCCACAGAAGGAAAAACAGGATGGCACGATCCATTGTCTCTTGTAATAAAACCACTACCCAGTGTTTGGCAGTACCGGAGTTTTCAATTTATTGGTCGTCATTGAGCAAGCAGTCTGATTCATCATAAACCCTGTTCTTATTTACTTGAGATTAAGAATCATAAAACTGACAATGCTCTACTGAAATGGCAAGCAATTCCCTAAAGTATGAATTAGAAGTACTAGAACATTTATCTATTTATAGACATTCAAGGAGTCACAACTGTTAGAAGATGAATACATTAAAGAAATTACTGCAGATGTCAATGATTCAAATTCACATATCTGTACTTTCTGAACACAGGCTAAATAAGCTCAGCTACACTTTATAAAAAATTCTGAATCATTTGAGAACTTCAATCAGCCTGAATACACACACACCAATTAGCAGCCAGTAGCACCTTGTGGCCTGGCGTGCTGCAGTCCGTGGGGTCGCAAAGAGTCGGACACGACTGAGCAACTGAACTGAACGGAACTGAGCACCTTGTTACTTTAACAGAAACACGGTACTTTGAAAAGTCAGGAAAACCAAAATTTTAAAGTTGCCCTGCAATCACTTAAATTCCAGGGAAAAGAAAACAGGCTTTGGAGTCAGATTTGTGCTTCCACCTTGGTTCAAGCAATTTACCTGGTATAAGATATTGTGATGTGTTGATAAAAAGTATCTCAGAAGTTCCACTTCTCGTTATAAAATAGTAGTCATGGCACCTATTCCCCAAAATTTTTGAGATTCAGAACTAAGAAATATCTTAGTTCCTTGCATGTTTGATAAACAGTAACCACAATTCTTGTATTAATAAGCTTCACCTATCCAACGGATATGGAAAAAAGAAATCAACTCTATAAAAAGAAAATGTTAATAGGAGGAATTAAGTTATACAGTCCATGAGGTGAAAGTAAATTCCATCTGATACAACTCACTCATGATTATAGAATTTCTTTAACTCGGGACTTCCCAGGAGATCCAGGTTAAGAATCTGTGCTTCTACTGCATGGGGCATGAGTTCAATCCCTGATCAGGGAACTAAGATCCCACATGCCTGCAAAGTGTGGCCAAAATCCAATAAGTAAAGAAAATAAAATGGAAAAATAGCATCATCTTCAAAAAAAAATCTTCGACTAACTTGGCATTAAATGGGAAAAATGCATAGTATCTCACCAGCTCACCAAGTTTTCAGGCAGTGGCAATGTTCCAGTAAAGAAAACCACTCCCTTATTCCTCACGCTTACCAAAAATCCAGTCTTACTGATTTTGAAGTAAGAAACATACATAGGGGTACATGTGAGGAGCCTGGTGGGCTACAGTTCATGGGGTCGCAAAGAGTCATGTCACGTCATGTGTTTGAAAGTATGCCTATTCCCAAATGTGGCCACCCTCTATCAGTGCAATTCTATGGAAAAGTAATAGGAGTTGGCCACGCAGTGAGGGGCAGAGATTAACCTGACAATTATTCTGATCAAAGGCCTTTACACAAAACTTCCTCATATTTCAGTCAATTCTTTTTCTTAATTCTTAATGTCACTACAAAGCTTGCTTTAAAAAAAAAAAAAGAAAGGAAAAGGAAAAATCTTGTTTGAACTGCCAGTTTATATATTTGGTTTGGCTGGGTTTTTTTTTTTTCTTGTTTTTCAATTTTTTTTTTTTTTCCTTTAAATATTCAATGAGCATTGCTAGTTTTCTTCCTGCAAGACCTGGGGTGGGGCTAGGGAGAGGCACAGCCTTTTCCAATGGTGACTCTTGCTCTGGGAAACAGAAAATACACAGCTTTGCACACAACTCTCTCCTCAACACTGGACATGAGGCCCAATACACAGAAATATTCATTCAACATTTATTGAACACCTAAGCATTAAGCTCTGTCTTAACGCATCTTATTCTCTGATGCTCTACAGCATAAGACACCCACCCTCACAGACCTTATGATCATGCAAAGACCCCAAGCAAACATGTCGTTACAAGAATGCTTAGTAAATACTATTTTTCAGTTAAAGTGAATCACCTTTCTACCAAATTTTTTGTCCCTTAAATAGGAATTTAGAAATTTTCAATATATTCACCCTAGAGTCAGATGCTGCCTTTCTCAATTATTAGAGTAGAAAGCTTTTATCTTCAGAACATAATTTTAGGTCTCCATATAAGAGAACAAATATTAAAATAAAACAGTAGAAGTGAAACTACATTAGCTGAGTCTGAGGAGAGTAATTAACAAGATGTACAAAATCACTGCAGATGGTGATTGCAGCCATGAAATTAAAAGACACTTACTCCTTGGAAGAAAAGTTATGAGCAGCCTAGATAGCATATTCAAAAGCAGAGACATTACTTTGCCAACAAAGGTCCATCTAGTCAAGGCTATGGTTTTTCCAGTAGTCATGTATGGATGTGAGAGTTGGACTGTGAAAAAGGCTGAGTGCCGAAGAATTGATGCTTTTGAACTGTGGTGTTGGAGAAGACTCTTGAGAGTCCCTTGGACTGCAAGGAGATCCAACCAGTCCATTCTGAAGGAGATCAGCCCTGGGATTTCTTTGGAAGGAATGATACGAAAGCTGAAACTCCAGTACTTTGGCCACCTCATGCGAAGAGTTGACTCATTGGAAAAGACTTTGATGCTGGGACAGATTGGGAGCAGGAGGTGAAGGGGACGACCGAGGATGAGATGGCTGGATGGCATCACTGACTCGATAGATGTGAGTCTGAGTGAACTCTGGGAGTTGGTGATAGACAGGGAGGCCGGCGTGCTGCGATTCATGGAGTCGCAAAGAGTCGGACAAGACTGAGCGACTGAACTGAACTGAACTGAACAAAAGGTTGTCAATTTCCAACAGAAGAATATCTGAACATCCTACCTATCGCAGTGCTAACTCCAAAATTCAAAAAAAAATTTTTTAAATAAGCAGCCTTGATTTTCAACATTAAAATATAGGAAAGGGCCTCGGCAAGATCTAACACCCTCAAGGTACATCTAAGGTACACCTATTAGGAAATAAGTTATTGCTTCTCTATTCCAGGGACCTCCTCAGAGGCATCCTTGCATTTTTAAGTTTCCCATATTCAGATTTAGATATTCCCTCCATTCCAACCTCTTCAGAAAATCTTCCTAGGTTTGCTATATACTTAGGCAGCTCTAACTTTTGGATAGCTGTACTAAATTATTATATTACTATGGTACTTAGAATACTACTTTATGCCTGATATGACCTCAACTACATATAATTGTATTGATTATTTTTAAAACTTTCATATACACAATTTAAGAATTAACAGCAAGTAAAAGGCCAACGATACATACACAAACCTTCTTTTCAAACTTTAACATTTAACATTTAACATTTAACATTTCAATAAACTTGAAAGCACTAGTTCTCCTTTTATTACCTATTACGGAATAAAGAGCAACATGACTCAGTGATGCCAAAACCCACTGGCCCAAGATTCTGAGGAAAACTAACTGAGAAGATATTTCCAAAAGAACTCACCGCCACAAAAACTCCACTCACCCCTTTGATGAACGGATGCTACGAGCAGACAGGGCTGATGACAGTGAGCGCAAAATATTATGATACTGAGAGACCTGGACAGGATCCTGTTTACTGGCAGTGACCCAAACACATGAACACTCTTAAGATAGATCCATTTGGCGAAAACCATCACAATATTGTAAGGCAATTAGCTTCCAATTAAAATAAATAAATAAATTTTTAAAAAATAAATGAAATTTGAAGGGATTCAATCCCAGTTATTTTATGGTTAATTGAGAAGGAAGCCTTAATTGGTTTCCTCAAATACTATAATCTACTTCAATACATACCTGGGAACAAGAAGAGATATCTTTAAAATTCTTCTCAAGCACAACTGATTTAGTGTCCGGACTGATAAGGTTAATCTCAAACCGTCCAACCTTAAAAATAAAGCATTCCAATTAATTTCAACTTACCAAGAAAATAATATCTTAGTTTACAATTAAATATTTGACTAATAATACAGATTCAAATGCTCTATACAAGATATATGGGCTTCCCTGGTAGCTCAGCTGGTAAAGAATCCACCTACAATGCAGGAGACCCCAGTTTGATTCCTGGGTCGGGAAGATCCAGTGGAGAAGGGATAGGCTACCCACTCCAGTATTTTGGGGCTTCCCTTGTGGCTCAGCTGGTAAAGCATCCATCTGCAATACAGGAGACCTGGGTTGGATCCCTGGGTTGGGAAGATCCCCTGGAGAAGGGAAAGGCTACCCACTCCAAGATTCTGGCCTGGAGAATACCATGGACTATATAGGAATATACAGTGTCAATACCCAACCCCATCAAATTTACAACCTCAGTTATCAGTCATCTGAAAACATTTCTTCCTTTCATCCAGAAATCATGAAATAAGCTGCTCTTAATTTAAAAGAAACCATTTTTTTCCAAAGTAGAAATTATTGTCTTTTCAAAAAATATGCAACCTTTCCTCACTTTATGTTTTCTAAAAATACCAATTATTTAATTATAATTTAAAACCTTACTTTCTCACAAAGGATCAACAGAAAGATATACTTGCAATTGGGCAGATAATTTTTTTTAGTTTTTTAAATAAACAACCATTTAGAAAAAAAATTAACAACATGGACTCTGGCTAGCTAAGAAAAAGAACAAATCAAGAGAGGAAACTCAGGTGACTTCCCTGGTGGGCCAATGGTTAAGACTTCACCTTCTAATGCAGAGGATGCTGGTTTGCTCCCTGGCTGGGGAACTAAGATACCACATGCCTTGCGGCCAGAAAGCCAAAACATAAAACAGAAGAAATACTGTAATAAATTCAATAAAACTTTAAAAATCATTCACATTAAAAAAATCTTTAAAAAAAGAGAAGAAACTCAGTTAATATATTACCAAAGAAAAGACTATAAACACTTTAATCACATGCCTCGAGTTATCAAGAACAAAACAGAACAAAACAACCATGAACTTCTGATAAAGCAAATATTACATCCTGGGACTATTTACCAAGGTACACAGTGCAATTTCCTTCTTAAGGACTCTTTGCAATGGGATAAAAGGACCGTCACTCCTTTTTTCAAGAAAACTCAAATCTGAGAAAAACTCTAATCCTCAAAGCTGAGGATTAATTAAAGAATCTCTACAGGGCATTGTTAGGAATTCAGTTCTTTCAAGTGGAACTGGACACTTTCTATATCCTGTACAACTTCAAAAACTACTTTTTAGAATTAAGAATCATGTTTTACACCTATAATATAGCTTCCACCAAATCATTTTAACAACTGTTCCAATAAATTATCAGGCCTATGATGTTTCCTAAACCTCTCCTTTGTATGACAGAGTAAATTGGTGTATCCTCATCTGAAGATACAACCATGAGTCTCTGGACTTTTCTTTTTTTCTCTCTAGAAAATTCTCTCTCCTTCAAGAAGATTCACACTCTCCCAGATTCACACGTTCAAACCCTTCTGACTTTCTGCAGTCATTAAAAAATAATAATAATAAATAGCAACATTTACTGAAGAATCATGTGTGTGCTGAGTCATGTCCAACTCTTTGCCACACCATGGACTGTAGCCTGCCAGGCTCCTCTGTCCATGGGATTTCCAGGCATGAACACTGGAGTGGGTTGCCATTTTCTACTCCAGGGAATCTTCCCACCCAAGGACTGAACCTGCATCTCCCGTGTTTCCTGCACTGGCAGGAGAATTCTTTACCACGGAGACCCCTGGGAGGCCCTGGTGAAGAATCAGCCTAAGGCAAACGCTGGTGATGCCAAGATGGCATGCGTGCTAAGTTGCTTCAGAAGTTACCAACTCTTTGAGACCCTATGGACTGTAGCCTGCCAGGCTCCTCTGTCCACGGGATTCTCCAGGCAAAAATCCCTGAGTGGGTTGCCATGTGCTCCTCCAGGAGATCTTCCCCACTCGGGGATGGTACCCCGTCTCTTAGGTCTCCTGCGTTGGCAGGCGGGGTTTTTTTTTTTTTTTTTTTTTTACCACTAGCGCCATCTGGATAATCTCTGCTAATTTCCCCAACCAGCTTTCCCTGGATGCTCCTTCAAGTGCTTTTCTCTCTTTCCCTCCCTGCCCTGCTCCCTTTTCTCTTACATTCCCCGTCTGCCTCTCACTCCTTCACTACTGTCCTTTGCTCTTTCTCCAACCTGCCTTCTCTGCTGCCTGGGGGACATGACAGAAAAGTTGGATGCTTCCAGACTGAGGCCCAGGGAGAAGCTGGCCGCTGGGCTGCTTCCGGCTACAGCAAAGGATGGGGAAACACTGGGAGAGCCGCCGGGCAGGACAGCACCTGAAACAGCATGGTTCTGTTCTTCTCGGAGTCCGAGGGCTGCACGTGGCTGGGCGCGCTGGCGTGCCTCCGCCGCGGCTGCGGCTTCTGGCTGTTCTCGTGAGCTTTCCTTTGCAGGACCCCCGTGACGCTGCTGCACCGAGACCGGAACTGCTGCTGCTCGTCGAAGCCCGAATCTTCCAAAATCCTCTCAGGGAAGCACACTCGCGAGCTGGATGGCCCAGGCTGGCTGGGCGCGGCGGGGAAGACCGGGTGGGTGTCGGCGACGCCAGCCCCTTCCTCCGACAGAAGGTCGGCGGGGCAGGCCGGCGTTCGGGCCTCGGATCCCGCCTGGTCCTCGCCCGAGTCCCCCGCGCGCGGCTCGCCCTGGAGCCGCAGGCGCTGCTGCTCGTGCAGGCTGAACTTCTCGATGCAGTCGTCGATGAGGCTGGACGGCGCCTTCTTGTGGGTCACGGTCACCCTGCCACAGTACAGGACCTCGAACTTCTGAGAGTTGTAAAAGGCGTCCTCGTTGTCTTTGCTGGGTTTGGCATCCTCTTTCATGGCAGCTTTCGATAACTGCCTTACGCTGCTGATAACATCGGGAACCTGGAAAAGAATTCAGAGCAATTATTATCACACGGAATGCATTCTCACGGTAAGTGATAAAATACTGAAAGTGATAGACCCTATATAAAATAAAGCATGGGCTTCCCTGGTGGCTCAGTCAGTAAAGAATCCGCCTGCAATGCGGGGAACTTGGGTTCCATTCCTGGGGTGGGAAGATCCCCTGGAGGAGGAAATGGCAACCCACTCCAGTATTCTTGCCTGGAGAATCCCCATGGAGAAAGGAGCCTGATGGGCTACAGTTCATGGGGTCACAGAGTCGGTCGTGACTGATCGGCTAAGCACACAAGACAAAGCATAAACTTAAATTACACTATCAGATTAAGTGATATAAAGATGAGATTGAAAACTTTTATCACTTTTATAATTTCTCTTTTTAAATGTATTCATTTCCCCAAAACAAAGCCATGAGACTCTACAAGCCGCTGCAACCTTTAATAAATTACCACAATATAGCCTTGGAGTACTTCTAAAAGGTATTATTAACACTGATTCAATGGACATGAACTTGGGCAAACTCCAGGAGATGGTGAGGGACAGACAGGCCTGGCATGCTGCAGTACACGGGCTTGCAAAGTATCAGACACTACTTGGCACCTGAACAACAACAAAAAGGTATTATAAGGGAGCAAAAGGTTAAAATTAAATTTAAAAAATAAAGTGTAACATGGTTAAAGTACCAACCACCACTGAGATAAACTAATTAAATTATTATGAGCTTCAGCTGAAAGGAATGGAAGTTTCAACAATAATACTAAAATTTACTTTCTGAATGAAGAGATTAAAATACAGACACCCCTCACCAGCATTAGCCATCAGAGAAAATGCACGTTTAAACCATAGAAAGATACTATCTATTACACACCTATTAGAATGGCTAAAATCAAAACGACCAAGTACCGACTAGAATGTGGAGCAATTGGAATGCCCATACATTGTGTGTAGAAATGTAAAATGGCACAAGCACCTCAGGAATTTGGCAGTTGCTTAGAAGTTAAACAGATCTATCTCACAACCCAGTCATTCCACTCCTAGAGATTTAGGTGAAAGCCCTGAAACTATATGTTCACAGAAAGCCTTGTTCACAAATATTAACAGATGCCTTTGTCACAACATTCCCAAAATCAAAATGACTCAAATATTCATCAACAAGTGAATGATCGCTAATTGTTAAAGAAATATAAAGCAAAACACAATAAAATATCAGCTTATATCTGATAGAAAAGATAAATGATAACAAGCGCTGGGAGTACATGGAAAAAAGGAAACCCTTGAGCACTGTTAGTAGGAATGTAAATCAGTACAGTCACAATGGAAAACAGTATAGAGATTCCTAAAATATTAAAAATGGAACTATTATATGATCCAGCAATTCCACTTCTGTGTATCTATTCAAAAGAAACAAAATTACTCTCTCAAAAAGATACCTACAACTTCATGTTCATCACAGAATTATTCACAATAGTAAAGACATGGAAACAATCTAAGTTAACCTAGTAAAAGTGAGTGAAAGTCACTCAGTTGTGTCTGACTCTTTGCAACCCCATGGACTATGCAGTCCATGGAATTCTCCAGGCCAGAATACTGGAGTGGGTAGCCGTTCCCTTCTCCAAGGGATCATCCCAACCCAAGGATCGAACCCAGGTCTCCTGCATTGCAGGCAGATTCTTTATCAGCTGGGCCACAAGGGGAAGCCCAAGAATACTAGAGTGGGTAGCCTTTAAAAAAAATAAATAAATAAATAATATATATATATATATATTACTATATGACTTGAACAAGAAGCTAAGTCATTCATCAAATATTGTTTAAATAGCTATGATTAAAAAAATCTAAGATGAACAAAATATTTTGGGATATGAAAACAAATAGAAAGCTCAATAGAAAGTTGAAAATATAAAGTACAAACTTACAGCTACAAGAAAAGTAAGTTCTTGGCATATTATGTACAGCATGGTGACTAGAGTTAATAATACCATATTGTATATTGAAACTTGCTAAGAGAGTAGATCTTAAAAGTTCTTCTCATAAGAAAAAAAAAATCTGTAACCATTTGAGGTGAGTGGTGTTAACTAAACTTATGTTAACCATTTTGCAATATATACTGTATCAAATCATCATGTTGTACCCCTTGACCTAAAACAATGCTATATGTCAATTATATCTCAATAAAACTGAAAGGAAAAAAGTGAACAGATAAACTCAAGGTGGTACTGTTGCTGTTTAGTTACTCTGTCGTGTCTGACTTTTTTTCGACCCCATCGACTGTAGCCCGCCAGGCTCCTGTGTCCATGGGACTTCTCAAGCAGGAATATTGGGATGGGTTGCCATTTCCTTCTCCAGAGGATCTTCCCAACCCAAGGATTGAATCTGCATCTCCTGTATTGCCAGGCCGATTCTTTATCACTGAGCTAATTGAATTGAAATGAAATGAAAGTCGCTCAGTCAGACTCTTTGTGACCCCATGAACTCACTACAGAGTCCATGGAATTCTCCAGGCCAGAATACTGGAGTAGGTAGACTTTCCCTTCTCCAGGGGATCTTCCCAACCCAGGGATCGAACCCAGGTCAATCCACATTGCAGGTGGATTCTTTACCAGCTGAGCCACAAGGGAAGCCCAAAGGTGGTACACTCACATAAAATGGAATGCAACTCATTATCTCCCATCTGGTTTTCTGCAATAGTCTTTTAACTGGTATCCCTTGCCCCCTTTAATGTACTCTCAAACGTAAAAAGAATCCTTTTTAAACTTGTTGTGGTGCTCATCTGCAAAGCCTCCAAGCTCCCCATTTCTTGAGTAAAAGACAAAATCCTTACAATGTCCTACAGGGCCCTCACTCTCTGCACATGACAAACAGATTAAATGTGCACTGTGGCTACACATCCTCCGCGTGACCTTTAGATGGTCAACTTGCATTTCATCTTTTCATCCTCACCCCATTTCCTCTGACCTTACTCCTCCCAGCCCTCTCTCTCACTGGCCTCCTGGCTAGTCTTTGGATATGCCAGGCACACTCTTCTCTGAAGGTCTCTGAACTCTAAGCTCCTCCCCTAGATAATTGGACAGTTCACTCCTCACCTCCTTTAAATCCATGCTCTAGTGTCACCTCGAGGTGGCATCTGTCCCCTACCCCAGAAGACACACACACAAGCTCTGACAGCCAGCATTCCCCTGGAATTCCACCCCCTCTTCCGCATTTTATTACTCTCTATAGCACTTACCCCTTTGAACATTCTGTGTAATTCATTTGCTAGAATGTAAGCCGTTAGGAGGGTGGTGATTTCTGGGGGTTTTTCCCACATTTTTCCTTGTATACCCATATCCTAGAATAAGTTCCAGTACAAAGTAGATCCTCAGTATGTGGACTTGGGACAGGGGAAACCTTTTCTGGTAATTTTTACCTTTGGGAAACAGAGATCATTTCATATGCAGGGTTGCTTCACCTTCAGACATACATGGTATTTCTTTCAATCTACCAGCAACCATTCTAAAACCAGAATTTCTTCTTTTTCACATAATTATTCAGGATATATGGCCAGAGTATTCACAGTTTAAAATTATAAGACTTTCCATTTGCTAGCAGAATATTTCCTAGGAAAGAATAAAGTCCAAATGCTATAGTTTCAGTGACTTACCCCAAACACTTGACATATCTCCAGGGAAGTCAGATGCTTTGTACTAACACATGATCAGCAACCTTAGCCCTCTGTCATTTTCTTTTTGTTTTAGTATCTGACAAGGGCCAAAGCTATGGAGACTGACCTAGACATTCAACCCTGTAGAATGTCTATACAGTGACTCTAGTGGGTTAGGCAAAACCCCTCCTTCCTCACTAACCATATTTTATCTAACACTTTTCATCCGATTTTGCAACTCTGCTGCTGCTGCTGCTAAGTCGCTTCAGTCGTGTCCGACTCTGTGCGACCCCATAGACGGCAGCCCATGAGGCTCCCCCATCCCTGGGATTCTCCAGGCAAGAACACTGGAGTGGGTTGTCATTTCCTTCTCCTTTTGCAACTCTAGTGCACTTAAATTTCCAAAGTCTCTCTATGGAGTGCATCATAAGAAAAATATTATCTGTAGGATGTTTTTGAGCCTGCAGAATTTTTATCTTGTGACAAATATTTTAATGATGATTAGAGTTATATCCTATCACTGAGACTGAAAATATAGTCAGTTCGACCTTAGTTGTATCAGTTCTTCAATATTATATGTTTGTACTTTTTCTCTACTATTATATTGAGAGATATTATGTGAAGAACTGATTAGTGCTTGAATTTCTATAGTCCCACAGGACACTTCCCCATGACCGCAAGTAAAAGCTCAACGTCTAAATATAATCCAGTTAATGACTCGGTTGATAGAAGCAAAGCTTATCACTTTGACTAAGCTAAGTAGGTAATTTAATCCTCCAATAATTTGAATTATTAATTGCACCATAAGACATAGATTCTAGTTGCCTTTAATATCCTCTCTGAGGTCATGACTAAATGCAGCTTTCAATGACCTGGGCTGCAAAGAGGCTCTAACTATGAAACTGATCTAACAACATTCCACTCTATTTTTTCTTCTAAGTGTAATCACACATGTAAGTTAACATTATACAGTCCCTGCCTACACAATCAGCATCCATACCAAAGGGACACTGATAAAGCAAGGACAGTAAAATGTCCTTGGTGAGGAAAAGAGTTATCAGAGGACCACGAAAACTTTCTGCTGAGACATTTATTTAAGAGATCAATCAGAAGCAACACAAGAGAAAAAAATCTCTATCCAGTACTTGCACGTACACATTTTGGGAAAACAGTATTCTTCTATGTTGCAGGAGTGCCCAGTCATGTCCGACTCTTTGTGACTCTGTGGACTGTAGCCTGCCAGGCTCCTCTGTCCATGGACTTTTTCAGGCAAGAATACTGGAGTAGGTTGCCATTTCCTTCTCCAAGGGATCTTCTTGACCCAGGGATTGAACTGGTATCTCCTGCATTAGCAGGAGGAATATTACCACTGACATATATTTAGATTTATATGTGCTTTTGAATGGAGAAGGCAATGGCACCCCACTCCAGTACTCTTGCCTGGAAAATCCCATGGACGGAGGAGCCTGGTAGGCTGCAGTCCATGGGGTCGCTGAGTCAGACACAACTGAGCGACTTCACTTTGACTTTTCACTTTCATGCATTGGAGAAGGAAATGGCAACCCACTCCTGTGTTCTTGCCTGGAGAATCCCAGGGATGGCGGAGCCCAGTGGGCTGCCATCTGTGGGGTCGCACAGAGTTGGACACGACTGAAGCGACTTAGCAGCAGCAGCAGCAGCAGTGCTTTTGAATGAATTTGACTCCTTGCATGTATTGCATCTTACAACATCTCTTTTTCTCTCTAACATTATACTATAAGCCCTTAAGTGAAAGAATGAGTTGGGATGACTTTGTGTCTTAACTAGAGTTTTTTTCCATGTGACCATTGGGAGAGAATTTCGTGCTCAGAAGAAACTGATTGACAGCTGTCAGCAAACAGAAGCATACAAATAGAGAACAACCACCAAGAACCCTGATGAAAGTTCTCCAGGACTGAGACAGGTTTAGCAAATTCCTGTTGCTAATTCATGAGAAAGCTGGCACTCCCCAAAATGAAGAGCTGACGCTTTCTGCTCTCCTCAATGCTCGCTCCAGCGAGGAAGTGAATGTGTGTGGCAGGAATGTCTCCAGATGCTGAGACACCTCGTTAAAAGAATAACTCTAGGTATGCTTACTCTTGTCATGGACACACCGCTGCTCAGAATCTGTCTACATGTCAGAGTCTGATGCAGATTCAATGCCAATTCAAGGCGAAAGTTTTATGGCAGCACATAATTTTAACACACAAATACAATATTAAAAAGGGAATTAATAATCCCTCTACTCAGGAATTAAAACATTTATGGCCTTCCCTGGTGGCTCAGATGGTAAAGAATCTGCCTGTGATGCAGAAGACCCAGGTTCAATCCCAGGGTCAGGAAGATCCCTTAGAGAAGGGAATGGCTACCCACTCCAGTGTTCTTATCCTGAGAATTCCATGATCAGAGGAGCCTGGCAGGCTACAGTCCATGGGGTTGCAAAGAGTCTGATGCAGATTCAGTGCCAATTCAAGGCAAAAGTATTATTGTATGGCAGCACACAATAACAATATTTTTAAAAGAATGAATAATCCCTCTACCCAGGAATTAAGAGATTTATACTCTATCCCAGATCTGCCAGGAATTTGTGTCATTCTGCACCTGAATTTCCTCCCCAGTAAAATGGAAGGCTAGATAGATGCTCAATAAGATCTCATCTAAATCCAGATTTCTGTGGGCTCATTTTTGCATTGATGCCAATATAGAAGCAAAATAATATACATTAAAAGGAGATGGAAAATCATCTCTGCCATTAAGCCAGAAATATTGTAAGTTATTGACATTATTACACACAATAAGCAATCCAACAGGTGATAAAATAAATTGGGCTTTTTTCAAATGCCTCATGACATTTAGAAAAAGCACGGTGCCACATGTAGCGAGTGTTTTGTCCTTACACTTTCAGTGATATCATGTCGATGTATGGCAAAACCATGACAATACTGTAATTATCTTCAATTAAAATAGATTAATTTTTAAAAGAAAATAGAAATTTATTAGAAGTATAATTTCTAAGAGAAAAAAAGGATATAACCTCAAATATCAAAATTCAGACATTAAAGCAATTCCTCACTCTAGAGAAAAAAAATTGCCACTAGCTCCCTGGATGTCAGACTGTTGTTTCTCATTAATTAATTACCATAATTAGTAATCACACTCCAAGAAATCCAATGGTATTGTAAAAATAACTCTCCACTTAATTTCAAAATAAAATAAATTCTACAGCCACCCCATGCTGATGTCTAAAGGCCTAAGCAAACCATCTGGAAAAATGGTAGAAAAATCATCTGGATACTGAAAAACACAAGAGAAAAGATACCTTTGGTCAGAAGCCAGCAGAAAATTGGAGTAGTTCTCCAAGAGCTGCGAATATGCCAAACTGATATAATCCTCAGAAGTAGCACTCTGTCACACTTAAGAAGTTCTCTTTCATTCTAGATAAGCCAGCAGTAATTTTGCTGTATTTGTTCAAGTCCACGTTATCACTGTGCAGCCAATTATAAAACTTCCCGGGAAAAACCGTTATTGCTTCAAAAGTAAAGTATTTCCTGACTGTGCAGTCAGGAAACACACCGATTGTTCAGGGCTAAAGAATAGACTCTCTAGCTTTCTTTAAAAAGAAGCATTTAAAATTTGAGTACCATTGTCTTTCTTATGCTATTTAAATAACCATAAGTGTCCAAGGCTTTTCAATTATGAAAGTAGGAGAAAATTAATCTACAATGTCTTCTTTCCTCATAGAATTCACTGATAAACAGATGAACTTCAGCAAACATTTAAAAAGTGGATATGAATATGAAAATAAGCTTCTTAAAGTAAAAAAAATTCCAAGTAAAGAAAATAACTGGGTAAATTCTTTCACAACTAAAATGATCTTAGCTGCTTGATTCATAATTAATCTTTTTATAATAATTATAGTAGGCACAGCAAGACTTCTGTCATCACAAAAAAGAGGTGTGTGCTAAGTTTCTTCAGTCATATCTCTTTACGACCCCACGGACTGTAGCCCACCAGGCTCCTCTGTCTGTGAAATTCTCCAGGCAAGAATACTAGAGTAGGTTGCCATTCCCTTCCCCAGGGGCTCTTCCTGATCCAGGGATTGAACCCATGTCTCTCCTGTATTGGCAGGTGGGTTCTTTACCTCTAGCACCACACAGGAAGCCCTCACAAAAAATAGGGGAAGGGTATTTAAGAAAAGATGAGGAAGAATACCAGGAAGCATTTCAAGTAAACTGCAAAAACCTGACAAATGAGAAGAACCGATCATTTAAACTAGTCCCAATCAAAGAGAGACAGTAAGGAAAAGAAAAAATGTATTTGCTTTGAAATTAGTATATGCCATTAGGGAACAGGTAGATTTCCTTTCTAATTCTGCTTTACTTAAGAAACTATTAAGATTAGTTCAGCATTTTAAGAAAAGACTAATTTGGTCATTACATATCATAATTTCTGTTTGGCTTTTAAAACTTCATCTTCAACCAATGGAAAGTAATTTTGGAAGCTATATATGTGCCCTGAAATAGCTTACTTACATCAAGGGGGGGAAAATGACCATTATTGAAGAACCCATGAAGATGTTCCAATTCCAGTTACTTGGGAAACCTGCTCAGTCTGTGTTATCATTCTTAAGGTGAGGTGGTCTGATAATCTCACTAAGAAATAAAATTGATTTTTAAACCATTTTAACTTTTATCCAAAAGTATTTCAGTGATTCTTTGTATTTGGTTAAATATATGCTATTATTCTATGGTAAATTTGGCATAAAGTAAAAAAGGTATCTGATTATCAGTAGGTCTAGAATCAAAATTGAATAGAAAAATGCAGTGATTTTAAAATCACAGAGTTTTAAACTTAAAGGGTCCCTTATGGAATCACCAGTCCCTACTATCTTGTTTTACAGATGTGGAAACAAACGGTTTACATTAAAAGTTAAACCAAGAAAGAAGAAAATAATGAGATTACAAGTAACGAGACTCTTTGGAGCCAAAGAAAGCAAGAATATCTCTACCATTTACACAGCAGTCAGACAAGTTGCTTGAACTGGAATCTTGGGCTTCAGCCAAGGCAGTTTCCTCTCAGACTAGACTTTGGTTCTTAGATATTCTCAGTTCCTTTGCTCCAAATGGAATTTTTGGCTCACCTCTTCTCTGCTGCTTTCCTGGCGGCTTCTGCATTAGCTCAAGCATCAGAGACAGAAAGTCCTTAAACTTCTACCAAAGGCTCCCCTTCCATTCTGTCTCACTGCATATCTTTGAGTTCCTAACCCAAAAGATATGACTTGTGCCTCTATGACCATTCAAAATTTGAAAAAGTGATCAGATGTAAAATAAGGGTAACTCACAGGAAACCCAAGGACTTGTGTTTTATATAGATATATTTTTTAATTTATTTTTAATTACAGGATAATTAACAATATTGTGTTGGTTTCTGCCATACACCAACATGAATTAGCCATAGGTATATATATATATATATATATGTCCCCTCCTTCTGGAACCTCCCTCTCACCTCCCACCCCATCCCACCGCTCTAGGTTGTCAGAGCACCAGTTTGAACTCCCTGCAGGGACTCATGATTTTGATTAAGAGAATGGAATATCCTTAGTAGTGGCTGATTTTAGGGAAATAAGACAGGGAATAAATAAACAGGGAACTAAGACAGAAGATGGGATGGGTGAGAAGTTAGATGGCAAAGGATAGACAAGGACAGTCCTTTTCAAATTCCATTTCAAAAACAACATCACTCTTTTAAAAGTAGATTAGTCTGTAGCACAGCATATTAGAAAAGCACATAACAGGCAGTTAGAGGTCCAGCGTTTAAAGCTCATTTCAGTATCTATGACTGTCTGTAGAAAAGATGCCATATCTTTCATAGTCTCTTGGTTTTTCATCTGCAAAATGAGCATCACAATGTTTATTTCAAAGGTAAACTGGGAAAATTAAACTAAATGTGCAAAGTGCCTGACACAGTGCTGAGACAGTGAAAGCATTCAACAATGTTGAATTAAATCTAACATGTAAGTCTGACGTGCTGTGCAAGGAGATGGAGGAAGTGAGAAGCTGCTGCTTAAAAAAAAAAAAATCCTTTTATGAAAGTTAAATTGTAGTGGGGGTATAGAATAAATAAGTGAATCATAAAGAATCTGAGATAGTGAGAAAAATAATGCAAGGAAACGGGTACAGAAAATTTGGAGGAGATATCAGAATAGTTGCAATTTTAAAGAAAAGAATCTGTATAACACATTTGAGTAAAAAGCTGAAGTCAGCAAGAAGATGAGCCTTACAGGTATCTGGGGGAGGAACATTCCAGGCAGATAGAACACCAAGTACAAAGGCCGTGAAGCAGAGATTCGTCTGGTGTGTTCAGGGAAGAATGAGGAGTCAACGTGGCTGGATGTGGGTGAGGGAGCAGAAGATTATTGGAGGCCCTTGTGGGGAGCAGGGGGCATCTACATCCTGCAGGGCCTTGAAAGGACTTTGGCTTTGACCCCTTGGTGAGACAGAAAGCCATTGCAGAGTGCTGAGTTACATGTTTAAAGAATCCCTTTGCTGGACTCAGATGATAAAGAATCCACCTGCTAATGCAGGAGACCGGGGTATGATCCCTGGGTCATAAAGATCTCCTGGAGAAAAGAATGGCAACCGTCTCCAGTATTCTTGCATGGAGAATTTCATGGACAGAGGAGCCTGGTGGGCTACAGTCCATGGGGTCACAGAGTCAGACATGACTGAGAGATTAACATTTTTTTATTTTTTGCCTGCTGTATGGAGAATAGATGGCAAGGATGCAGTGGGGTGCAGAAGCCTACCATTCTCAGGGTGAGCCAGGGGTGGTTCACACAAGAGCAACAGCAAGGGAAGGGGTAAGAAGGTACAGGCTTCTAAAGATCATTTTAAAGCCATGGTCTACATGATCTGTTGATGGATCTAAGATGGACTATAAAAGAGGAGGAGGCATGAATGAACTTTATGGGTTTTGGCCAGAGGACTTAGAAAAATGGAGCTGCCGTGAAACAGGGATGGGGGTGGCTTAAGAAGTAGGAGCTTCGTTTTGGATTGTTAATTTTGGAAAAGCTTACAGACATCCAAGGAGTGATGTCAGTAGGCAGTTGAGTATACATGTCTCGAGCTCAGGGGTGTGGACAGAACTGAGAAAGAAAAACTGGAATGCATATAAATGGCAATTAAAACCATGACATTAGAGGAGTTAATCAAAAAAGTGAGCACAGATGACACAGAGAGACAGAGCAAGAGGGAGAGAGACATGATGAGCTAGACACAAAGAGAAATATCTCCAGGAACCAAGCCGTGAGACGTACAATGCCTATAGTTTTGGAGACGGAGAAATATAAGTAAAGGAAAATGCAGCAAGAGCCTGGGATAAAACCAGAAAAGAATGGTACTGTAATCAGAAGCCAAGTAGGAAAAGTTTCCCAGAAAGAAGGAGTAAGTGGTAGGAGATCGTTGGTGATTTTGACAAGAAAAGTTTTGGTGAGGCTTAAGACTCTACACGTGGACATCACCAGATGGTCAACACCGAAATCAGATTGATTATATTCTATGCAGCCAAAGATGGAGAAGCTCTATACAGTCAACAAAAACAAGACCAGGAGCTGACTGTGGCTCAGATCATGAACTCCTTATTACCAAATTCAGACTTAAATTGAAAAAAGTAGGGAAAACCGCTAGACCATTCAGGTATGCCCTAAATCAAATCCCTTATGATTATACAGTGGAAGTGAGGAATAGATTTAAGGGCCTAGATCTGATAGATAGAGTGCCTGATGAACTATGGAATGAGGTTCGTGACATTGTACGGGAGACAGGGATCAAGACCATCCCCATGGAAAAGAAATGCAAAAAAGCAAAATGGCTGTCTGGGGAGGCCTTACAAATAGCTGTGAAAAGAAGAGAGG
>SJYT01064267.1:223911-247208 GCA_006410635.1 Cephalophus harveyi | reverse complement strand
ACCAAAGAATTGATGCTTTTGAACTGTGGTGTTGGAGAAGACTCTTGAGAGTCCCTTGGACTGCAAGGAGATCCAACCAGTCCATTCTGAAGGAGATCAGCCCTGGGATTTCTTTGGAAGGAACGATGCTAAAGCTGAAACTCCAGTACTTTGGCCACCTCATGCGAAGAGCTGACTCATTGGAAAAGACTCTGATGCTGGGAGGGATTGGGGGCAGGAGAAGAAGGGGATGACCGAGGATGAGATGGCTGGATGGCATCACTGACTCAATGGACGTGAGTCTGAGTGAACTCTAGGAGTTGGTGATGGACAGGGAGGCATGGTGTGCTGCGATTCATGGGGTCGCAAAGAGTTGGACACTACTGAGTGACTGAACTGAACTGAACTGAGGGCAAAAGCCTTCCTGGAGTAGGTTCAAAAGAAAATTTCAGGAACAAAATCCAAACATTAGGTACAGGCAACCTTTTAAGAATGCAGCTGGAGGTACAAGTGAGTCCAAAGAGGGTTCTCTTATAGATGGGAGAAATGACAACTTTCAATACAGAATTTCCAGTGTGTGTTAGTTACTCAGTCGTGCCTGACTCTTTGAGACCCCATGAACTGTAGCCCTCCAGTCCCTCTGTCCATGGGACTCTCCAGGCAAGAATACTGGAATGGTTAGCCATTCCCTTCTCCAGGGATCTTCCCAACCCAGGGGTTGAACTTGGGTCTCTTGCATTGGCAGGCAGATTCTTTAGTGTTTGAGCCACGAGGGAAGCATTCAATTTTCAATGCTGCTGCTGCTAAGTCGCTTCAGTCGTGTCCGACTCTGTGCGACCCCACAGATGGCAGCCCATTGGGCTCCGCCATCCCTGGGATTCTCCAGGCAAGAACACTGGAGTGGGTTGCCATTTCCTTCTCCAATGCATGAAAGTGAAAAGTGAAAGTGAAGTCGCTCAGTCGTGTCTGACTCAGCGACCCCATGGACTGCAGCCTACCAGGCTCCTTCGTCCATGGGAGTTTCCAGGCAAGAGTACTGGAGTGGGATGCCATTGCCTTCTCTGCAATTTTCAATAGTGAAGGAGAAATGGATGCTGTGGAGAATGAGAGTAGAATTGCTAGCAACATCTTTAAGCAAGAGGGGACTGAATCTAGGGAATCAGTGGAAGAATTCGAGCTGACCCAAGGAATGGATAGTTCATCTCAAAAGGTACAGATAGAGGAAGACATAGAGGTCAGAGTTTGGAGAATTTCACCTCTGAATGCTTTAATTTCTTTGGAAAATTGAAAGCATGATCATCAGCTGAGGTAAGGAGGGGAAGAAGATCAAATAAGTATTGATCAGTAATCATTTAATTCAAGGCTTACTGTGGGCAAAACTGTGAAGTGATGTTAACTCTCAGGCTACCCTTTCTGTATTGTGATGACGTAGAAACGTGACTCCTACAACACTTTCATGGAGAAATTTGCATTTAACTGAATGTTTAACTTGAGTCAGGAATCAACCAGAAATTAGAAGAGAGGGTTTTGTACCCTGAAGTGAAATAATACAGGTAAACTATTTTTTCTGCCTAGGATGAGATGGGGAGCTAACCCATACAAGTAACAGTTGTATAAAAACAGGGGGCTTCCCACCTGCCAGTGCAGTAGATGCATATTTGATCCTGGGTTGGGAAGATCCCCTGGAGGAGGAAATGGCAACCCATTCCAAAATTCTTGCCTGGAAAATCCCATGGACAGAGGATCCCGGCGGGCTACAGTCCATGTCTGACTCCAAAGAGTTAGACATGACTGAAGCAAATGAGCAGGCATGTATGCATGAATAAGAAATAAATTTTGGAAAAGGTTTGCATGTGTTAGGGACAAAAGGTGTTCTGTACCTTACCAAAATAAGAATAACACAGTGTGCATATAGAATATTTGTATCACTTGTGAAAAATTACTTTATATTTCTTTTTTTCAGATATGGATATTTATACAGATACGACCAAAAAAGGTGAAGCAAGCAAAGGCATCGATGAAAGAAAATCAAACTTATTACAACCATGTCATCAAGAAAGTTAATCTTTCATTTTTAAACTGTAGAAAAACAGAATGAGGCATCTAGGAAACAATCCTGAAAAGTTGCTATTTATTTACTTATGCTGGCATTATGAAACCCACTTTCAAATGCAGCATAACCTTCCACCCAATCACAAAACACTTTCAAGGTAAGATCGACCCACTATGTGTTTATTCAACAGAAGATTTTCTGTTCATCAAATCAGTCCTATTATTTGCTTAATGCTGACATTTTTAAAAATATACAGCTCATAATCAATCAGTCTCTAGCAAGGCGAACTAAGATAAGAGAAAGGACACAAATTACTAATATTAGAAACGAAAGCAGGAACGGCACTACAGATCTTATGGAAAATAAAAGCACAATAAAAGAACACTATGAACCACTCCATGACCAGAAATTTGATATCCTAGATGAAAGGGAAAATTTCTTTAAATGACATAATCTGCCAAAACACAAGAATAAATCATCTGAATAGGCCTAAATGGAATAACTAGTTACTAATCTTCTAAAACAGAAAGCACATGGCTCAGATGGATACACTGGTAAATTCTGTCAAACCCTTAAGAAAAAAAGGTGATACCAATCCTCCATAATCTCTTTCAGAAGATAGAAGCAGAGAAAATACTTCATAACTCATTCTATGAGGCCAGCATTACCCTAATATCAAAACCAGGCACAGACATCGTAAGAAAATTACAAACAATATCTCTCATGAATATAGATGCAAAAATTAACAAAATTCTAGCGTAACAAAAAAAATGTATCATAAGAATTATATACCAAGACCAAGTATGTAGGTGGTTCAATGTTAAAAAATCAATTAATGTCACATCACATCAACAGACTAAAAAAGAAAAATCACATGATCATATCAATGGAAGCAGAAAAAGCATTTGATAAAATCCATCACCCATTCATGGTAAAAATTCTCAGCAAATAGAGAATAGAAGGAAATTTCTTCAATGATCTACAAAAAAAACTACAGCTAAGATCATACTTAATGGTAAGAAATTCAAGACATTTCCACTGAGATCAAGTACATGCAAGGGTGTTCCTCTCACCATTCTTTTCAACATCATATTAGAAGTCCTTGCTAATAGTCAAGAAAAGAAAACTAAAAGTATACAGATTGGAAAGGAAGAAATAAAACTGTTCTGAGATGACATTATTGTCTGCAGAAAATATGAAATAAAAATTTACAAAAAAAAAAAAAAAACAACCCTCCTGGAACTAATAAGTGATTATAGCAAGGATGCACAAGGGGCTTCCCTGGCATCCAGTGATTGAGACTCAGCAGTTCCACCTTAGGGATGCAAATTCTATCCCTGACTGGGGAACTAGGATCCCACAGGCCAGGTGGTACAGTCAAAAAAAAAAGTTGCATGATACACAGTTAATATAAAAAAGTCAACTGCTTTTCTATATGTGAGCAATGAGCAAGTGAATTTTGAAATTAAAAGCCCAATATCATTTATATTAGCAACCCAACAATGAATACTTAGGTATAAATCTAACAAAATATATATAAGATCTATATGAGATTTACAAAACTCTGATGAACGTGACCAATGAAAAACTACATAAATGGAGAAATATTCCATATTCATGAGTAGGAAGACTCTCCGTTGTCCAGATATCAACTTGATCTATAAATTCAATGCAATCACAATCAATTCCCAACAGGTTATTTTCCAGATATTGAAAACTTATTTTAAGTTTATATCTAGAGGCAAGCAACTCTGAATAGCTAACACAAAGTTGAAGGAAAAGAACGAAGTTGGAGGACTGGTGCTATCTGGCTCCAAGACTTACTGTAAACTATGATAATCAAGACAGTGTGGAATTGGAAAAAGAGTAGAAAAATAGGTTTATGAAACAAAATAGACAGCCCAGAAATAGGTTCACATAAATATAGTCAACTGAACCTTGACAGAGGACAGAACAACAGAGCAAAGATAGTCTCTTCATCAAATGGTTCGGGAACAACTGGACATCTACATGCCAGAAAAAATTAATCTAGACACAGACCTTACACTCTTTATCAAATTAACTCAAATCTAGAAAACTCAGATGACCTTGGGTAGGGTGATGCTTTTTTAGATACAAAACCAAAGATGCAATCTATGAAAAAAATTGATAAGGTGGACGTCATTGAAATTAAAACTTCTGCTCTATAAAAGACAGTATCAAGAGAATTGGAAGACTAGCCACAGGTTGGAAGAAAACATTTTGCCAAAGACACAGCTGATAAAGTCTTGTTATCCACAATACACAGTTCAGTTCCGTTCAGTTCAGTCGCTCAGTCGTGTCTGACTCTTTGCGACCCCATGAACCGCAGCATGCCAGGCCTCCATGTCCATCACCAATTCCTGGAGTTTACCCAAACTTATGTCCATTGAGTCGATGATGCCATCCAACCATCTCATCCTCTGTCGTCCCCTTCTCCTCCCCACCCTCAATCTTTCCCAGCATCAGGGTCTTTTCAAATGAGTCAGCTCTTTGCATCAGGTGGCCAAAGTATTGGAGTTTCAGCTTCAACATCAGTCCCTCCAATGAACACCCAGGACTGATCTCCTTTAGGATGGACTGGTTGGATCTCCTTGCAGTCCAAGGGACTTTCAAGAGTCTTCTCCAACGCCACAGTTCAAAAGCATCAATTCTTTGGCAATCAGCTTCCTTTATAGTCCAACTCTCACATCCATACATGACTACTGGAAAAACCATAGCCTTGACTAGATGGACCTTTGTCAATAATACACAAAGGACTCTTAAAACTCAACAATAAAAGAAGACCTGATTAAAACATAAACTAAAGACCTTGACAGACACCTCCCCCCAAAAGATATTCAGATGTCAAATAAGCACTATGAAAAGATGCTCCACAGCATATGTCATCAGAGAAATACAAATGAAAACAGGATACCACTACACACCTAATAGAACAGTCAAAATCTGGAACATGAACACCACCAAATGCTATGAAGATATGGAGCAAAAGGAACTTTCCATACACTGGTGAAGTGAAAGTGAAGTGAAGTGAAGTGAAGTGGCTCAGTCGTGTCCGACTCTTTGCGGCCCCATGGACTATAGCCTATCAGGCTCCTCTGTCCATGAGATTTTCCAGGCAAGAATACTGGAGTAGGTTGCCATTTCCTTCTCCAGGGAATCTTCCCAACCCAAGAATCAAACCCAGGTCTCCTGCGTTGCAGGCAGATGCTTTACCCTCTAAGCCACCAGGGAAGTCTGGTGGGAGTGAAAAATAGTCCACTCACTTTGGAAGAGAGTTTGGTGATTTCTTGTAAAACTAAACATACTTTTTTTTAAATAATTTTACTTATTTATTGGCTGTCCTGGGTCTTTGTTGCTGTGCAGGCTTTTCTCTAGCTGCAGCAAGCAGGGGCTACTCTCTAGTTGCGAAGTGCTGGCTTCTCAGTGCTGTGGCTTCTCTTGTTGTGGAGCACAGGCTCCAGGCGGGGTGCGGACTACAGCAGCTGCAGGTCCTCGGCTCTATAGCACAGGCTCAATAACTGAGGAACGTGGGCTTAGTTGCTCCAGGGCATGTTGGATCTTCATGGACCAGGGATCAAACCCATGTCTCCTGCATTGGCAGGCAGATTCTTTACCATTGAGCCACCAGGGAAATCCAATATATTGGGTTTCTTTTTACAAGACTAAGCATACTCTTACTATACAATCCACAACCTTGCTCCTTGGTATTTAGGAACTGAAAACTTATACCAACACAAAAACTGGCACACTGATGTTTTAAGCAGGTATATTCAAAATTACCAGAACTTGGAAGCAACCAAGATGTCCTTAAGTAGGTGAATGAATAAATAAACTGTCGTGCATTCAGACAACGAAATGTTATTCAGGGCTAAAAAGAAATGAGCCATCAAGCAATGAAAAGACATGGAAGAAACTTAAAAGCATATTACTAAGGGAAAGAAGCCAATCTGAAAAGGCTACCTGTTGCATGATTTCAATTATATGATGTTTTAGACAAGGCAAAGACTATGGGGGCAATAAAAAGCTTCAATGGTTGCAGGAATGGAGATAGTGGAGACAAAGCACAGAGAATTTAACAACAGTGAAAATACTCTGTGTGAGACTGTAATGGTGGGTGTCCAATGGTGGGTGACACATTATAAATGTGTCCAAACCCGAAATGTACAACACCAAGAGTGAGGCCTAAGGTAAACTGGGGACTTGGGTGACTATGATGTCAGTGTAAGCACAAATGGACAGTTCTGATAAGTGATGCTGGCAGTGAGGAGCGTATAATGTGGTGAGGCAGGGGCGGACAAGAAATCTCTGGACCTGACATTGCAAATCTTTAAATTGCCCTAAAGAAAAAAAATCTGTTTTCAAAAAGTATGCAGTTCAACATCATTTGTATTTACTACAATAAACACTAGAGGGAGCTTTCCCACATGAACTAGTTTACCTAAGCAAAAAAAAAAGGAAAAATTTTAAGTTTTTTATAATACTGAAAAATATCACTGTTTATGAAATACCATTTATTACCACTGCTCCCATTTTAGTCTTAGAATATTAACCACTGGCTAGTAAATTAACTAGAATTTTAACTGATTAGATAGATTAATGTTAATAAACTGAAAAAATTAGAGTATGTCAATGTCAACTCTTCAAAACATTTAATCTGTTAGATATTTTCAAACAGGACATAATAAACCTAATAAAAAAGATATGTCTTGGTTCTTTATCGTAACATGAAAGTATAGTCATCTAAACAAAACGCTAAAACTGGATACTTGATAAGTAGTTTTAACTTATGAAACATCTAAACTCTTGAGAAGAGAGCTTTTCTGAGTAATGCTGGGTTGTGAAACAGAACAAACTCTGGAAAAGAGGCCAGAGACAAGAGGTTAAACCCAGAGGGACCTGGACGGGACCAGCTCCAGCTGAGATTAGACGATAAAGCTGTAATGTTATCAAAAAGCAAAAAGTGTCATGAGTTTCTCAGAAACCTATTTTTGTCCTGGCCTTCCTTATTACTTCAGATATTTATACCCCACAGCAGTGATGAATGAGCATCTTGCGAAGGAGAATAATCCAACATTCTTGAACTTGTGTTCAGAGGCATCGGTGACTTGTAGATCTTATCATTAACCCCTAAATGTGCAAATTTCTTCCTTACACAAAGAAGAAAAAATCCTAGACACCTGCTATTTAAGGACAAAAAGGAAAACGTACATTTGCTACTCTCCAAAATTAGGCTGGAAGGAAAGGCAATCACAAGCATCCAGGGGACTTCCCTGGTGGCCCAGTGGTTAAGGTTCCATGTTGCCCATACAGAAGGCCCAGGTTCCATCCCTGGTCAGGGAACTATGATCCTACATGCTACAACTGAGTTCACAGCTGCAACTAAGTCTGTGCACAGCAATGAAGACCCAGCACAGTCAAAAACAACAAGCAACCAGATGCTGGATCTCTGATCTGACTTGTCCTTTCCGTGGATGAAAGGAAAGGCATGTCTCCGCATAGCGACTGTGTCTCCACATAGCGACTGTGTCTCTGCATAGCGACTGTACATCTTGGAATCCTCTCTGTGCTCTCCAACCCTCCCAGTGGAGGTAAACTCCTGAAAACAGTGTGTCATAAGGCACTCTTTCTCTCGGAGAAATGAAAAATTAGTACAATAAAATCTTGCATCAAGACTTGCCTTTGGGGCCATCATTCCTTCTTTCTCTGTTAAAGATATGGTGATTATACCCAGAAAAGTTTCTCACCAGAAAAAAAAATTTTTTTCAGAGCTGATAGGAAGATATGCTTTTTCAGAGCTGTTTAAAGATATGCTTCTTTGTTCAGTAAATATCAAAGATCTCCCCCTTGCCCTTCTTTGTGTGATCTGGCTAAATGATACCAAAGGAAAACATATAATGATTGCTGTTGTTCTGTCGCTAAGTCATGTCCGACTTTTGGTGACCCCATGGACTGCAGCAAGCCAGGCTTCCCTGTCCTTCACTGTCTCCCCAAGTTTGCTCAAATTCATGTAATGATTAAGGGGATGCAAAGAACTCCAGGTTCCTGTTATCTTTGATTGCAGAAAACAATGAATAGCTTGAGTCTTTCAGACCTAGAGAAGGAACACTTTCTGACTATGCACTTTACAGGCATCTGACTTAAAATCAGATTAATAAATATAGTACTCCCCAAGCAATAAACCTTTGCATTTGAGGTCTCTGAAATGTCACCAGATTGCTTGAAACCACCTGGATGAGTGTACTGTGGCATGACTAGCCCTTACCCAGCAGAAGCACAGTCCTACCTACCCCTGGACATGACCTGTGGACAGACATCTCCCCTCCCCTTCAGAACTCAGTCACATGACACTGTTACCTTTCAGTTAATTGATCTTTCATAAATTTGTTAAGATTTCAAGTAAACATTGGTAACTCAAAGCCTCTCCCCCCAAAATTATTTTCACTTACCAGAATTCATGTATGTAAAACATTTAACTGGTAAATTGTAATTCTTTGAAGGAAACCCTCATTTGAGAATTCTAAATAGAAAGTTTGGCACTGAAATATTCTTCATGTTGTAATAGTCTTAATTTTTTTAATACCCCAAATGCATTTTCATATCTATTTCAAAAAGATTAATAGTTACAGCAATGCTTCATGGCTGACATTATAATCAACTTGACTGCAGATAAAAGAAATTAAGGAAATCTGTTTGGTGGCAACTAATAATTAGCTTGTATACTGTGATAATTGGCCAGAATTATTTTTCATTAAAATTTTCTATGGGATCTACCTGTATTATATCTTGCAAAAATTCACAACTTCAAAGTCAGAAAGCAAACTCAAAGCAAACTAGCAGTCCTCATACTAGCAGTCCTCATTTTTCATACATGTGATGGCTTTCAAGAAAGATTAAGATGATTCTTATCATTTATCAGCTGAAATAGGCACTGTTTTATTTAAATAGCACCCACCTCAATTTAGACCAAATGGTTCTAGTAGATGCTTTCAATGTTTGCACCCTTCCCGAGCCCAATCTCCTCACCCCCGACAAAGCAGACCACAGTGGAGAGCCTGTAATCTCAGTAGATCCAGTGACAGATATAGGGTTGGGCATGTGACCCAAGCCAGGTCAATCCGAGTAACTCCCTGGTATTTTTCAAACAGGGGGTGAGATATTCATATAACTGTTTTCCATGTGAGTTCTCAAGCTATTGAGGAAGTTAGTCTGGTAAAACAGGTGGCCATATCACTTCACTGGAGAAAATTAGTCTAGAGTAACACAAAATGAAACCTAGAGAAAAACAGAATTAAAGCCAAGACTTAGAGAAAGAGAGTCCTGGGGTCTCAGGCTGTAGATATCCTTGGAGATGGGACTAAAGTGTTGTTGCATGCATGCTAAGTCGCTTTGGTCATGTCCGACTCTTTGCAACCCTATGGACAGTAGCCTGCCAGGCTCCTCTGTCCAGGGGACTCTCCAGGCAAGAATACTGGAGTGGGTTGCCATGCCCTCCTCCAGTTTATCTTCCTGACCCAGAGGTTGAATCCCTGTCTCTTACATGTCCTGCATTGGTGGATTCTTTACCACTTAGCACCACCTGGGAAAGTGAAAAGCAAAAGTCACTCAGTTGTGTCTGACTCTTTGCGACCCCATGGACTATACAGTCCATGGAATTCTCCAGGCCAGAATACTGGAGTGGGTAGCCTTTCCCTTCTCCAGGGGATCTTCCCAATCCAGGGATCAAACCCAGGTCTCCCACATTGCAGGTGGATTCTTTATCAGCTGAGCCACAAGGGAAGCCCAAATGTACTCTTGTTCTCCTCCAATTCTGGGGTCACTCAGGATCTTTTCATAGGGTGGAGGGTTTTCACTCTTGCCTCTAGGAGTTCTGACTAGTATATAAGTCTATGAGAATATACATTAACATAGATGTTAAAAAGCTGTTAATATTATATATAACCTGTTGAACCCAACTGGGATGCAGTTCATCTGCTATGACTGAAACACAAAACAGTTGATTACACAAAACAGAAGTTTTTTTCTCTCTCATAAAAAAAGTCAGTTGACAGTACAAGGCTGTTTTGTTTTGACATTGTGTCATTAAATATCAAAGACTCAGGTTCCTTCTATCTTCTTGTTATGCCTTGGGGAACTCAACCCCATTGTCCAAAACAGTGGCAACTGTATTGCAAGCAGCAGAAGTAAGGGGTAAATAACAGAAAAAGAGAGCAAGAGTGTGTGTACACACACACACACACACACACACACACACAAATATAATGGACACTCTTAAGGTTTCTTAAGGAAGTTGCCCCCTCAAAACAATCTACTTACACCCCACTGGCCAAAACTAGAGAAAGTTGTAGCAGTATGGAAAGCTAAGAAATGTAGTCCTGCTTCTGGATGGCCACATACCTAGTTTAAAATTCTATTTATTAAAAAAGAAGAGAGAACAGAAATCAGGAACAATCTGCATTCTTGTCATAATTGTCAATGGTTTATCAGGAAAAACGGCATCAGTCAGAGCTGATCAAAAAAGAAAAGCAGAGGTTAGCTAGGTCAGAGTGTTTAAATCATGGAACAGTTCTAAAAAGAAGGATCTTATGTCAAAACTGAAGAAATGCATACTTAAGAGTGGACGAGGTGTTTCAAAAACTTTCCCAAAGGGAAGAAGCAGAAAATCTTCTGACCAACCCTCCAAGACAATCATGAGATTACAGATTTTCACTCAAAGCTAACAGAACACTTCTGATAGCCATGACAGTAAATCCCATTCAAAGCCAACACTGAAATTTATAAATATTTTTTCCAAATAGAACCATGTTGGCTGGTGGTTTCAAAGTCAACTTTTACAGTTCTTAAGAGGGAGGAATGGGGCACCAGTGCACAAAATAACCATATAAATCTCATTTCAACCTGAACCTACACCTTTCATATTATTCTAGCGCAGTCACATAGCAGATTTCAAGCACATAGTATAGAAATGTAATAGAACTCATTAATAATTTTTATACTGATTATGTGCTGAAATTACAATACTGAAGGAAATGGCAACCCACTCCAGTGTTCTTGCCTGGAGAATCCCAGGGATGGAGGAGCCTGGTGGGCTGCCGTCTATTCTCTTGATGAAAGTGAAAGAAGAGAGTGAAAAAGTTGACTTAAAGCTCAACATTCAGAAAACGAAGATCATGGCATCTGGTCCCATCACTTCATAGCAAATAGATGGGGAAATGGTGGAAACAGTGCCTGACTTTATTTTGGGGGGCTCCAAAATCACTGCAGATGGTGACTGCAGCCATGAGATTTAAAGATGCTTGCTCCTTAGAAGGAAAGTTATGACCAACCTAGACAGCATACTAAAAAGCAGAGACATTACTTTGTCAACAAAGGTTCATCTAGTCAAGGTTATGGTTTTTCCAGTAGTCATGTATGGATATGAAAGTTGGACTATAAAGAAAGCTGAGCACTAAAGAAGTGATGCTTTTGAACTGTGGTGCTGGAGAAGACTCTTGAGAGTCCCTTGGACTACAAGGAGATCCAACCAGTCTATCCTAAAGGAGATCAGTCCTGGGTGTTCATTGAAAGGACTGATGTTGAAGCTGAAACTCCAATACTTTGGCCACTTGATGCAAAGAGCTGATTCATTTGAAAAGACCCTGATGCTAGGAAAGATTGAAGGCAGGAGGAGAAATGGGCGACAGAGGATGAGATGGTTGGATGGCATCATCGACTCAATGGACATGAGTTTGGGTAAATTCCAGGAGTTGGTGATGGACAGGGAGGCCTGGTGTGCTGCAGTTCATGGGGTCGCAAAGAGTCGGACACGACTGAGTGATTGAACTGAAGTGATAAAACATAATGATTTGATATCTGCGTATATTGTGAAATGATCCCAACAAGTCTAGTTAACACCCATCACCATAAATTACAAAATGTCTTTCTCTAGTGATGAAAACTTTTCAGATCTACTCTTTAAGCAACTTTCAATAATACAGTATTACAAACTACAATGTCAATGCCATACATCACATCCACACAACATTTATCTTATAGCTGCAAGTTTGTACTTCTTAAACTCCTTTTTACTTCTTGTAAAGTGGTTACTAGAACTTTTAAAATGACATATGTGGCTTACATTTTATTTCAATTGAACAGCACTGCCTTAGAATTCTGTCCTCTGTATACCATTCAAGTTAAATTTCATGAACTCTATCAAAAGCCTATCCTGAATTCTTCAAATAGAAATTATCTCCCTCCCACTCATGGCATACAGTAGGCACTTAATAAATACCTACTGAATAAACTGCATGAACACTTTGTTTTTCATGTCATGGTTCTCAACATTAAGACTCGTATGTAATCTGTCTTCTTCCATGTGTCTCCTACAAGATTCTGAAATTCCTTGCTTAAAACTCTCTCTTATCTCATGATCTATTTCCTGGACACACCATCTGTCCACTTCCCTGAACTGTTCTTTCTCCTGCTGTCCAGCTCTTAAGTCACTTCTAAACTTATCTCCAGTGAGTTATATTCCTTCCTGGACACCCCTGAAGCACTGCTTCAAATCAACTTAGCAGGAAGTCTCCAGTTTCTTGAAAATTCTACTTCAGTTTGTCAACGTGAAAAGATGAAGGGAGAAAAAAAAAAACAGTAAAAAGACATACAATTGTGAAAGATAAGAATATGAGCCCACGTTTATGAAAATTCAATTATAGTAACAGATATTTTCTTATATTGATGCCAGTTGAATGGTTTTCTTGTGATTCATCTATGAGTTTGGGGACTGATTAAGGGAAAAAAATATTTTAAGAGAGGCATTTCTTCAACATTTCTGAAATAAAATTAATCTCTAAATTATATATTTTTTAAAAAACCCTCAAGTTATGGTATGATTAAAAGAACCTAAGGAAAGATCTTTCAGAAACCTCCTTGCCCTTCTGAAATACTCCTAAAGATTTTGATGACCTATAAATATTGGATAAACAGAAATGCTGTCTTTTAGCCCAGTGAACAGAATGTGAAGAACACAGCAGCATCACAAATAAATCTTCCTGCACACTGCCTCTAGGGCATAACTGCCATATCAGCAAAGATAAGATGTCCTCAGAGAATTGGAACGAGTGAGACCAAGAACAAAGCTATGCCGCTCTTCAGCCTGGGAGGTCCTTTGCCAAGACATTCCCCTCTGACTGACACAATTGCCCTGGAGAAAAGTTCCCTTCAGAGCCCTTTCCAATGGGTGCCTGGCCCAAGAGCCCAGTAGCCATAACACAGCCCTTCAAATTGCCCACAGCATCCTCTGCATCCCCCCTGAAAGACCCTTAACGTATCATTTTTAGTTACCAATGGCTTCTGCCCAGATGTGTCTCATGCCTTTTTCTCTGTCTCTAGCACAAACCCTAGCACATATGGGTCACACTGAATGTATGTTTGCAAAAGTGAGTGTACAAATGAATGAATGAACAAACAAAGAAAAAATGGTGGTTATGCCCGCCTTCCTAGATCAGAATACTAAATAAGTTCTTGCTCAAAACCAGTGTGTCTTCACTTGGGGAAACAGTACTAATCAAATTATGAATGCCACCTACTCTAAAAGCAGGTGCCCACTTTAAAAGGAAAAGCTGATAAGAGGCTTTGCATAGCCATCACTAAAGTAAATACAGGAACAACTTGCAAATGAATATTGGGAGAAGTCAGCTCTTTGTAAGTACTATTTGCTTCCTACTTATTTTATGCACTTTCTAGAAAACAGTAGCTTTTATCAAGTACTTGTTATGTGCCAGGCACTGTTTTAAATGCTTTACATATTTTATCCCTTTAATCCTCACAACCATCTTGGAGGTAATTCTATTATTATCCTCATTTTACTGATAAGAAACTGTCCTAGATTCTGTAGATTTACATAACCCACACTCTAAATCATGCTAACTGGATCAAGACAGTGAAGATAACAATTTCCAACCTTGAGAGAAGGATAAGATCAAAGGTGATTTGATGATAACAGTAAGTTGATATCAAACACTGGGTTTCTTATGATTAACTGTGTACACTACAAAGTCGCTGCAACCTGCTATGATCTTAAACAATGTGCAGTGTTTTTATAAACATCATCAGTCTAATTCCCTCTTACAAGGATTATCCACAAATACTAGACAGAAAACAAAAAGGTTAGTAAAATTGCGAATGTACAATCACATTACCAAATATCTAATGTCAGTATCTACTAGGTTAAGCTACCAATAATACCACCTTAATTAAACATGTAGATTCAAATGACTACATTAAAGTTTAGGGCAAATAAATTTGGACCACAAACCACAACTACTGCTTAGCATTTCTAAAAAGAATGTACTATAAGAACAGTTTTTGCAAACACATTATACATGCTTTATATGGTTTTCCTATTGGGCTTCCCTGGTGGCTCAGATGGTAAAGAATCCTTCTGCAATGTAGAAGACCCAGGGTTGATCCCTGGGTCAAGAATATGGTTTTATAAAAACATCTGCTGTAAAATAATAAAATGTGGGTTTATATAGCTTTGTTGTTTTTTGAATGATACATGCTCACTGTAAAATAATAAAATAATAAAGATAAGTACAAATGAGAAAAAAACGCATCCAGAAATGAATGAAATTTTAGTGAACATCCTCCAGATCTCTTTTATGCACATATAATTAAGGAATAATATTTTGAATAAATAGGATGGTTCTAAGCATCAGTTTTGTGACCTCTTTTGTGCTTGAAAACATACCCTAAGCATTTTCCATGTCAATAATTATAGATCTTTATCATCCTTTTTAAAGTGCTCTCTAGAACAGCAGTTCTCGTTCTTTAAAATGAAAGACTTCAAAGAACTTTTGTGCTTGTTGTTATGTTAATATTTGTCATTTTAGAAATTACAATTGAGAAAATTTTAAATATTTTAATCATTTAAAATACATTGAAATAAAATACATTTAAAATTATATTTAAATTAAATAAATTTAAATAAAGTACATTTAAAATAGCAACAAATCATTTGCACATGAACTTAAATGATGTAATTTCACTAAAAATAATGAATAATCCCACTCCTTGGCTTGTGGCTCCTTCCTCCACCTACAAAGCCAACAACAGGGATCCAGTCCCTCTTATATCGCATCTTTGTAAGCCGTTCTGCCTTCCTCGTCTGCTTTTAGGGACACATGTGATTACACTGGGCCCACCTGTATAATTCAGGATAAGCTCCCCATCTCAAGATCCTTAACCTTAACCACATCTGCAAAATCAATTTTTCAACCTAAGGTGATATGTTCAGAGGTCCCAAGGAATAGGGCACCAAAATATTTAGGGTCATTATTCTGCCCACCATACAACCCATACAAATGCTTTTCCTTTGGACAACCACGGTATTTGTGTATGCAGTTCCCATGGTGTCACATATATTAAAAAGATGTGTTCTCAATGGACAAAATTCAATAAATTGAGTAATTTCTACTGACCCATCAAGGATATTCTCAAATGAACCTGGCCTTTTTTAACTGTGAATTCTTGGTGGTGACAAATATAATGACTACTAGTAAAGTTTGGTGCCACTACACTGATTCATGCTAAGTCATCTGTAGTTTTATCTACCACTGCTTTCAGACAAGCGGTACAATTGTAACATAGTGAAAAGGACACATTACATTTTAATGTTATGATGAAAGTAGTTTTGCTGATCCACTGAAAGCATCTCAGGGAACCCAGGGATTCACAACCACATTTGAGAATCACGGTTAATAGAGCATTCTACCATGCCCACAGCAATAAAGTATAAAAACATTAGACCTAAGTTATCTCCACTGAATTCAATTATCTGTTAAACTTAAGGACATATAGGTTATAATCAAATTTTAATGCCTTCCAAAATTGTTCAAACAGGCTCCAATACCAGCTCTCCGATTTATGGCTCTGTGCTCTTTTACAAATGTATTATTAACTTCTCTAGAACTTTAATCTTTTTTTCATGTATAAAATTGCTTAATGAGACCTGCTTCAAATGATTATTGTAAGGATTAAACGAGAGAATATATATGGTTGGCACATAAGTGCTCACTAAATGGTAGCCATTGTTTCTCATCATCTATCCTGGATTCAAATATTTTGGTTTTTTAATGGACAGATTCCAATATTTACAGATTCTTTTTCTCATACTTAAAACAGGAAAGTGATATGCCTACTTGAATCCTGTCTTTCTGACAGCTGAAACCATAAGATGTATTTCCAGGGTTGTAGATATTCCTCAAGGAAGTCAAGGCTTGGAATGAAAGTTTAAGGATGCTGCATGTAAACTTCAAAGAGATTTACAAAGAGATCAGAAAATTACAGCAGATCTTACAATATTAATATATGAGTCAGCAGTTATCAAAAGACAAAGCCCCATCTTTCTCTATAACTTATTTTGTTGGAATCATTGTATATGTGTATGTGAGTGTGTGTGTGTGTGTAGATAGATGGCTAAATAGACAAATTACATATTATTTTTGTATATATATCCAAAAAAAGCTTTCACCAGTTCGTCTTTCCACATCTAATCACCTATCTTCATGTTTGTGCCTTTATATTCTGCCTTGCCACCCATACTATGAATGAATACATTGCTGGTGAAGGCAGAAACACACACATACACACACACCTTGGATATCAGAGGCCATCACCTCTTGCTTACTCCCGAAACCTGTGCCTTCTGAGTTTTTGACCCTCATCCTACTAAGCTGATCTCTGGAATGCTACACTTAACCACCGTTAACTACAGCAATTAAGGTTTTCAATATTTATATAATAAAAAGTATATAAGGCTTATTGTGTGCCAGGCCCTGTTTCAAACATTTTGACAAATATCAGCTGATGGACAGGCTTAGCTTATCAGATCCACCAGATAATATAATGCCCAGTTCAGTTCAGTCGCTCAGTTGTGTCCAACTCTTTGCGACCCCATGAATCGCAGCATGCCAGGCCTCCCTGTCCATCACCAACTCCCGGAGTTCACTCAGACTCACATCCATCGAGTCAGTGATGCCATCCAGCCATCTCATCCTCGGTCGTCCCCTTCTCCTCCTGCCCCCAATCCCTCCCAGCATCAGAGTCTTTTCCAGTGAGTCAACTCTTCTCATGAGGTGGCCAAAGTACTGGAGTTTCAGCTTTAGCATCATTCCTTCCAAAGAAATCCCAGGGCCCACTACCACACATTTGGTTACTATGAACAGGCCAAGTCTAGAAAATGTAGACATTCCAATACCTTTTAAAGTGCTTTTCAATTAATTCTAAGTTGACTTGTAAAATTACCTTATAAGGACAATACATTATAAGTAACTTTCAAAAACAAACACAAGTTTACTATCATCTCAGACCAACTTATTTTGAGATCAAATTCATACCACCATATTATTTTCTTACTTATTAACCTAGTTTTAGCAGAATCATCATCTAGATTACACAGATTTTAGATCTTGCCATGGTCTTTATCAACTCTGAAAAATAAGCATAATCCATCAAACACAGAAGGTCATCAAAACCATTAACATTCATGAAAAGAACAATGGCAATTTTGGCTGTTTGTGAAATCAGTTTGTTAGATGTTTCAAGTGTAATAGTTTAGAAAAATCAAAAACGAAAAAATGAGTGCTCAGGAAGAAGCACCTATGCGTCAAATACTTGCTAGAGTATTACTAAATAACACAAATAATTATGTTTCATATTTCAAATACAATAGAAGCCAGATTTGCCAGCCAATCTTTTTAAGAAAATTAAAAAGAGTGTAGCTAGCTGTTTTGTCTAGTTCCTATTTTATTTCTAAGTATAAGTCAAGTCAAATATGTTATTGCCACTGATTCTGAACCCTGGAAGCAACACTACTGTGCTTTTACTACACAAACATAATGTAGACTTTGAATTGAAGAGAAACAACAATAGAAACAGGACTATATCTAATTAATTTCATTCAACAAACAGTATCAAGCAGTTGCTATGTGCAAAATTCTTGTTAGATTTGGCAAAGTGTACAATGGGTGGAAATATCACCATATTCAAAAAGATTGCATCCAGTTATAAACAAATGTTACCTCAATTTTAAAGAATAAGTTTTAAAAGATGATTATCTCAGGAGGAAAAAAATGATTGTGTTATTAGATTCAGTATAAAGCTTGCCAAGTACACAAAAAACCATTTACAGAGGAGAGGCACTAAACGTGGAGATTTTGCACACAGAAATGCATGAATTAAAAAATGAATTTATCAAATTTTAATATATTTTCTGAAAAAATATTGTCATTCCTTTAAGTATTAAAGTAGTTCTATGAGGGAAGTTAAAGGACAAAGTATAAATTTTCTAAAATCCAAAGAGAGCTTCCTTGGTGGCTTAGTGGTAAAGAATCTGCCTGCCAATGCAGGAGACATGGGTTCAATCCCTGATCCAGGAAGATCCCACATCCAATGAAGCAACTAAGCCCGTGCGCCACAACTGTTGAGCCTGTGCTCTGCAACAAGAGAAGCCACCGCAATGAGAAGCCCGCACAGTGCAACTAGCCCTCACTCGCCACAAAGAGAGAAATGCCTGCGCAGCAACGAAGACCACACAGTCAAAAATAAACAAACAAATAAATACAAATTTTAAAATAAGTGAATACAATCCAAAGAGATGGGAACCCAGGAGGTACATGTACCAGTTTGTGTCAACCAGGTAGGGGGTAAGGTTAGGCCAGGAAGGGATTCGTCTACTGCTATTTCTCCCCAGTGACTGCTTCCCATCTCTGCAGAATATTTAACCAGGAATGATGTGTAAAATGCTAACTCTTCACTATAAAGCACTTCCCAGGTAGATCAGTCAGTAAAGAATCTGCCTGTAATGCAGGAGACCCCGGTTGGATTCCTGGGTCAGGCAGTTCCCCTGGAGAAGGGATAGACTACCCACTCCAGTATTCTTGGGATTCCCTGGTGGCTCAGATCGTAAAGAAACTGCATGTAATGCCAGAGATCTGGGTTTGATCCCTAATTTGGGAAGATCCCCTGGAGGAGGGCAAGGCAACCCACTCCATTACTCTTGCCTGGAGAATCCCCGTGGACAGAGGAGCTACAGTCCATGAGGTCACAAAGAGCTGGACACAACTGAGCACCTAAGCACAGCACACTCTAAGACCTCTTTCACACTCGTGAGTAGTGAAGTTCAGAAGTCATAATATGAAGCGCATTCCTCCAACATTATAATAAAAATAGCTTTATCCTATCAAGTGTTAGCTGCTCAGTCCTGTCCAACTCTGCGACCCCACGGACTGTAACCCACCAGGCTCTTTTGTTCACGGGATTCTCCAGGCAAGAATACTGAAGTGGGTGGCCATTTCCTTCTCCAGGGGGTCTTCCTGACTCAAGGACCAAACCTGGGTCTACTGCATTGCAGGCAGATCCTTTACCATCTGAGCCACCAGGGAAGCCCCTTATCCTATTAAAGGCTATGTGTATAAAGAGTCTTTGTATTATATGATGAGTTACTAGAAATAGCAAACCTACAAACAGTTAAAGCAGTTCACAATCCACTAAAGAACAAAACTAAATAACACCTTGATATGTATCCTGGATCGCTCCAGATCCAATTAACTTTTGTGTTACTTCCATTTTCATTGGTTGGCCCCTTTAAGTTTCCTCATTTGTGTACAGGATCAGATTGTTTTTGCAACGCACTGGCTCTGCACTTTCCGACAGGGCACCTTGTTTGTCTCATGACCTGCTATTAATGTAGTTCCTGCTTTCGGGCAATGTTTTCCACAGAGTTATTTCCCATGCTGATAACCTAGGTAAAGGGTAAATGCTTAATCCAGTCTCCTTCATTATAAATCACCAGCTTCAAATCTCACACCTCCACAGGTGCAGAAAAAATTCGGTACAGACTCACAGACAGTTCCAGTCACTATACTAAAACAATAAAATGCATTTTTCTAGCAGGCATGAATGCTATTAATGGAGTTTATATCTCAACCTTTTACTATCTGAACAGCTGTTTTCAAAGGAGGGATAATAGAATTGACCCAAGAGCAGCACCACTACCACCGCTCAGAAACCTTTTCAGATCTTGTTAACTGTGTTTTAAAAAGATAAAGTTCAAGTTCATCTACAGAGACAAACTGTTTTGAAACAAGCTCTGAACAATGTGCCTTTATCTCACCAGGGAAAAAAAGTAAAGAGATTCTTAAATAAAGACTGAAAAAGGATACTTCAAACCTTTTGGCACTTTTCCCCCCTCAAGGAGGCTTATCTATTTGCTTCACAAGAATGATTTCCATACAGGAAAAATTTTTACAAGTTTGTCATCTAACAGAATTAATTATCAATAAATAAACACAACAACGAATGTCTGAATGCAATTCCTACAATTCAAAAATATGAATACCAAAAAGAAAAATTAAACAATGATGAAACAGACAAATAATTATAACATAGATTTTGGGGGGAAAAACACAAAACCAAGTAGCACATTCTTCACATTTATTAAGAGCATAACTGCAAGGCATTTAGAGCATAGAGTGTTCTGAGTACTTAGGTATTTCTTTTTCTACAGTGTTGAAAAAATATTCTTGTCAAAGAATAGACACATTTTCAGATGAGAAAAGAGTTGGGTTTTCAGCAGCTGTGAATCTGGAAAGATCCCAGCTTTGGAGGACATCGGATCTCATTGTCTTCCCTGTCCTTCAACCATCCCCCAAAGCCCCTCAATCATTATGTCTTGATCCCCACCCACCCAAAAAAGATTCAGAAGGTTCACCCATTCACATGTTTTGGAGAAGCTATTTTAAAATATGCTTGAACAAAACAACACAGTAAAATAAGAAACAGGAAGTCACGGGATGAAGGAAACAGTGACTCCAACCTCAAGGGCTGTGCCACAGGCACGGGGGCCATCAGTCCCACTGAACGGGATAGCAGAGGGCTGTACTGGGTGAGAAGTACCTAGGAAAGGAAGGGCTTTCAGGCTGTCTAGGAGGCTTGAAATGTTAGAAGAATTTAAGGATATAACTACAGCAGAGAGGGCAAGAAAAAATTGGTAGAGATTACGGGAAGACAAAAAGCAAACAAAAAAAAGCTGTAAAACAAAAGACATATAATCATGGCACACTGATGCTTTGGTGAATGTTTACAGAGTTACAACAGCATGACCTATTACTAACGATCGAATCTTAGAATCAATCTAAAAACAAAGCATGAAATTAACTATGGGCATATCATGCTATAATGATATCAGTTTTATCAACATAATAAAGTACAGACACTAGAATCTAGAAAGTGGAAGTAGAAGAGATTTTTAAAAGGCAAAGGTTGTAGAATTGACATCGAAATTTTAATAAATACCATTAAAGAAACACTAATTTGAAAAGATACACGTACCCCAATGCACATAGAACATTATTTACAAATACCAAGATATGAAAGCAACCTGAGTCCATCAACAGATGAATGGATAAAGAAGTGCTTTAAAAAGATAAAGTTCACAGCTTTCTTATCCATTCATCTGCCGATAGACATCTAGGTTGCTTCCGTGTCCTGGCTAATGTAAACAGTGCTGCGATGAACATTGGGGTACATGTATCTCTTTCAATTCTGGTTTCCGCAGTGTGTATGCCCACCAGTGGCATTGCTGGGTTGTACAGCATTTCTATTTCCAGTTTTTTAAGGAATCTCCATGCTGTTCTCCATAGTTAGCATTCATACACCAACAGTGTAAGAGGGTTCCCTTCTCTCTGCACCCTCTCCAATGGAATATTACTCAGCTATTAAAAAGAATGCATTTGAATCAGTTCTAATGAGGTGGATGAAACTGAAGCCTATTACACAGAGTTAAGTAAGTCAGAAAGAAAAATACCAATATAGTATATTAACATATACATGGAATTTAGAAAGATGGTAAATGATGACCCTATATGCAAGACAGCAAAAGAGACACAGATGTAAAGAAAAGACTTTTGGACTCTGTGGGAGAAGGCAAGGATGGGATGATTTGAGAGAATAGCACTGAAACATGTATATTATCATATGTGAAACAGATCGCCAGTCCAGGTTTGATGCATGAGACAAGGTACTCGAGGCTGGTGCACTGGGATGACCCTGAGGGATGGGATGAGGAGGGAGGTGGGAGAGGGGTTCAGGATGGGGACCCATGGCTGATTCATGTCAATGTATGCCACAAACCACTACAATATTGTAAAGTAATTAGCCTCCCATTAAAATAATTTCTTTAAAAAGATAAAGTTCAAAGACAAACTGTCTTGAGACAAGCTATGAACAATTTCCCTTTATCTCACCAGGATAAAAAACAAAGAGATTCTTAAAGACAAAGGGGATACTTCAAACATTTTTGCATTTTATTTCCTATGAGTGTAACATATAATATATACAAAAAAGAATGAATGAATATATTAAAAAAGAATAAAATTTTCCCATTTGCAACGACATGGGTGAACTTGGAAGGAAGGTTTCATGCTAAGTGAAATAAGACTTACAAAGAAAGACAAATACTATATGATACCACTTATAAGTGAAATTCATTTTATATTGGAGAGGAAGACCAGGTAACTTCTGTTAGTTCACAGCTTTCTGCATCTGAGAAATCATACCCAACACACTTCATCTGCACCTAGACATGATTTAGCAAATGAGATTCTGCTATTTGAGTCTGAATCACAACATTCTATCTGTTGTGATAGAATGAGACCGCTGGGCATCTTAGAAATGGGTGAGTATATTTTTCCTATCAAAGGATGTAAATAATGTGTGGACATAATTCAGACTGTGGTGGATTAAATATATGTCCATAAATTATTTCATGGGGCTATTTCCCATGTCTTAAATCTCGCCTGGACCTGTGATTGCTCTAACCAACAGAATGCAGTAGAAATAACGTCCTGAGATTTCTAAACCCATGCATTAAGAAAGCCTTCAGCTTCTGTTTTTGTATGCTGATGAAAAAATATTTGCCATATAAGAAGTCAGACTACCATGAGGCTGACGCGCTATGAGGAAGCTAAAACTGGCCATGCGGAGACACCACAGAGAGATTCCTGGCCAACTCTGAGTTGACAGTGACCTCAGCTGAGGCACCAGACAGGGAAGAAGCCATGGAAGATTCCAACTCTGTCAGATGCTATATGGAGTTCAGTTCAGTTCAGTCGCTCAGTCGTGTCCGACTCTTTGCGACCCCATGAATGGCAGCACGCCAGGCCTCCCTGTTCATCACCATCTCTCGGAGTTCACTCAGACTCAC
>SJYT01064267.1:161969-221006 GCA_006410635.1 Cephalophus harveyi | reverse complement strand
CAGTAGTAGATATAATGGTCATCTGAGTTAAATTCACCCATTCCAGTCCATTTTAGTTCGCTGATTCCTAGAATGTCGACGTTCACCCTTGTCATCTCTTGTTTGACCACTTCCAATTTGCCTTGATTCATGGACCTGACATTCCAGGTTCCTATGCAGTATTGCTCTTTACAGCATCGGATCTTGCTTCTATCATCAGTCACATGCACAACTGGGTATTGTTTTCGCTTTGGCTCCATCCCTTCATTCTTTCTGGACTTATTGCTCCACTGATCTCCAGTAGCAGCGAGAGCTATCTTTACGAAGTCCTGCCCAAACTGCGCAATAGTGACAACTAAATAATAGGTATCGGCTTAAGCCACTTTTAAGGTGACCTGTTATGCACCCAAGAAAGTAAAAAACATCTAATTTCTCCCTCTCCCTTCATTCTGCAGTTCATGAGGTTGCAAAGTTGGACACAATTTAGTGACTGAACAATGACAACCACCAACAATGAACAAAATATCATTAATTTCTCTCTCTCTACCTCCCCAATATTGCTCTAACAAGTTCACCCTCCTCTTTACTCCCACTGTTTATATTCAGTCTAAGCACTTTTTGAATGAATTACTCCAGCAACTTTCTAAAATCCCTTTACCACTCACCACCACCCTGGACATTAATCATTCTCCAAATTACAGTCAAAGTTGCCTTTCTAGATGCAAATCTAATGTCACAACCATGCTTAAAATCATCACTAGCTCTCCCGCATACACAAGAGATATCTCAGCATGCATACAAAACCTTCCACAATTTGGATTCAGACCACCTCTTCAGCTCCACAGTCCATTGTCTCTCATAGGCAATGAGCACTCCAGAAAAAGAATAAGTCAAGTGTGAAAAATCCAAGCATAGGTTCTGGAATCTAGAGGCATATATGTTGTTGTTGTTCAGTCGCGAAGTCATGTCTGACTCTGCAACCCCATGGACTGTAGCCCACCAGGTTCCCCTGTCCATGGGTTGCCATGTCCCTTTCCAGGGGATCTTCTCGTCCCAGGGATCAAACCCATGTCTCCTGCATTGGCAGGTGGATTCTTTATCGCTAAGCCACCAGGGAAGCCACAGATGTTATATAGGCTGCCACCAATTAACCCTATGAACTTGGCAATCACTTGAAATAGACTTTAGCTTCCTTTACATACACATTAAAAGTGAAAAAGGAGAGGGAAAAAGTTGGCTTAAAACTCAACATTCAAAAAACTAAGATCATGCCATGTGGTCCCATCACTTCATGACAAATAGATGGGGAAACAGTGGAAACAGTGAGAGACTTTATTTTATTGGGCTCCAAAATCACTGCAGATCATGACTGTAGCCATAAAATTAAAGGACACTTGCTCCTTGGAAGAAAAGCTATGACCAACCTAAACAGCATATTAAAAAGTAGAGACATTACTTTGCTAACAAAGGTCCAGCTAGTCAAAGCTATGGTTTTCCCAGTAGTTATGTATGGAGTGAGACTTGGACTATAAAGAAAGCTGAGGACAGAAGAATTGATGCTTTTGAACTGTGGTACTGGAGAAGACTCTTGAGAGTCACTTGGACTGTAAGGAGATCAAACCAGTCAATCCTAAAGGAAATCAGTCTTGAATATTCACTGGAAGGATGGAAGTTGAAGCTGAAACTCCAATACTTTGGCCACCTGATGCAAAGAACTCACTCACTGGAAAAGACCTGATGCTGGGAGGGACTGGGGGCAGGAGGAGAAGGGGACAACAGAGGATGAGATGGTTGGATGGCATCACCGAATCGATGAACATGAGTTTGAGCAAGTTCCAGGAGTTGGTGATGGACAGAGAAGCATGGCATGCTTCAGTCCATGGGGTCGCAAAGAGTCAGACACAACTGAGTCACTGAACTGAACTGACATACACATTAGTGTTAGACAAGAACCAGATGATTTCTCCTTCACTTTCCATCTCTGTATGCTGTAATTCCCCCAATTTTTTGCTGTTGTTGCTATTCAGTCGCTCAGTTGTGTCCAACTCTTTACAACCCCATGGACTTGAATTTTGGAAACTAGAAAGAAAGAAAATGTGTTTCAAAGGGGAGCTTATACATACCATCCTTCTCCTTGGCCCCAAGCCCTACCCTCCTGCCTGCTTGTCTCCAGGATCAGCTCTCCTTGTCTGTTCTTAATTCCCCCTTTACTTTGTCCTGTTATCTTCACAAAGCCCAAGCTTCCTTCTCATGGTCACCCTCATGATGATGGGGTGAGCAGAGCGGGGGAGGGCACCTGCTGGAATTTGCACGCATGACTGTTTATGAGTCACATACCTCACAGGTAAGAATCACCTCTAGAAATATTTCCAAGTCAGTACATGACATTGAGTGATCTTGACATTAGGCAGTATTTCAATAGCTGAAAGTAAAGTACAATCAGAAACAACACAATATTCTAACTTCAGAGACATAATCAATTCTTTTCTATCAAAAGTTATGTTTAAAAATATAATACTCTGGCAAGGAGACATTTTCTTCTTAAAAATAGTTAGTAGAATTTGCAGATTAATCTACAATTTCTCACCCACAGAATGTAGCATATTTATTGGCCAGATTAAAGATGTTTTTATACATTACTGTTTTTTTAAACTCCTAGAAAGTAAAGGCAAGAAATTCAAACTACTTTTAGAAGGTATCTATAAAACTTGAAGTCGTAAATAAAACTACATTGTAAGCACCATGAAGATGGACGCTTTTTCAGTCCTGGAGACTAGACTATTTGTGAAATTAATGAACGAGTTAATTAAAGGGAATATAAAGCAATGAGGTGTTACTCAAATTATGAGAACCTGTGGACTTTTGCTCAAAAGGACACTTCACATAAAAATTCAGACTCAGAAAACATGTAGATGTTGAACTGTTCTTATCTCTTATAAAGTTACTTAAACAAAGCTATGCATATTCTGTAGGATGTCTAACAGATGTCTAACAATGTCAGTTCAGTTCAGTTCAGTTGCTCAGTCATGTCCGACTATTTGCGACCCCATGAATTGCAGCACGCCAGGCCTCCCTGTTCATCACCATCTCTCGGAGTTCACTCAGACTCACGTCCATCGAGTCAGTGATGCCATCCAGCCATCTCATCTCAGCCTCATCTTCCCCTTCTCCTCCTGCCCCCAATCCCTCCCAGCATCAGGGTCTTTTCCAATGAGTCAACTCTTTGCATGAGGTGGCCAAAGTATTGGAGTTTCAGCTTCAGGATCAGTCCTTCCAATGAACACCCAGGACTGATCTCCTTTAGGATGGACAATGTCAGTCAAGGGGTGCCCAAAGTCAAGGATATACATGACATGAATTCTAGTAGAAACTTTCCTACCCATAGATTGGAGGGAAGGGGTTGAATAATTTTATTAGCAAGCAATTTAAAACATTTTTATATGAAAATAAATAGGATGTATTAAAAAATAGACTAAAATCTGCATTAATTCTTAACGCAAGCAAAGCTTCAAAAAAATTTAGAGCTTGTAGGAGACTGCAAAGTTGTCACCCCCATTCTCTCCACATGTACAGCTTCACTTTCCTCTGACCTTAAGCTTTGGTTGAAAACTTCAAAAAGATTGAATAGAACATTTCAGCATTCTTTCAATGTAAGAAAGATCCATTACATAATAATGACTCTACTCTAATAAAATGCTTCCATTCTCAGGTAATGGCAGCAAAGAAAAGGATAAAATATTTAAAGGTAAACTTCTATCATTGGAGAAGGAAATGGAAACCCACTCCTGTACTCTTGCCTGGAAAATCCCATGGACAGAGGAGCCTGGTAGGCTACAGTTCATGGGGTTGCAAAGAGTCAGACATAACCACTTCACTTTTCTCATCACATTCTCTATTTTAAAGGTCATCTGCCTACCTGATTCTGTATATTTTATTTGGTACCTAAAACTTTAAAAAACTTTTTCCATGTGGTCTTCCACCCTTTTGTAAACGCATGCATGTGTGCTTACTCGCTTCAGTTGTGTCCGATTCTTTTTAACCCTATGGACTGAAGCCTGCCAAGCTCCTCTGTCCATGGGATTCTACAGGCAAGAATACTGGAGTGGGTTGCCATGCCCTCCTCTAGAGTAAACATATACTCACACACAAAATATTATAATCTATGATAAAAAGATTTCTGTAAGTCATTTTACATAGCCATTTTAATTCAGATGAGCCCAGAATAAAGGTACCCCAATAAACTGACCCAAAAAATGTAAAAGTGAGAGAGATACAGGACGCTTTTATACCTAAAAACATACACTGCCTAAGAACAAAAAAGAAAAACAGAACTCACAGAGAGGTAAAGTTACACACACAAGATGTCTGAACTTCTGTCTCCAGCCAAAAGCAGAGAAGTGTGAAGCATGCCAGCCACTGGGCCTTGGGTGAATGGAATGCACAGTCCAGTGTCACAGAATTTCTGGCATTTGCAGTCATGAGGAAAGAGCACACAGCTCCCATGCTCCAGGGCCCCTCTCTTCAGGGCTGCCCCAGGAATGCAGGTCCAAAATAAACCAAACCAGAACACTGAACTGCCTTTCACCCATGGATGACGACCTACTCCTGTACCTGGCCAGGTATCACAGATCCAAAATCAACAGTTTTAATTCCTCCCTGTCCACCACATCCTCAGCTTCACATCATCACTATTTTTCAGAGAAAAATGTGTGGATTCTTTTGGTGGGAAAACAGCATGAAAATAATTATTAGTTCTAATTTCACAGGTAGTAATAAAAATGTTCACTAACAACTGGCTTTTATCATTGCTAAACAAAATGTTTTTATTATGATATCCATTACTTATATTGCTTAAAATACATTCTGAAAGACAGTGAGGGTTGTGTGGGCTGTTTTTTTTTTTTTTTTTTTCTTGCCTGGAGAATCCCATGGATGGAGAAGCCTGGTAGGCTACAGTCCACGGGGTCACAAAGAGTCGGACACGACTGAGTGGCTTCCCTTACTAGGGTTAGAAAATGAATCTAAGGCTATGAAGGACCTAAGGGAATCTAAGACTTCTGGGACAGAGACCCAACACCTCGGGGACAATGAAGGATCTAACACCTTCATTCAGGTACTTCTAGAATTCAGGCAACCTAGATCATCAACACCTGTCTCTTATACACATCTAGATGTGTATAAGAGACAGTTATAAAAGAATACAATACTTCATCTTTCTGTGTTTTCTCTTAAATTTGGTATGTTTACCATTTAAAGAACTCAAATAAATTGAGAAGAAAAATACATATTCAAGTAGGACAAAGGATATGAATGTATCAGTTTCAGGTGTATAACATCGTGATTCAATATTTTTATAGATCATACTCCATTTAAATTATTATAAAATATTGACTACATTTCCCTGTGCTGTACAATATATCCCTGTAGCTTATTTTTTTATACCTAGTAGTTTGTGCTTCTTTACCCCTACGCCTATCTTGCCTCTTCCCCTTTCTCTCTTCCAACTGGTAACCACTAGCTTGTTCTCCGTGAGTCTGCTTTGGTTTTGTTATATTCATTTATTTGCTTTATGTTTTCGACTCCACATCTAAGTGATAACAAACAGTATCTTTCCCTGCATGACTTACTTCACTAAACATAATACCCTCGGGTCCATCCATGTTGCCACAAAAGGAAGAATTTTATTCTCTTTTACAACTGAGTCGTATTCCACTATGTATATCACCATATTTTCTTTATCCATTCATCTGTTGATAGACATTTAGATTGTTTCCATATCTAAGCTATTGTAAACAAATGCTGCTATGAACATTGGGGTGCATGTATCTTTTTGAAGTAATGTTTTCATTTTCTTCAGACATACACAATCACAGAATTGTTAGATCATATAGTTGCTCTATTTTTAACTTTTTGAGAAACATCCATAATGTTTTCCAAAGTGATGGCACCAATTTACAGCCTCACCAACAGAATACTAAGGTTCCCTTTCCCCACAGCCTTGCCAATATTTGTTATCTGTGGTCTTTTGGATGATAGACATTCTGACAGGTGCAAGGCGCTATCTTATTATGGTTTTGATTTGCATTTCTCTGATGATTAGTGATGTTGAGCATCTTTTCATTTGCCTGTTGGCCATCTGATGTCTTCTTTGAAAAACTGTCTATTGAGGTCTTCTGCCAATTTTCTAATCATGAGCAGATTATTCTTAGAAGAAGTGGTAAAATAAAGATGATTGAAAAATAAGAAATATAGATTAAATCAAGAAGATGTTAGTTTTGGAAAAGATTATTAAAAAAAACTATACACAGTGCTGGAGAAGATCCAGTAAAATGAGCCCTTGATGGTATAACTGTAAATAAGAATAGGCTTTCATAAAACAACTGGGCAAAATATTTAATACCTTCATACAACTTGACTTTTTAACTTTTTAACTTCACTTTTAGGAATCTAGCCACCACCACCTCAAATTAAATATAGAAATATTTCTGAAAATTAATAAATTTGTCTTAAAAATAAATTATTTTTTCAAAAATCCTTTTAGAACAAGGTATAAACAAATGATACAGCCATTCATCAGAGCATTACTAATTATTAGAAACAATTATATATATATATCCCACATGAAAGAAATAGGTGAATTACAGTGTATTCATTCTGAGTAATAAAAACAATCAGTTTTTGAAAAGATGACACAGAAAGAAAAAGTAGAATACAAAACTGTATACATGGTATCATTACAACATAATTCTTTTTTTGTTTTATTCTGGAATAGTTTTAGATTTACAGAAAAAATGTCAAGGTAATATGAAGGCTTTCCATATAATTTAAAAACAATTTCTCCTGTGGTTAACATCTTCCTCTAGCATGGTGAACTTATCACTATTAATCAGCCCATAATGATACATTTTATTAGCCAAAGTCCATGCTTTATTCAGGGACTTCCCTGGTGGCTCAGATGGTAAAGAATCTGCCTGCAGTGTGGGACACCCGGGTATAATCCCTGGGTTGGGAAGATTCCATGGAGAAGGGCATGGCAACCCACTCTAGTATCCTTGCCTGGAGAATCCCATGGACAGAGGAGTCTGGCGGGTCACAGTCCACGGGGTCACAAAGAGCTGGACACGACTGAGCAACTAACACTACATGCTTTATTCAGATGTCCTTGCTGCTGCTGCTAAGTCACTTCAGTCGTGTCCGACTCTGTGTGACCCCATAGCCGGCAGCACACTAGGCTCCGCCATCCCTGGGATTCTCCAGGCAAGAACGCTGGAGTGGGTTGCCATTTCCTTCTCCAATAGCTTTTCTCAAATGTCCTTTTCTGTTCCAGGATCTCACATCACATTTAGTAGTCATATTTTCTTAAGCACCCCTTGGTTGTGACAGTATCTCATATTTTCCTTGTTATTTATAGTTTTAAGACATACAAGGCATTTTGTAAAATATTCCTTAAGTGGGACTTTCCTTATTTTTTTCTCATGGTTATGATGGGTTTTGAGGAGAAAGGTCACAGAAGGAAAGTACTATTTCCAACAACATACTTAAGAGACAACATGGGAAAAAAGAAATATAACAAAATGTTAACCAGAATGTTAACAATAAATAAGTTGAGTAATGAGGGTCTATGAGTAATTTTTTTCTTCCATCATTGACCTAAATCACTTTTTTAAATGCTTCACTAAAGCCATTTTTATTATTATAAAATGAAACACCTAAAAAGATAGCATATAGTTAAAAATGGAACAATAGCAGAAATATGTCATCTGCTGTCCCTCCTCCCATGCTCAGAAATGGGTGGCTACACTTGTCTACCAGCTGTTGCTTCTCCTCTTGTCACCAGAAGCCGTGTAATTGATTTGACAGCTGTTGAATGACTTCTAGGTACTGGTGCATCTATTCAGGCTAGAGACAGAGAAGGGCAAACTGTTTGGGTAGCGCTGTCATTCTTTCTGACATCTTTCTTATATATAGGGCAACATGCAATATACCATTATGTATATGAAAAGGGAGAATTCAGCCCATTAAATTCTAATCTATGTGGAGAAAAGATCATGAATTATTAGGTGAAAAAAATCAAGTTGCAGAACAGTGTAAAATGGTAGGCACAATTTTTATAAATAGAATATATAAATGTCAAATCAATTTCATATATGTATTTTTTAAGCCTAGAAAGGCATGCATCAGTCTGCAACTTCCTGAAGGAAAAGAGAATTAAAAGGGAAGTTGATTTTTGGCTTTCTTACTGCTGATACATTGATATATTAAATAAACTTCACCATAAAGCTTCTCTATATTTTAAAATGCTGTTTAAAAATGATAAAAGATGCTTATTGGAAAGTTTATATAATATGAAAAAGTGAAATGAAAGTGTTAATCATTTCACTTTTTCATATTACATCAACTTTATCATAAGCATCTTTTATCATTTTAAAAACCACTTTAAAATATAGGGAAGCTTTAAACCAAAAATTCATCAGTTTAAAGAGTTAAACTAACCACCATATGCAAAATTGGGCAGAGCTGCAAAGAGTAAACCAAAAGAAGGAAGTTTCAAAAAGTTTCAGAAATGGCATACCAAGATTACAATTCTTCACTCAACTTCCAAGAATGTAAATGGCATTTTTGTGTGTTTAGATCCTTTTTCAAATTGAAAATAAATGCAGCTGTCTGTATTCTTTGCACATCTTTCTCTCCCCAACCACCAGTATTTTAAGAAGAGTGTTCATGGCAAGTACTAGCTAACGTCAGAGAGAGGGGCTTTTCAGCCATAATTTAATTAGTTCACTCAGGCCTTTCCAACAGCTGCAGTGTCTAAAGGCAGCCAACTGTCAAGGCAATATGCCCACATGTTCCTTCATTTTTTAATAAGCTGATTTGATACACATATCTCAAGAGAATCTGTGAAGAAACCTATTCAAGAGTCCAACCCAGAGATGTAACAGTAATCATCTTCACAGCTACTCTCAGTGAATGCTGTGCTCCTTGTAATTGTATTTTTTACATTTTTTATTATGTCGAAGATCATCGGACATCATCTGGACTTGAAAAATGGCAAAGGTATCCATGTTTCTACTCAACTCAACTTCTCTGAGTTAAAGCATTGCAAGTCTTTGTAAAAACACAAATAACAGACAGTACATTTTATGCCTTGAAACTCCATTTCTATCTCAGCACAACTTCATCAAACTAAATGTAGTGAAACACAGAGTACCAAGAAAATGGAACCCTGGGAAGTAAGTGGTGATGAGGCTAAGAGACTCAGGAAAGACATGGCATGGCCAGCCCAAGGCAACTAGGAAATTTCAGAAGAATGATGGGACCTGAGGAAATTCTTCTTTTTAAGTTACATAGCTCTATTTACTAAGTTTTCAAAGTTCCTAAGAGAATAGAATAAATAAAAGTAATTTATTAGAGAAGCAGAGAGCTCAGGAAAGATCAGGCAGTTTTCCCCTGTATCAGATTGAAAAGATTCTGCATGGCAAGATACTATCTCATACAAGTGGTTTATTTATCCACAAGAAAGGTTAGTTAGAGTAAAGCGTCTGCCTCTGATGCGGTAAACCTGGGTTTGATCCCTGGGTCGGGAAGATCCCCTGGAGAAGGAAATGGTAACCCACTCCAATATTCTTGCCTGGAGAATCCCATGGATGGAGAAGCCTGGTAGGCTACAGTCCACGGGGTCACAAAGAGTCGGACACGACTGAGTGGCTTCCCTTACTAGGGTTAGAAAATGAATCTAAGGCTATGAAGGACCTAAGGGAATCTAAGACTTCTGGGACAGAGACCCAACACCTCGGGGACAATGAAGGATCTAACACCTTCATTCAGGTACTTCTAGAATTCAGGCAACCTAGATCATCAACACCCTAAGAATACTGAAAACTTACAATTCTTATCATTTCTCAATAGTTCTTGATAAACTGAAACAGGTAATGTAGTTGAATAGCTGCCCAAAGCCTCAGACATGTTTCTGATCTACATGTGTAAGGAGAGGAAGCCATCCAAACAGGCCCTCATTTGTCAACACTGGTAAGAGGGTGCTGGCTACAAATTCTAGCTTGCTCTCCTTCAAGAGGTCGTTCATCACTCTCCATTTCTATTTACTCAAAACATGTTTATCTGGGTGTTATCCTATGCCACGGCCTGTGGTAGGTGCTGGATTTAGAAGGTCAATGAGCCACAGGCTCTTCCTTTAAAGATATTTAAATCTCCAGGAGGATGTCCTGTTTTTGCCAGACTAATTCTTTCCAAATCTCTTCCTCAAGTAGTCAGAAAGGTTACGTTTCTGAATTCTAGAAAAATGGTAGTCATAGTAATGGAAGCATAGCTTTGAATCTTCCCAAATCTCCATATGAAAATAGAACAACTGATACCAAAACCAAAACCCCTGGACAACATCCACAACAAAACCAGGTGAGATATTGTAGAGTAAAATAAAGTAAAAATTAAAAAAAAAAAAAAAAAAACACAGGTGAGAGAGTATCTTCTCGAATCCCCAAATACAAATCATTTGGTAGAAATCACATGGAACTACAAAACTTGCACAGTCCCAGATTCTCGGAAGAAAGAAAGAAAGTGAAGCAGTAAGGTGACTAAGGAGCCTGAGAACCAGAGGAACCAACAGGTATTTACCACAAAGCCTGGCTGGCCAACGTCAGAGCAGCAGCTGAAACTGGAAGGCTTTTGGCTACTCCAAAAAGAGGTGAATGAGAAAGCCAATGGCCCAGTCTAAGAGGCTAAACTCTGGAAACTGCTCCCCTCCGCACTCACACTCAAGATGGGGACTCAGACTGACAAGAAACTGCTAGACATGAAATCAAACTTGAGTAGAACAGGAAAAGGAAAGAGAAGGTCCAGAGAAAAGAAAAGAATAAGCCAGGAAATCTCACAAAACAAGCTACTGCATTTTTTAACAGTCTTATGAATATGTAATTTACATATCCCAAAGTTTGCCTTTTTAAAGCATACAATTCATTCATTTTTAGTGTATTTACAAAGTTATGCAGTCATGAGGCCAGTTCAGTTCAGTGGCTCAGTCGTGTCTGACTCTTTGCAACCTCAGGGACTGCAGTATGCCAGACTTCCCAGTCCATCACCAACTCCGGGAGCCTGCTCAAACTCATGTCCATCAAGTTGCTGATGCCATCCAACCATCTCATCCTCTGTCGTCCCCTTCTCCTCCTCCTTTCCCAGCATCAGGGTCTTTTCCAATGAGTCAGTTCTTTGCATCAGGTGGCCAAAGTATTAGAGCTTCAGCTTTAGCATCAGTCCTTCCAATGAATATTTAGGACTAATTTCCTTTAGGATTGACTGGTTGGATCTCCTTGCAATCCAAGGGACTCTCAAGAGTCTTCTACTATACTGCAGTTCAAAAGCATCAATTCTTTGGCCCTCAGTTTTCTTTATGGTCGAACTCTCACATCCATACATGGCTACTGGAAAAACCACTGCTTTGACTAGATGGACCTTTTCCAACAAAGTAATGTCTCTGGTTTTTTACATGCTGTCTAGGTTAGTCATAGCTTTTCTTCTAAGGAGTAAGCATCTTTTAATTTCATGGCTGCAGTCACCATTTGCAGTGATTTTGGAGCCCAAGAAAATCAAGTCTCTCACTGTTTCCATTGTTTCCCCATCTATTTGCCATGAAGTGATGGGACTGGATGCCACGATCTTAGTTTTTTGAATATTGAGTTTTAAGCCAGCTTTTTCACTCTCCTCTTTCACTGCAGCCATCACCATTACCCAATTTTAGAACGTTTTCAACACCCCAGAAAGAAACCTGTTACCGCATTTCCAAATCCTAAGCCTTCCTCCTCTCACCCAACTCCTAGAAACCACTAATTTGTTTTCTCTATTCACAGTTTTGACTATTTTACATAAATGGTTGTTACACATTATGGTCTTTTATGACTGGTTCCTTTCACTTAGCACTTTTTGAGATCCATCTATGTTGTACCATGTATTAGTAATTCATAAACTTCATTCCTTTTTATTGCCAAATAATACTCCATTGTATAAGCATACCACTTTTGTTTCTCTATTCATCACTTAAAGGGCATTTGAGTTGTTTACACTTTTTGGCTGCTGTGAACAATGCTGTTATGAACATTCATCTATAAGTTTTGCATATACTATGTTTTCATTTCTCTTGGAACTGTTGAGTAATATGGTAACTCTATGTTTAACCTTTTGAGCAATTCCAGACTATTTCCCATAGTGGCTGTATGATTAATGTTTTACATTCCTGTCAACAGTGTATGAAGGTTCCAATGACTACTTCTTTGTCAACACTTGTTACTGTCTTTTTTGTCATTGCTGTTCAGGTAGGTGTCAAGTAATAATTTGTGAGTTTGATTTGTATTTCAATAATGGCAAAAGACACTGAGCACTTGACCATTTGCATATCTCCTTGGGGAAAATGCTACTGAAATACTTTGCCCATTTTTAATTGGATAATTTGTCTTTATTATTGAGTGGTAATAGTGCTTTATATATTCTGGTTATAAGTCTCTTTAGAAATATGACTTGCAAATATTTTCTCTCATTTTATGCATTGTCCTTTCGTTTTCTTGAAGGCAAAAGTGCACAAACTTTTAATTTTGATAAAGTCCAGCTTAGTCTTCTCTTTTGACCTTTATATTTTGGAGGCCATATCTAAAAAAACATTGACTAAATCCAAGGTCATGAAGATTTGCTCCCACATTTATTCTAGGAGTTTTATAGTTTTACCTCTTACATTTAGATCTATGATCTACTTTAAGTTAATTTTTGTATAGTGCGTGAAATAGGCTGCAAGTTCATCCTCGTGGCTACAGTCCATGGGGTCACTAAAGAGTTGGACTTGACTTAGCAACTAAAACAACAACAGCAATACAGCTTTCCCAGCATCACTCGTCGGAAAGATAATTTATTTTCCCACTGAACTATTTTAGCACTCTAGCCAAAAGTTAATTTACAATAAATGTAAGAGTTTATTTCTTGTTTTGGAATTCTGTCCTATAGATCCATATGTCTATCTTGATGTGAGTACTACATTGTCTTGATTACTATAACTTTGTATTCTGAAACTGATAAATGTGAGTCCTCCAACATTGTAATTTTTTTTTAATGCTTTGAGTATCCTAGGTCTCCTGAATTTCAGGATAAGTTTGCCAATTTCGGCAAAAAAAAAAAAAAAACAAGCCCTTGGGATTCCAAAAGTGACTGAATATGTTGATCAACTTGAGGATGCCATTTTAGCCATATTAATTTTTCTAATCCACAAACAAAGATGAATTGCCATTTAGTAGATTTCATTGTTTTTCAATAATATTTTGTAGTTTTTAATAAACAAGTCTTGTACTTCTTTTCCTAAATTTATTTCCATTTTGTTCTTTTTCATGCTAGTGTAAATGTAATTGTTTTTTTAACATCATTTTTGGCTTGTTTATTGCCAGATGGAAATTTCTGATCTTAATCATTTCACCTAGAGCAAACTCTAGATTCTCTCTCTCCATTTCTCACTCCCTTGCATCCAAATATATTAAAATTCCAGTTTTTCAGAAAGAGCTACTGGTTAGTTATCAGTCTTACCCTCAAGAAAACTTTTATTAAACGTCTTACTTTGAATATATGCATGTGTGTGTACATAATTATACACTGATGGTAGGTTATGGGAAATTTTTTTCATCATTGCTAAATTTGTTTTCAAATTTTTTCTATAATTAATATGTACAATTTGTTTCTATTTTTTTAATTCATTTTTTAAAGTGTTTTTTCACTTCTGTCAAGGAAGTTTGTCAACTGCCCCAATTTAAGACTGAGAAAATGACTATACTTTGTTAGTATAAATTCATTTCAGTAGTCTTAGAAAACATTTGATTCTTTTCCAGTGTGGATTCATTCAAAAATACTCATTAGACTCTTTTTCCTTCAAAATACTCTAGTTGATAGATAATTTAAAGTATTTGAGCCCTTCTTGAATTTTTACAAGTTGGTTAGTTCACTCCAGCTTGAGGGGCACAGTTTGATTCAGACTAATCCTTGGTAAAGTTTCACAGTAAAATAAACAAACTCCTAAATATAGCTTTAAGGGACAAAACCATAAATCTCTTTAACAAACTAATATTCTGCTGCCTAGAAATATCTTCAAAAAGGGCATAAATGTTCTCTGTAATCCATCTTTTAGATATCTGTAAAACATCAATTAATGAGTTTTACAACTCCCTTTTCCAGATAGCAATAAAAGTCCCTTCTAATCTTAGGATGTTAAGTTACTACTGTCAATTTATCCTTATCCTGTTCTGTCACCTCTGGGGGAAATGAATCTGATGCAAAACTTTTAAATGATCCGATCTACTTCACAGAATTTATTAAAAATTTCCTCAGTTTCAGGATTTTAATATTTGTTCCCCAAATTCATTCTTGTTTACTTTATCCCTATTTGCCACAGACCTAAACTTCAGTTGCCTATTTTGTTCAAAGGAAATCAAAGTCCTCTGGGAATACTGTTGTGAGCTTTAAATAAGCTGATATACATAAAGCTCTTAACACAGTGTATGCTGGTGATAATCACTCAGTAAATGCAGCTCCAATTAGTTCTATTTAATACATTTTCAAAGCTTTTCTATATTCTCTCCCCCTTTCATACCCAAAGTTGTTCAGTCTGTCTTCCTCTGTCTGCTGAAACCACACCCTCCCTTGATGTGTAGAGTAATCTGAGGGTGGAGACACCTCAGTGTTATACACAGTAGGACAATGTGCCTTCTGTCTCCTTCTCCTCAGCAGACTCCTTAACAATTGCAACCCATAGCCCTAGTGAATTACGCCCCAAATAAACTAGGAGCCAATGAAGACTAGAGGTCAAAACTATAAATAAACTCCACACGTGCTATATTTGCTTAAGAAGATGGGTCATGGCACACCGCGAAGAATACTATTACATGATGTGCAGTCAAAAAATTAAACACCTGTTTTGTTTCAGAACAACCACATGTGAATTAATAGTGAAATCAACTGCCTTAAAAGTACTGAAAGGGGAAGTTCACAACCCATATTTCAAGCATAGATATAAAATATTTTCACCAATCTCAAATGCCAGACACTTCACACAGACCATGACTCCAAGTGGCAAAGGCTATATAAGTCCACAGAGATAAGCCAAAAGTACCCTAATGCTGTGCAGTGTATTTTGCAAGTGATTTAAATATTCTTCTTCAAAGCTGTTCTTTACTTTGCTTTACTGAGCCCAAAAGGCAAGCATATGGTAAACGTGACAACAACTCAAATTTTAATGCAGATAATTAGAGTAAATAAAATACACACTATCATTCCTCCCACCTTTACAATGTAATGTAACAAAATGAAACTAGTTACCACATGGTAGGAAATGTGAGGTCTTCTGTAAAACCCAATTAACATTATCAGTATTATAGCTGATATAATTATATATCAATGGAGCCTGGTGGGCTGCCGTCTTTGGGGTCGCACAGAGTTGGACACAACTGAAGTGACTTAGCAGCAGTAGCAGCATATGATATACCAACAAAAGCCTTTGCCCCATGAGGCCTTTAGGATCCCTCTAAAGCTTACAAACATTTGAGGGAAAGGACTTTTCCAAAAATGCTTCAGAGGCTGGGACATTTTGAACAAAGAAAGTGTTTAGAAAGAACAATACTGGAATTGTTGTATAATACTGTAGTAATAGCCCCAAGCACAGGATGTTAACAGTGTCTCTTAAGACCCTAGGGCTCAAAAAGTATTACCTCTACTGGCAATACTAACTTTACTTAATCCTAAAAATTTTCAGAAGACTAAGGGTGGTTTCCCAGATAGCTCAGTGGGTAAAGAATCGGCATGAAATACAGGCAACAAAAGAGACCTGGACTGCAAGGAGATCCAACCAGTCCATTCTGAAAGAGATCAACCCTGGGATTTCTTTGGAAGGAATGATGCTAAAGCTGAAACTCCAGTACTTTGGCCACCTCATGCGAAGAGTTGACTCATTGGAAAAGACTCTGATGCTGGGAGGGATTGGGGGCAGGAGGAGAAGGGGACGACCGAGGATGAGATGGCTGGATGGCATCATGGACTCGATGGACGTGAGTCTGAGTGAACTCCGAGAGATGGTGATAGACAGGGAGGCCTGGCGTGCTGCGATTCATGGGGTTGCAAAGAGTCGGACACAATTGAGCGACTGAACTGAACTGAAAGAAACCTGTGTTCAGTCCCTGGGTCAGGAAGATCCTCTGGAGAAGGGCATGGCAACCCAGTTCAGTATTCTTGCCTGAAGAATCCTGTGGACAGAGGAGCCTGGAGGCCTACAGTTGGGATTGCAAAGAGTCAGGAAGAATTAAAGTGACTAAGCACAGAACAGCAAGGATAAATCAGTCAGCTTGCCTGACTATATTCTCAGTTTTTTATGTGAGACAAGGAGGATTCTACACCTAAGCCAGTGAACAATTCCAACCGAGTCCTGGATAAGGCTGTTAAAAGAGTTGACTTTATTAAACAAACACTAGTTCATTGTAGAAAGTCTCAATAAAGAGCACTGAAATCTCCTTCTACATATGAAAAAACTCAGGGGCATGGCAAAAGAAGAGTTCTCAATAAAGTGGACTAAGAGGTGAACTGCCTACAAAATCAGACTGAGAAGCCCATATCACATTCTAGAAGAAGGAAGCACCATCCACTGAAGGATTTTTAGTATGTTGAAATGATGGAAGTACTTAGGGAAAATAGAGACAGTTAGACTAGTTAGGATGCTATGTCAATAATCCAGATATGAGGTGATCCAGCTCTGGACTAAGGATTTGGAAGTAGAAAGGAAGAAATGCATACAAAGACTATTCAAAGTCAAAATGTGAAGAAGGTTTGAATGAAAGGGTGGAAAGAAAGAAAATCATGGTAAAGTATGAGGTTTGAGGAGAGGTCACTGAATTACTACCATAGATTAAAGAGGGATGTCAGAAGAAATAATCAAGACTTTAAGAGATGAATTCATTTTAGACATATTGAGTTTGGAGAGACGTAAGACATTCAATTGCAGTCAGTCACCAGCAATGGTAGCAGTTATGATGTAAGAGACCCAGTAACTACCACACTGCTGAGAATGGTTAACACTAGAAAAAGTATTAGATTGATGAAAGTTCCCTCAGAGGTCACTACATTCTGCAAAAACAAGTTTATCAAGCCATTTTTACATAGACATACCCTTTGACAGTACTTCTAACCTTGGCACGCTTTGCCTTAATGCTTTAAACTGTGTGAACACAAAAAAATAAAAATAACAGATCACCAAATGCAGTTCTGGCAAACAGCAAAGTGTGTATCACATTATAAATACAACATTCATCCTGTTGCTTGAATTTATTTTGGACTTTGGTTTTTCAAACATTTTTCTTACATTAAATGACTTTTTCTTTCCAATTATCTTGTGAGGAAGATCACACAATTTATTTAGATCAAAAATATTAAGGCTGGTTGGCAAGGAGGAAAATTTCTTAGGTTAAAGAGTTTTACTTGATCATCTCCTGATATTTTTGGTTTGGTATACAACCACCTGAACCAAAAATAATCTTAACTTTTAATTCATGTTATTTCTAGCAGCAACAGGAAGCAATCCATCATGGAATAAAGAAAATGACAGCTCACATAAATATCAAGTTCCTCCTTAACCGTTTTAAAGAAAAGCATAACTACTTTGTGAAATTCAAGGGTCAAGGGACTGAGTGATATGACTTGATAGGAATTTTGCAATATATTTTGATTTATAACTGAAATTAGGAAGCACATTACTTACATAAAGCAAACTTATGAAGAAGTTTAACAAATACTTGGTAAACCCTTGATCCACAAATCAAAATGACTACTCTTTGCAATAAATACTATGGCATGTTTTCCTTTATTTCCTCCCACTGTAAGAAGTAGAATTTGCACATATAAAAAGCAATCACTCACTCATCAGTAGTGACAAATATATCACACTAAAATCATAAAATGTTAACAAAAGGAGAAGCTGAGCATGAGGAATGTAGGAACTCTATGTGCTATCTCTGTAATTTTTCTGTAAATCTAAAACAACTCTCAAATTTAAAATTCTTTTTAAAAAATCACTGTACTTTTATGCTTTTTAAAGGTCATGTTTTGCTTTAGTCTCACAACCAAATATTCATTTGATACATACATATTGAACAAATGGGTATATTAAGCTTTGCATAATATACAAAGATGACTAAGACCTGGGGACTAAGACATCAGGACATGCATGCTCAGTCACTCAGTTGTGTTCAACTCTTTGCGACCCCACGGACTGCAGCCTGCCAGGCTCCTCTGTCCTTGGGATTTTCCAGGCAAGAATACTGGAGTGGGTTGCCATTTCCTTCTCCAGAAAGACATCAACTCCCTCTAATTTCCAAGGTCTCACCCTCAAGGACTTTAATGTCAAGAGAAGAGATAAGACTGAGGACACAAAGTACAATACACAAAAGTCATAAAGCAACTTTTCCTCCCTCTGGTGGTTCAGTGATAAAGAATCCGCCTGCCAATGCAGGAGCCGCAGGAGACATGGGTTCAATCCCTGGGTTGGGAAGATCTCCTGGAGAAGGAAATGCAACCCACTCCAGTATTCTTGCCTGGAGAATCCCATGGTCAGAGGAGCCCTGCAAATCTATTCAGGCAGGCTGAATCTTCCTCTGGATTTAAATCTAAGGCCTCATAGTTGGGTGCCAGGTGTTGTTGGATAATGAAAAGTCTCTAAAAGAGTCTCAATTCCGGAATTAAATACCCAGCTCACATAGAAACCAAATTCCGCACTTCATTCAAAAGTAGAGTGTCACCCTCCCTTGGCTCAGACCTGCTGTTTTCTCTTCCCTTGACTAGCTGCCTTCCTTGGCTGGCTCCTGTGCAGTTGCCTGCGACCCCCTTGGGGGAGGCAGAGAAAGTATTAATGTGTTGGTCATTCAGTCATGTCTGACTCTCTGCGACCACATGGACTGTAGCTTGCCAGGCTCCTTTGTCCATGGAGAAAGTCCAGCCATTCACTTCTCCAGGGATCTTCCTGACCCAGGGATCTTCCTGACCCAGGGATCAAGCCCGGGTCTCCTGCATTGCAGGAAGATTCTTTACCATCTGAGCCACCAGAGAAATTCTTAACTGCCCTACAAATACTTATATTGCTTTGCCATTCAGATGCCCAGAGATGTCTGCTCCACCCACATTTGGGCTCCCTGACCCATCTGTGACCAACGCCAGCATATCTTCTCTGGATGGCCACTTACAATTCCATGGAATATCTCCAGCCCACTGTCAGTGGGAAAACAGACTCCCCACCCACTGTTCTCTACTCTCTGCCACTGTCTCCATCAGCCAGCTTCTTCCCTTGAGATTCCTCTGACATAAATGTTACATGGTCCTCTCTGTTCCCCAAGCTCCAGAGAACACAATCAGGCTCCCTTTTCTTTCTTTCTCTCTCCCTCCCTCCCTCCCTCCCACCCTGACTCTCTCAGAAGCACAAATGGATATAATAAGTATAAATAACTCAAGGCATTTTTACAGTAATTCAAACTTGAATATGAACCTTACCCAAGGAACCCCTTTACTATGCAACTGACTTTATAATTCTCTCAGATAATTGCTTCAGAAAGTTTGGACAGAGTTTATTCTGCTAGTCAAGTTCTGTTGCAATCTAAGAGGTGTTTTTAAGCAATCATCTGGCCTCTTTACAGTTCTGACCTCTGCCAATTCCAGTGCTGGATTAAAAAAAAAAAGTTGTTGAAGATGTTGCAACATTCTTACCCCCCTATTTCCTTGGACTGCTACCTAAAAATGCATCTATCTAGTTTTAATCTGATCTTAAATCACAGATTCTACCAACTTTGAAGTCTTATAGCCTATTACCAGCTTTAAGAAAAAACAGACCAGAAGAAGACAAATATCTTAGTTCAGATTAAGCGCCCCCTGATGTTGGTGATGGACAGGGAGGCCTGGCGGGCTGCGATTCATGGGGTTGCAAAGAGTCGGACACGACTGAGCGACTGAACTGAACTGGTGTTATATGGGAAAAGCTATTTAAAATAATATTAAATGAGGAAAAGTATTTTTCCAAATACTCTAACTCCAACATCTAACAGATGTTGTTTCTTACATTACAGAAGGAAATGAGGGGGACTTCCCAGTGGTCCAGTGATTAAGAATCTGCCTGCCAACGCAGGGGACACGGGTTTGATCCCTGATCTGAGAGGATCCCACATGCCGCTGGGCAACTAAGCCCGTGCCCCCTAGAGCCCGCGCTCCCCAACAAGAGAAGCCAGTGCAATGAGAAGCCCACGCACCGCGACTAGAGTAGCCCCTGCGGGCTGCAACTAGAGAAGGCCCACATGCAGCAACGAAGGCCCAGCACAGCCCAAAATAAATTTAAAAAAAACTTTTAAAGGAAATGAGGGACTTCTTGGTGGTCCAGTGGCAAAAACTGCCCACTCCCAGGGAAGGGGGCTCAGTATCGATCCCTGGTCAGGAAACTAGATCCCACATGCTGCAACTAAAGAACTGGCACACCCATTGAAGATCAAAGATCTGCGTGCTGAAACTAATACCCAGTGCAGTCAAATAAACAAATGAAGGAAACGAATGCAGGTGGCAAATGGGTGAATAACAGTTTACAATCTGCTGAAGGATGAGACTGGCAGGCATCATATATTAACTATGGCTTCCCAGCCATCGCTACTTTCCAGGTGGTGGTACATTTGGGATTCACAAATTGCATTAAATTCAAAAATCTTTACTGAGTGCTTGGCTTGATACCAGGCTATATGCTGTAAAGAATATTTTAAAAATGATGATACAGTGGCTGTCCTCAGGGGTGATAAGATATATACAAATAACCACAGAATACCACATACAGTAAGCACTAAAAGAATATGACACCACGAGATTACATTTTCTGAAAGGATTAGAAGACCTCATACAGGAGGATGCTTTTTGCTAGATTTTAAAGGAAAGAGCAGGATTTCATGGGGCAGAAATGGGAAGAAGGTTGCATTAACAAACACAAAGGAAGAGGGGGGAAAATAAAGAATGGCTTGTAACACGTTTTAGAAGAAAGGATAGCACCAGAGAATGACAAAGAGCTTGGATCTGGAGAACTCCTCCAGAAAGAGTGACAGATGAGTGCTGGGTGGAGCAGCAGGAAATAAAAAGGAAAAAGGGACTCCTCTTATTTCAAAAACACTTGATCCCAGAGAAGGAAGTCCCACTGACTGAGGGCTGCCAGCCACTCCTCACCAGCGGCAGCCAGCCCTGCAACTACAAGGCCTTATCTATAACATGTAAATCCTAAGCATGGAGTTTTGGATTTTAAATTTTTGGTTTTGAGCATAAGTTTTGAATTTTAAAAGGTCTGAATTTCTTTTCAGAGTGCTGCTGCAGTACATACATAGTCACAAAATCTACATGTGCAGCTTCCTTCTATAGTTTGAAACTACCCAAGTCTCAAGGGGGATTTGATGAGGTAAGTAAATGAGAAATTTACAAGTGCTAAAAACAATCGGGAATCTTAAACAGATGGCTATTAAAGCTCCCTGGAACATAATCAGAAATAACAAAAGTTTCAAATAACCCCATACAATTTTGCCTTGTGAGATCCTTGTGAATTCTATCCAATGAGAAAGTAACAAGTCACATCTAATAGAATGAAGTACCCAGATGCCATGGGAACAAGGAAGAGAGCAAGAAAACATAAAAGCAGGAAATCGTTCAGGAAGGAGTGAACAACTTCTAGCGATGAAACAGAGCACATGCAGGAGCTGAATAGGGCCATTAGTTATTAATAGAACACGGAACTTGAGTGAATAGAAAACGCCAAGAAGTTAATAAAAGTAGGAATGATTTAAGCAGGCTTACACACTTGGCTATTATTAAGAGCCCAACCTCAGGTATTCAGACAGTCAACAAATAAAACTCTCTCTTCATTCAAAATTTAGATGTTTACCTCTCAACAGAAACCCTACCCACTTACCCCAAATGAGGCACCAAGAACATCCTGGCAGCCAGGTCACACTGGCTTTCCAAGTTTCTTTCAGAGAAATGATGAGCTACAGGAACAGGTGGGCACCACAGCACAGCAGAAGCATCAGCGATGCTTCTGCAGATCTTTCAAGGGCACAAATGATGCCTCAGAACACTAACAATAAAACAAACCCTTGACTTCACAAAGCTTTTTCTGGCCATTTTATTTGGCCACATACAATCTCTCCATCCTTGGATTCATCATTGGTTTTGGTATGTGACTGTCATTGGCTTTGGTCTCTCTGACCCTATTTTCAGTCTCCCTAACTGTGGGGTCTTATCCCCAAATAAGTTGACCCAAGTCCTTGAGGATAAACATTGAGTTCCATTCATCTTTGCAACCCCCGAGGGTCTGGTATAGAGTCTTCAGGGATTTCTTGTAGAATTGGAAGCCCTGTTTTGAAATATTTCTTTGGAGTATATTTATACATACTTTCCCGTTACAAAATGTTCTATAACAAGGATTGTAGAATAATTGTTTTTGCTAGGAACAATTACACTTCAAAGGAGCATAGCTATGCCATTGATTGTGTGTAGTGTCTTGGAAGAAAACCATGATATAAATCAGCATACCAAAGACTAGACAAATAGAACTTCTCTAATAAATCTTGTTTCCAACGCAGCAACTGTGGGCTTTAGAAATGTGCCTCATTCCCTTTATTATTAAAAACAAGTAAAACATTTTTTTAAATGAAAACAAGTAAGGAAGTATTTTGACAACATTTTTAGCAAAAGAGAAGATGAAAGTATCAGTGGCTCAGTCGTGTCCGACTCGTTGCGAACCCACAGACTGTAGCCCACCAGGCTCCTCTGTCCATGGGATTTCCCAGGCAAGAATACTAGAGTGGGCTGCCTTTTCCTTCTCCAGGGAATCTTCCTGACTTAGAGACTGAACCCCCATCTTCTAGATTGGCAAGTGGATGCTTTACCACTAGGCCACTAGGAAAGCTCACAGCATAGGTTCATGGGTTATAAAGACTGTGCACTAAAATGCATAGTTAGTAAACAAAGCACTTTTTTTTTTTTTTTTACTTTTTGTTTTGAGTTGGGGTATAACTGATTAACAATCGTTGTGATAATTTCATGTGAACAGTGAGGGACTCAGCCATACATATATTTATATACTAAGGGCTGTTTTTAATGACACCTATTGTGTTTCCCTGGTGGCTCAGCTGGTAGAGAATCCATCTGCAATGTGGGAGTCCTGGGTTCCATCCCTGGGTTGGGAAGATCCCCTGGAGAAGGGAACAGCTACCCCCTCCAGTATTCTGGCCTGGAGATTTCCATGGACTGTATAGTCCATGGGGTCGCAAAGAATCAGACACGATTGAGCGACTTTCACCTTCACTTTCACTGTAATACTTCCTTGGTGGCTCAGACAGTAAACAATCTGCCTATAATGCAGGAGCGTGGGTGCATACTAAGTCTGACTCTTTGCAACTCACTGGACTGCAGCCCACCAGGCTCCTATGTCCATGGGATTCTCCAGGCAAGAATACTTGAGTGAGTTGCTGGGCCCTCCTTCAGGGGATCTTCTCAATCCAGGGATCGAACCAGTGTCACTGGCAGGCGGGTTCTTTACCACTAGTGCCACCTGGGAAGTCCATAATGCAGGAGATCTAGGTTCAATCCCTGGGTCAGGGAGATACCCTGGAGAAGGGAACGGCAACCCACTCCAGCATTCTTGCTGGAGAATTCCGTGGACAGAGAAGCCTGGTGGGCTACAGTCGGTGGGGTTGAAAAGAGTTGGACACAACTGAGCCATTAAAACACATTGTAATACACAAAGAGTTTATTAACACTTCAGTTCAGTTCAGCTCAGTCTCTCAGTCGTGTCTGACTCTTTGCGACCCCATGAATCGCAGCATGCCAGGCCTCCCTGTCCATCACCAACTCCCAGAGTTCACTCAGACTCACGTCCATCGAGTCAGTGATGCCATCCAGCCATCTCATCCTCGGTCATCCCCTTCTCCTTCTGCCCCTAATCCCTCCCAGCATCAGAGTCTTTTCCAATGAGTCAACTCTTCGCACAAAGAACTGGAGTTTCAGCTTCAGCATCATTCCCTCCAAAGAAATCCCAGGGTTGATCTCCTTCAGAATGGACTGGTTGGATCTCCTTGCAGTCCAAGGAACTCTCAAGAGTCTTCTCCAACACCACAGTTCAAAAGCATCAATTCTTCGGCACTCAGCTTTCTTCACAGTCCAACTCTCACATCCATAAATGACCACTGGAAAAACCATAGCCTTGACTAGACGGACCTTTGTTGGCAAAGTAATGTCTCTGCTTTTGAATATGCTATCTAGGTTGGTCGTAACTTTTCTTCCAAGGAGTAAGCGTCTTTTAATTTCATGGCTGCAGTCACCATCTGCAGTGATTTTGGAGCCCAAAAAATAAAGTCTGACACTGTTTCCACTGTTAACACTTAGGGGGTTAATATTGGTGATCTACATCCATTGTGAACTACTGAGCAAAGATGAGTCCATCTGTCCCTGACCTCACAGAGTTCCTTGGGATGCTGTCTGAAAAATACAGTATTAAGGGGGAAAAAGTCAAAATAATTCAGGCCTGAAATCAGAAAGCCACTGCTTCTGGGACAACTACAGGATAATACTAGAGCATCCTTTCTTTCATAACCAAGATGAGAAGCTGTAACAAACAACGCCAGATAACAATTTCCTTTATCTCCATCTTAAAATACCCTTTGATAGCATGTTATCTATCATCTATTTATAAAGCCAAGATCCATTAATCATTTCAAATGGAAAATTAATTACTTTTGGATCAGAAGAAAAATCAGAAGTTCCTTTGAAAATATTGAGAATTTCTACTGTATATTTTTCATAATCAAAGAAAATTCTTTCAAAAGTTCAATCCTTTCCAATATTTAAATCCATCTTTTAAAAATTGCTATACTTTTATTACACATTTATTCAGTTATCTTTCATAACTGTCCAGGAAGACAGTGAAAAGGACCTTTTCTGGACATTTATGGTAAAGGTAACATCAATGTAATGTCTTGTAATATATCTTCTAAGAAAAATAGTCTTTTCTAATAAAAATAAGGATGGAGGGATCTTCAATGCATTTCTAAATGTCACAGAATAGGAGATATTTAATGTGATACTTTGTCTATAAAGGAAAATACAGATTTCGATCAACTATTTTTAGGTTTAAAAATAATTTTTGCTTTAGTGTTCCATCAGTTTGTAGGTCTAGCCACCTCTGTTTACCAGTTTTCCTTTAATTTACCTTATAGTTTTAACTCAAATTATATTTTCAAAAAGTCAGGCCAATTTTAGAGCTGCAATCTCTACTAGTTAGACTAAATGACCTAACTGACAGAGAAAATGTATTATAATGGCATTATACCAAAGCTAATCTTGGGAGGGAAAGTTTCAAAAACCAATAACAGTCTAAATTAGAAACTAAAAACATTAGCCCCAAGTAATAATCACAAACTAGATCTACACAGGCAGCTGGTATTTGTCTCCAGTCAAGAGAAAGTTGCCACCATTTTATTGTAATTTTACCTATATTAATGCTTAATTTATATGGCTATCTATATATTTAAGGGTCTCTTCTCTGTTTAAAGCTAACTGGTAAGTTTTAGGGAAATATCTCAGTAAATTTCCATATAATTGATTTCCAAAAGAAAGGGACACAATAACATGTATATTTTTTCCCTGGTTAATACAGCAGTAAGAACACAAGGAAGCACTGTTTTAAACAAGAGGTGATTTGTTAAGACTAGTAACTTGCTACAATTTATGAAAGAGAGAGGGTTTTCTTTTCAAATTGAAAAAATAAATATATAAAAAGGCAATAAAACTGTAAAAAAGAAAGGAGGAGATTGAATAACTAAGTTGGAGGGGGAATAAACCCAAGCAGGTGAAGACATCAATCAGTTCCAGACACTATTTACTCTACAATTCTAGGTACTGAAGGCTGGGGAAGGAAGGTTTCTCTGTGAGACCATAAACAAAAACTTACACGATCTAGTAACGCCATAGCTACTTCTGTTCAGTCTCCATTTTAAGACTTTTCTAGTATATTTCCTTTGGGAGAAGGTCTTTACTTAATTTTTATACCACAGGCTTTATTCTCTCTCAACATGAATTAATTTTTTTAAATTATAAAACACTGATCCAAGAACATAGTCATTTAATGAATTTTAAATCTTTTAATTATATTGCCTTTTTCACAACGACCTTTTAAAAATTATTTTAGATCATGCTTAAGGCAAGTCATTTTTTCAAAACTAACACAGGATTGATTCCTGTCACTAAATGATTTCACAAGAAGCATCAGGCATACAGCTAACAGCTGAGTGGAGGTTAAGCTTTTTGTTTGTTATGTTTGGCTACTGCTAAGCCTGTGATTCTAGACATATTAGAATAAACACATAAAAATCAAATAATGCTTTTCTTTGTCACCTCAAATTTAAATCTATTTCTGAGCAACACTAGCTGAGATTCTAGGAACTACTCAGCCACTGGCTCAAGTTCTTACCTCATGGAACAAATGTCTACACAGGCTTAAAAGCAGTCTTGCTCAACCCACGTCTGGTAATAACCACAAAAGGCTTTTGATTGTCCAAAAACTACATGAAAAGGGAAACATCCCCAAATCAAAAATCTTTAAGCAAAAGGAGAAAGAGTGAACATCGGCAAACACTAAGTTTGAAGTACCATGTATATCAACATTATTAAGACAAATCTTTCAAAGTAGCCCATCAACCTCACACTGCTGCCACCCACTCTTGAGGCTTGAGCCTGGCCCCTGCTGCAGAGAGACCTCATGGGCACTTGCCCTTACTCCCACATTCACCTTATCAAATTATCCACAAACATCACTCTCCTCCAGACTTGATAATCACATAAGGGGTAGGACCACTGATCTCATTCATCTTTGCATCTACTACAGCATTTACAACAGTGTTTTATTCACAATATAAATAACTTTCTGTTGCTTAGAACAGCGAAAAGAAAATGCTAAATTATGTTTCTCCTAATAATTCATTTTGTGAACTGTTCATCAATTGCTGATTCACTTTGGTAAACACTCCCCTAATAGTTTTGAAGTAACTTAGAATACACCCCTAATTGTGTGTGTGTGTGTGTGTGTGTGTGTGTGTTAGTCACTTAGTCGTGTCTGACTCTTTGTGATCACATGGACTGTAGCCCACCAGGCTCCACCATCCATGGGATTTTCCATGCAAGAATAATGGAGTGGGTTGCCATTTCCTTCTTTAGCAATAGGAAAAAGACCTGAACAAAAGTATGAACCACAAAAATAAAGTCAGGAAGAAAATAACATAAAACTTGGCTTTTAATACTTGCTATTCTCTATAGGTATAAAAACCAAAGATTGTTAAAATGCAGCCCTTATTAAAGGAGTACCTCAGTACTGTTTATTATAATTTGGGAGGGTTTGGAGGGGGGGAACAGGGAGGACAAGGAGGAAAACAAGCTAAGCTCACACATTACAGTGTAGAAGCTTCACCCCAAGAGACAGATCTCAAACATACATCTGTTTTGTACCATTCTACACTAAGGTCTGATGTTAACTACCAAATCAGACTTTTTAAGGAGGAAAATTTGAAAATTTACTTAGGAATCTGTCATGTGTTTTGCATACCCCTCCAGCATGTTTCTGCTCTACCCTTACTTTTTAAAATCATATATATAATAACAGCTATTGGAAAACTGGAATGGTGTTTACTGATCTGAATCTATAAGAGAGTTTTCTTAAAAAAAAAAAAAGTCAAGAATTAATATATAACCATTTCATTTAACTCTTATAAAGAAAACTAATATTCTTAGACACTAAGTCACTCTGTGTATAGAATCAAAGACTGAACAGCACAGAAACAAAAACATAATAGGCAAATGAGAAAGAATTTTATTCCAAGGTAATTTTGGAGGCACAGTTCCCTGAGTGAGTTCATTGGTTCACTCTGAAATGGAATCATACAGCACATGAGGCAGTATTACAAAGTCTTTGCCTTCTTGGAACAGAGCCTGTCACAAACATACACAGGGCAGATGGAGAGAGAAGTAAATAGGAGAACACAAGTTGTCACTGAGACCCTTTTCATCACACATTTCCTATGGCTCCCATATTTCCAACCATTACAGCTTTGGTCTTTAGTTGTTAACTTTAAGAAAAGATGATTGGTGCCCCACTAGCTAAAAACCAAAGCGTCCTAAAGATAAGAATACATTAACTGTGGAAACTGCCACTGCTGAATCACCTATCATCAAATCTCTCATACCACATGTCCAGATTACCGTTACATGGAGTCAAAGTCAGGACAATCCTAGCTTTGTGTGAAGAAGTTTTTGGTTTTTCATTCTTAAGCATCAGTAAGAAAGTAAAACTACCCCACCATGCCTTCATGTTATAAAATCACCCACTAGAAAAAGGAACTCAAGTAAGGTTAAGGAGGCTGAAGTCTTTTTCCTGCAAATAAGAAGTGGGACACAGAAAGGATTTGTACCTGAAGAGTCCCACAAGATCTCACTCTGTTTCATTTCCACCCCGATTCTCAGAGCTTTGGGGAGAACTGGCAGAAAGAAAAGGGTGAAGTGATATTCTGAGGGGTTTGCACAATTTGCTTGCCAGTGGAAAAACTAAGAGGAGGCCAGGTATCTTCTCCTGTGAGAAGTCCGAAATTACAACTTACCCCTGAACAACCATCAACAGGAGAATGCTGGATCCCACCAAAAAAAAGATACCCCACATCCAAGGGCACAGGAGAAACCCCAGCAAGACGGTAGAAGGGGCAAAATCGTGCTTGAAATCAAACCCCATACTTGCCGGAGACGCTCGGAGGGCTCAAACAAAACCTCGTGCGCACAGGAGACCCAACAGAGACTGAGCCAGACCTGCCTGTGAGTGCTGGAGTGTCTCTTGTGGAGGTGTGGGTCAGCAGTGGCCTGCCCCAGGGGCAGGGACTCTGGGTGCAGCAGTCCTGGCTGTGGCATAAGCCCTCGCGGAGGAGGTCGCCATTAATCCCACCATAGAGCTACCGAGCAGATGACCCACCAACTGCAGAGCAATTACACCAAACTCTTGCACTGTTAAGAAACTTCTAGGACCCACAACAGATTTCCCAATCTGGGGGTCTGGCAAAGGGACTGAGAACCCCCAGGGAATTTGACTTTGGCAGCCAGTGGGATTTGATTACAGAACTTCCACAGGACTGGCGAAACAGACTCTTGGAGGGCACAAACAAAACCTTGTGCATACCAGGACCCAGGAGAAAAGAGCAGTGACCCCACAAGAGACTGACCCAGACTTGCCCGTGAGTGTCCCGGAGTCTCCGGTGGAGGCGTGGGTCTTCAGTGGCCTGCTGCAGGGTCGGAGGCACGGAGTGTGGCAGCGCATGCATAGGACCTTCTGAAGGAGGTGTCACTACCTTCATTACCTCCACCATACTTTGGTCTCTGGTCAAACAGCAGGGAGGGAACACAGCCCCGCCCATCAACAGAAAATTGGATTAAAGATTTAGTGAACATGGCCCTGCCCATCAGAACAAGACCCAGTTTCCCCCTCAGTCAGTCTCTCCCATCAGGAAGCTTCCATTAGCCTCTTATTCTGATCCCTCAGAGGGCAGGCATAATGAAAACCACAATCACAGAAAACTCATCAAAGTGAACACATGGACCACAGCATTGCCTAATTCAATGAAACTGTGAGCCATGTCAGGCTTCAACAATACGTGACCCATGAACTCCCATAAAATTAAAAGATGCTTGCTTCTTGGAAGAAAAGTTATGACCAACCTAGACAGCATATTAAAAAGCAGAGATATTACTTTGCCAACAAAGGTACATCTAGTCAAAGCTATGGTTTTTCCAGTAGTCATGTATGGATGTGAGAGCTGGACCATAAAGAAAGCTGAGCGCCAAAGAATAGATGCCTTTGAACTGTGGTGTGGGAGAAGACTATTGAGAGTCCCTTGGACTGAAAGGAGACCAAATCAGTCAATCCTAAAGGAAATCAGTTCTGAATATTCATCGGAAGGACTGATGCTGAAGCTGAAACTCTAATACTTTGGCCACATGATGCAAAGAAATGACTCATTGAAAAAGACCCGATGCTGGAAAAGATTGAAGGCAGGAGAAGAAGGAGACGACAGAGGATGAGATGGTTGGATGGCATCACCAACTCAATGGACATGAGTGTAAGCAAGCTCTGGGAGTTGGTGATGGACAGTGAAGCCTGGCATGCTGCAGTCCATGGGGTCTCAAAGAGTCAAACATGATGAGTGACTAAACTGAACTGAGAAAAAGGATCAAGCCTACAACAGACATCAAGTCCCTATTCATAGTTTGTGAATATCAAAAATATCACAGCAGTAATTTTCTCAAACTTAGCATTTTGTGTGCCTTTGCATGTGTGTGGATGCATGCTTAGGAACAGGAATGCACATATAAATGCATAAACATAGAGGAAAACAATGCAAAGAGGCATAAGACATTTATTCATATTATAATGTCCATTATCAAAGGTCATGGATGGAAAAGAGCAGATATGCATACATCTTTATAATCATGATGATGTGATCACTAATCTAGAGCCAGACATCTTGGAATGTGAAGTCAAGTGGGCCTTAGAAAGCATCACTACGAACAAAGCTAGTGGAGGTGATGGAATTCCAGTGGAGCTGTTTCAAATCCTGAAAGATGATGCTGTGAAAGTGCTGCACTCAATATGCCAGCAAATTTGGAAAACTCAGCAGTGGCCACAGGACTGGAAAAGGTCAGTTTTCATTCCAATTCCAAAGAAAGGCAATGCAAAAGAATGCTCCAATTACCGCACAATTGCACTCATCTCACATGCTAGTAAAGTAATGCTCTACATTACTTTGCCGACTAAGGTCCGTCTAGTCAAGGCTATGGTTTTTCCTGTGGTCATGTATGGATGTGAGAGTTGGACTGTGAAGAAGGCTGATCGCCGAAGAATTGATGCTTTTGAAGTGTGGTGTTGGAGAAGACTCTTGAGAGTCCCTTGGACTGCAAGGAGATCCAACCAGTCCATTCTGAAGGAGATCAACCCTGGGATTTCTTTGGAAGGAATGATGCTGAGGCTGAAGCTCCAGTACTTTGGCCACCTCATGCGAAGAGTTGACTCATTGGAAAAGACTCTGATGCTGGGAGGGATTGGGGGCAGGAGGAGAAGGGGACGACCGAGGATGAGATGGCTGGATGGCATCACTGACTCGATGGATGTGAGTCTGAGTGAACTCCGAGAGATGGTGATGAACAGGGAGGCCTGGCGTGCTGCGATTCATGGGGTCGCAAAGAGTCGGACACGACTGAGCGACTGAACTGAACTGAACTGAACTTATATCATTTCACCATTTCATCATGTACCATCACATGGAATAAAAAACACAAATAGCAAATGTTAGTGAGGATGTGGAGAATTGAAAACCCTCCTACATTGTTCGTGGGAAAGTTAACTGGTGCAACCACTTGTCTAACAGCATGAAGGCGTCTCAAAAAACTAAACATAGAAGTACCATATGACCCAGCAATTCCACTCCTGCACATATATCCATAAAAAACAAAAATACTATTTCAAAAATAGTTCATAGAAGCCAAGGTATAAAAGCAACCTAAGTGTCAATCAACAGATGAATGGATAAAGATTAAGTACATATATGCAGTAGAATATTAAAACAGAATGAAATATCGCCGTTTGCAGTAACATGGATGGAATTGATGGTATTATTCTAAGTGAAATAAATCAGACAGAGAAAGATAAATATGTATGATATCACTTATATGTGGAATATATAAAAAAAAAAAACACAATAAACTAGTGGCTAGATCTAAAAACAAGCAAACTCAGAGATATAGAGAACAAACCAGTAGTTACCAGTGGGGAGAGGCAGGAGAGGAGGGGCAAAATGGGGGTAAGAGATTAAGAAGTACAAACTACTATGCACAAATAAAACAAGCTACAGGATATATTGTACAGCAATGGGAATATAGCCAACATTTTAAAATAACTGTAAATGGAGTATAACCTTTAAAAACTGCAAATCACTATATTGCATTCCTATAATCTATATAATGCTGTGCTGTGCTAAGTCACCGCTCGTTGGACTCTTTGTGACCCTATGGACTGGAGCCCACCAGGCTCCTCTGTCCATGACATTCTCCAGGCAAGAGTACTGGACTGGGTTCCTATGCCCTCCTCCAGGGGATCTTTCACACCCAGGGATCAAACCCACGCCTCTTATGTCTCCTGTACTTGGCAGATTCTTTACCACTAATGCCACTTAGTAAGCTAGAGCCTCTAGCTTCCCTATAAATTAGGAAGCCAATTTATATAACATTTATTATCAATTAGGGCTTCCCTCATGGTTCAGATCGTAAAGAATCCTCCTGCAGTGTGGGAGACCTGGATTTGATTCCAGATAGCTGAATAAAGATGCATTCTCTTCAAATGCCAGCTCTCCACTGGCAGGTTCCCTTTTGCTACTGGCTGTAAATGTCTTTTTTTTTTTTTTTCATCTTTTGACCAATGAAGAATTGGTTCCATTTCACTGTGCCCAAGAATTTAGTCTGATTTCTACAAAAACTGTACACAAGACATAAAATCTAATCATTCTTATTCTGTTCAATGGCCAATGCTCATTTTCTAATACCATTTTTCATCTTAATAAAACATATATAGAATATATCAGTGCAAAATTAAAGCAAACTAAAATGTTTGAGGACAATAAAATTTTGATACATATTCTTAAGTATTACTTTTGTTTAAATTATCTGGTGATAAAAATTCAATTCTTGAAACTGAGGTATTTTGTGACTTTTCCAGGAGGGCTCACTAACCATAAGTATGACAAACATGGTTGTAAAATTTAATTAATAGTAATCTAAGAGTATTCTGAGCAACCTAAAACATTAATTACTGTTTTACATACTCTGAAGAGGAACTCTATGATAACTAGAAAGGACAGCCTCAAGAGAAAATTACCATACTGAAGAAGAAACTGAGATTATCATACTAAGTGAAGTTAAGTCGGAAAGAGAAAGACAAATACCACATGACAGCATTTATATGTGGAATCTAAAATACACCACAACTGAACTTATCTACGAGACAGACTCACAGACGTAGAGAACAGACTTGCAGTTGCCAAGGGGAGTCGGGTGGGGAAGGGATGGATTGGGAGGTTGAGATTAGCAGACACAAACTATTATATACAGAGTGGACAAACAACACGGTCTTACTGTATCACACAGGGAGCTGCATTCAATATCCTGTGATGAACCATAATGGAAAAGAATATGAAAAAGAATATATATATATGTGTGTGCATACATACATGCACACACATATGTATAACTGAACCACCCTGCTATACAGCAGAAATGAACACAACATTGTAAATCAACGATACCCAAATAATATAAAAATTTTTTAAAGAAACTAAAAAAGTTCCCTTTTTTTTTTTTTTTTTTTACGAATAAGCCTAAGAGAAAATACAAAATTGATTGGAGGAATTACCAGATTAAAAAAACTAAATGTCTTATAAAGTGATCAATAAATGAACAAATGAGGTGGTCAAGGGACAGATCTCAGAGACAACTCTTTTAAGGTGGAACAATGCAATTCTAAAGCTATACAGCAATTACAGATGCCACACCAGAATTCCACAATCCTGCATTAGGATTCCTACCACCATCCCCTGGTCACTTCATTCATTAGGTAAAAATCTTAGGAGCCAGATTGGGTGGGAGGTCCTACTTAAGAAAGGGTACACATTTTCACTATTGTGCCATCAACACTGCCTTTAAAACTCCAATGTGAAAATAATTCAATCACCCTGTTAATCAAACATCAATAAATCAAGTTATCAATGTTTATGGAAATTGGTTATTTAAAGAAATCCTATATAGCAATTTACGGTGACCTTGAATATCTTTCTATAAAATGAATAGTCTCCATTGTAGAGGGAACATCAGTGATTGAAAGAAAAAAATCAAGCCAAGCAAGAATTCTGTGTTCTAATCTCAACTCTATCACTGAAGCTGCTGGGTGATCTCCAGCATGAAATTTAACTCTCAGACAAAATCTATTTTCCTATCTATAAAACTGAGATAAAGACATTCATCATGACTACTTACCTGGCAGTTGAAAGATTCATATGACATGACTTATAAAAAGGTGCTTTAAAAATCATATCCAAATCTCTTCAAGAAAATTAGAGATACCAAGGGAACATTTCATGCAAGGATGGGCTCGATAAAGGACAGAAATGGTATGGACTTAACAGAAGCAGAAGATATTAAGAAGAGGTGGCAAGAATACACAGAAGAACTGTACAAAAAAGATCTTCACGACCCAGATAATCATGATGATGTGATCACTCATCTAGAGCCAGACATCTTGGAATGTGAAGTCAAGTGGGCCTTAGAAAGCATCACTACGAACAAAGCTAGTGGAGGTGACGGAATTCCAGTTGAGCTGTTTCAAATCCTGAAAGATGATGCTGTGAATTTCAAGAAAATTAGAGATACCAAGGGAACATTTCATGCAAAGATGGGCTCAATAAAGGACAGAAATGGTATGGTCCAAACAGAAGCAGAAGATATTAAGAAGAGGTGGCTAGAATACACAGAAGAACTGTACAAAAAAAATCTTCATGACCCAGATAACCACAATGGTGTGATCACTCACCTAGAGCCAGACATTCTGGAATGTGAAGTCAAGTGGGCCTTAGGAAGCATCACTATGAACAAAGCTAGTGGAGGTGATGGCATTCCAGTTGAGCTATTTCAAATCCTGAAAGATGATGCTGTGAAAGTGCTGCACTCAGTGTGCCAGCAAATTTGGAAAACTCAGCAGTGGCCACAGGACTGGAAAAGGTCAGTTTTCATTGCAATCCCAAAGAAGGGCAATGCCAAACAATGTTGAAGTTATCACACAGTTGTACTCATCTCACATGCTAGCAAAGTAATGCTCAAAATTCTCCAAGCCAGGCTTCAACAGTATGCAAACCATGAACTTCCAGATGTTCAAGCTGGATTTAGAAAAGGCAGAGGAGCCAGAGATCAAATTGCCAACATCTGTTGCATCATAGATAAAGCAAGAGAGTTCCAGAAAAACATATACTTCTGCTCTATTGATTACACCAAAGCCTTTGGCTGTGTGGATCACAACAAACTGTGAAAAATTCTTCAAGAGATGGGAATACCAGACCACCTTACCTGCCTTCTGAGAAATCTGTATGCAGGTCAAGAAGTGACAGTTAGAACTGGACATGGAACAACAGACTCATTCCAAATTGGGAAAGGAGTATGTCATGGCTGTATATTGTCACCCTACTGATTTAACTTATATTCAGAGTACATCATGAGAAAAGCTGGGCTGGAGGAAGCACAAGCTGGGATCAAGATTGCTGGGAGAAATATCAGTAACCTCAGATATGCAGATGATACCACTCTTATGGCAGAAAGTGAAGTGGAACTAAGGATCCTCTTGATGAAAGTTTAAAAGAGAGTGGAAAAGTTGGCTTAAAACTCAACATTCAATAAACTAAGATCATGGCATCTGGTCCCATCACTTCATGGCCAATAGACGGGGAAACAATGGATATAGTTGACAGACTTTATTTTGGGGGCTCCAAAATCACTGCAGATGGTGACTGCAGCCGTGAAATTAAAAGATGCTTGCTCCTTGGGAGAAAAGCTATGACCAACCTAGATAGCATATTAAAGAGCAGAGACATTACTTGCCAACAAAGGTCTGTCTAGTCAAGGCTATGGTTTTTCCAGTAGTCATGTATGGATGTGAGATTTGGACACTAAAGAAAGTGAGTGCTAAAGAATTGATGCTTTTGAACTGTGGTGTTGGAGAAGACTCTTGAGAGTCCCTTGGACTGCAAGGAGATCAAACCAGTTAATATTAAAGGAAATCAGTCCTGAATATTCATTGGAAGGACTGATGGTGAAGCTGAAAATCCAATAGTTTGGCCACCTGATGCAGAGGACTGAGGTATTGGAAAAGACCCTGATGCTGGGAAAGACTGAAGGCAGGAGGAGAATGGGGTGACAGAGAATGAGATGGTTTGATGGCATCACTGACTCAATGGACTTGTGTTTGAGCAAGCTCTGGGGGTTGGTGATGGTCATGGAAGCCTGGCGTACTGCTGTCCATGGTGTCACAAAGAGTCAGACATGACTGAGTGACTGAACTGACCTTGAGAAAAGGTAGACAAGACCCAAGGTTAAAGTGTTAGTTGCGTAGTTCAGTTCACTTCAGTTCAGTCGCTCAGTCTTGATCAACTCTCTGAGACCACAGGATCCTCCGTCCATGGGATTTCCTAGGCAAGAATACTGGAGTGGGTTTCCTTTTCCTTCTCCAGGGGATCTTGCCAACCCAGGGATGGAAACCATTTCTCCTGCATTGCAGGTGGGTTATCTATTTTAAATATAGCAGTGTATAAGTGTCAGTCACAAACTCCCTGACTATCCCTTCCTCACACCCTTCCTGGTAAACCACGTTTGTTCTCTTTCTGCTGTCACTGTTGTTTACAGATTTTTTTTTCTTGAAATTCTTTCCCCTCTTTAGTTATCTACACCTTTCTGGTTCCTCTTTTCATCCCTAAATCCCTTCTCTTGCCCCTTTTTTAGTTCAGTGCCTGCTCCTAATCTTCATAGCTATGCTCTCTGTCCTACTTTCTTTAATGTATTTTGCTTGTGATGTTGCTTCTTCACAGTCTTCCATCAGTTTACTGTGGATCATCCTTTGAATTTAAATGACCAATCCAGTATTCTTTCTTAAGTTACTGGCCCTTAGTGCCAACCTACTGGACAGCCCACTTCCTTTCCATGCCATGTTTTGGTACAAAGCTGATCATCAATTTTTTTATCAGCTAGAAAGTTGCATGATGCTTTTAATACACTCACAGAGCAAAAATCCTCTGACTTATCCTTGATTTGATTTTTTGGAGTCTGGCTTTCTCTGTAGTTCCTGAATCACCTTTGCTTCAAGACTTGGGTTTTTGGTCTAATCAGTTCAGTTCAGTTCAGTCGCTCAGTCATGTCCGACTCTTTGTGACCCCATGAACCGCAGCACACCATGCCTCCCTGTCCATCACCAATTCCTGGAGTCCACGCAAACCCACGTTCATCGAGTCGATGATACCATCCAACCATCTCATCCTCTGTCGTCCCCTTCTCCTCCTGTCCTCAATCTTTCCCAGCATCAGGGTCTTTTCCAATGAGTCAGCTCTTCGTATCAGGTGGCCAAAGTATTGGAGTTTCAGCTTCAACATCAGCCCTTCCAATGAACACTCAGGACTGATCTCCTTTAGGATGGACTGGCTGGATCTCCTTGCAGTCCAAGGGACTCTCAAGAGTCTTCTCCAACACCACAGTTCAAAAGCATCAATTCTTTAGCACTCACTTTCTTTAGTGTCCAACTCTCATATCGATACATGACCACTGGAAAAAACATAGCCTTGACTAGACGGACCTTTGATGGCAAAGCAATGTCTCTGCTTTTTAATAGGGGAAGAGCATTTTTCCTCAGTAAGTACCTGTACTCACTATGTTACTTATCTACCAAGGTTCTAGTCTAGTGACCCTGCACCTGCCTCATTTCACTCATACAAATTTATTCTAGATGAAATTTTGACTAATAAATTTAGATTTTACAGTCTCACACTGAAGTGCCAAGCTCACAGTTCTTTTCCCTTCCACTTAAATCTTGCTAGTCTATTTCTCTTACATAATATTGGCATTTAGGCAAGAGTCCCTTCTTCCATGCAAAGAATAGAACCTATAGAAATTTCTGGCTCTAAGTTAGAAGTCAGTGGGCAAAAATTAGTCAAGGGGGTAGGTAAGGCTTTTGCAACTTTTAAAACTACCTATTGCTGGCAGCTGCCACATGTAAGCTGGCACACTTAATGCCTCTTCTGTTTATGTCTTCCTGCTTCATATGGCAATTACCACCCTACAGAGCAGGGGCAGTCAGGTCTTGAGACCTTGCAAATAAGAGTGAAGGAAAAGGATATTAGATGGAGAGAAACAGAAGGAAATTAAACCGACTTCCAAGGTTTCCTTGTTCTAGCTTTCAGTCAAATAATTTAATAAACCTGATGTGCTTTCCTTTAAATATACCTTTGAAAATTTGCATAAATGAATTTCTGCAAATGAAGTGCTATTTCCAACATACTGTTTAAAATTTGTTCTAGTATATTCTACTGAGTTACAAAGAATGCATAAAGCATAATTACAGTTTAATTTCATCGAAACTGTACTTTTTAAATATCAACTTTTTAAATTTATTCCACATTTGATTTTATAATCACATATCAAATAATTTCTTTCCTTCCACCAGTCAATAGTTATATTAAAACTGTCTTCCTGAAGCTGGCTCAAAGAGAAAAAATCTGATCTTTCTTTTGCTTGAGTTTCTGTTGAAAGTCAGGATGAGCAGTTTATGCTTGAAGTGTACACTGTAGCCCAAATAAGGCTGCTGCTGCTGCTAAGTCGCGTCAGTCGTGTCCGACTCTGTGCGACCCCATAGACGGAAGCCCACCAGGCTTCTCTGTCCCTGGGATTCTCCAGGCAAGAACACTGGAGTGGGTTGCCATTTCCTTCTCCCAAATAAGGCATACTGCACCAAATCCTTAGCAGATTTTCACTTCTCTTTGTGCTGTTACGTTTTATTCTTTGATGCCATCCAATTTTGTCTCTGATCTTCAGGAAAAAACTTATTAAAGGTTTTTCTTTCCTTCCCCTCCCCCCCCTTTTAAAAATTTCCCTGTAAGGAAGGGAAATTAGTGAGGGTAATGAGAAACATGCAGTACTGTATTTACATTACATTAGGTAGGTACCTACCTCGATGCTTGACTGATTCACAAAGGAGGATATGAGCAAGATCAGAAACTCACTTAATTCAGAAAGATGCATAATTTTTGGTTTTTTTTTCTAGCATTTTAAGTATATTTCCTGAAGTATTACTTGTGGGAGAAGAATCAAGCTAGGAATTACTAGTCCTCAATAGCACCAGATATTCCTTAGTGTTGGCAGAAAAATTCAGGAAAGATACCTTAAAGACCTATACTAATTCAGTTTCGTTGAAATTTTTACATTTTAGAACTTCAGATTAGATCCTGTTGTTTCTGTAGGTTAATATTTGGCAGAAGAACCCCCAGCACATTTCATCCAACAGTGCAAAAATTAAAGTGTTTTGGTTTGGTTTGTTTGATTTCTATTTCTGTGGCATACTGCTATTAGAGATAACATTTAATCCATCTCTAAAAGCGCCATTTATAAGACAGGTGAAATTCTATTACTGTCAGTTTATAGAAGCATGAATTTCATAATGGCAAAAGCAGAGCTGAATGTAGCCAGAAGGTAGCCCTGTTTTCTGATTGTTTCATCTTGCAGGAAATGTCACCAAAGTATAAATTTGCTGTTTTGCTTAGAAATTATATGGTGTGCCTGGGTAAAGTCCGCAGAGCATACCATAAAGGCTTGGAACAAATCACTGGGGTCTGAGGAACAAGTGAAAAGGAAATTCCATGTTATAATCTAACTCACCAGAATTCATTTACTCCTTTATTAATAATGATACTAGCGAATCTTTTATTAATATAACACTAGCAAATCTTTGGTTGCAAAATAGAGATATGTTATTTTCATGTGGGATAACATGAAAATGTTATGTAAAAAATATAAGCCTAACTTTATGAGCTATTCTCAGGTCCACATGAAAACATCATGGGTAATTATTTGCCAAGTTCTGACAGATTTCCATGTTTCTCTCCCACATAGTCCATTCTCCTGTGGAACTCCAAATAATCTTTTTTAAAAGTTACTTCAGGTCATATCATTTGCTGAAAAATCCTTCAATGGATTTTAGTCCTGTTCAACTTGGAATAAGATATATACTTCATACCATGACCTTTATTTTGATCTTGGGATCCCTTTGCACTCTTAAATATTATTAAGGATCCTCAAATATCTTTGTTTATGTGAGTTATAGCTATTTAGATTTATTATATTAGAAATAAAAACAAAATCAAAAATGGAAAAATGTTTATTTAAAAACAATAATACACAATAGTACATATCACATATTTAATGAAAATAGCTTTTTCAAAACAAAAAATTATTGGAAAGAGTGGCATTGCTTTACATTTTTGCAAATTTCTTTAATGTTTGGCTTAACAGAAGATGGCTTAATTTTCATCTACTTTTTCATTTAAATTATTACAGTAGCATATATCCATTGCTCAGGTCCACTTCATTCCAGTCTCTGCAGAGGAGTCTTCTTTCTCCACCCACCCCCATAGCATTTATAATTTTACTTTCCCCATAGCATTTATAATTATAGAAAATTATATTATATATATCTGTTTATTTTCTGTGTCTGCCCACTTATTTGTAAGCTGCACTTAGACAAGTTCTTCATTTGTGTTATAAACCATCATGTATTAATAATAGTTTTCTATTGTTGCTTAACAAATTACCCCCACATCTAGCAGCTTAAAACAGCAAACATTTATTATGTTATAATTTCTGTAAGTCAGGATTTATCTGGGTGTGGTAGAGATAAGGGCTTCTTGCTCAAGATCTCTCTTGAGGTTGGGCTGAAGGGTTTGCTCTTGAGCTCACTCCTATGGCTGTTGGTAGGCCCAGATGATCTACTTCTCAGCTAATTCATGTAGACCAGGGCCACCTCCCTTACATGGCAAGCTGACTTTCCCTGGGATAACTGGTAGGAGAGAGAGAGACAGAGGAGAATATGAATGAACCCAAAACAGAAGCTACAGTATTTTCATAATTTAATTTTGGAAGTGACATCCAATCTCTTTTACCAGTTTTAGTCATTAGAAGGAAGTCACTAGATCTAGTGACTCAAGGCAAGTGGGTTACACAGGATGGATAACAGGGAGTAGGGATTCTGGGTAAGCTAAGAGGCTGCCTACCATCAGCTGTATCTTCAGGGTCTAGTGTTATGTCTGGCACGTAGTAAGTACTCAGTAAATACTTATTGAATGCCCATAGAGTACTCAGTCACATAGAAAAGGAAAGTGGCAGTCACTCAGTTTTGTCTGACTCTTTGCAACCCATTGACTGTAGCCTGCCAGGCTCCTGTGTCAATAGAATTCTTAAGGCAAGAATACTGGAGTCCATAACCTGAGTAGGGAAGCCCACTCAGTTATATATGTATTGCCAAAGACTTTAGCTTTGTTTTCTTAGCAGAAGGGGCTTATTTGCCTTTGAAGGCTTTTAAAATTCATCCTATTATGGATAGATGACTCCTCTAGTTTGTTGCATTATTTAGGTAGTTGGTATAGGCCTACATTGGAGAAGGCAATGGCACCCCACTCCAGTACTCTTGCCTGGAAAATCCTATGGACTATGGACGGAGGAGCCTGGTAGGCTGCAGTCCATGGGGTCGCTAAGAGTCGGATCCGACTGAGCGACTTCACTTTCCCTTTTCACTTTCATGCATTGGAGAAGGAAATGGCAACACACTCCAGTGTTCTTGCCTGGAGAATCCCATGGACAGGCGAGCCTGGTGGGATGCCGTCTATGGGGTCACACAGAGTCGGACACGACTGAAGTGACTTAGCAGCATAAGCCTACAGTGGGGCTTCCGTGGTGGCTCAGATGGTAAAGAATCTGCCTGGAATGTGGCAGACCCGGGTTTGATCCCTGGGTTGGGAAGATTCCCTGGAGGAGGGCATGGCAACCCACTCCAGTATTCTTCCCTGGAAACCCCATGGACAGAAGAGCCTGGCAGGCTACAGTCCATGGGGTCGCAAAGAGTCTGCCAGGACTGAGTAGCTAACACTTTCACTTTCATAGGCCTACATAGAAGGGAAAATATTAATTTCTTCTTTGAGATAAGAAGACTTGCTGATATCTTCTGGGGCTTAAAGTGAGAGATTGGGTGAATATATTAGTCTAGGGACTTCGATGTATTCCTCCTGCAGGGGAAATAGAACTTCCTGCCCAATAATGTACGTTTGCCCATTCTTCTTACATAAAATGTTGTCATTTAGAGATTCTGCTTTTGTGGGGCCATTGTTCCCTCTTGGTGTCTTCATTTAGCTTCTCTAGGGCAAGGAACACATGAGTTGTCTGGTTGGGTGTATTTTTTCTAAGATGCAGTAATTCCAAATTCACTAATTCTATCCATGAATAATTGTAATCATTTTCTAAATAAATGTAATATGCTTAATTAATTTATTAAATAGAATTTCTGTAGAATATCTCCATGTATCTATACACTGTATTACTATTAATATTTTATTTAGGTCTTTTGGAGGAAATTATAGCTAGTCTTCACTTTGAGTCATGGTATAATAACTTTGCTTTTACACTTGTTTCCAGGGCTGTGTACACTGGTTACATATTAGTATAAATCAGTCTTTTCAATCTTTAAAATTGTTTTCATGACACTTTGCTGAGACCACAGCAAGGGTAATTTCAACCGAGACTGGGAAGAGATACTCTGCCCACAAAGATTATGTAGGAAAATGCATGTAAAACAAATGCCTGACATATATACTCAGTGTTCATATTTGTAACTCTCTTTCCTCAGCTGAAATTTGGTGGAACACCCCCATTTTCAGGTTAGAATGTTCTCTTTTTGTAGGTACATCCAGATTTTAATTCAGTCTCTGTTTGCAACCTGGTAAGAGCTGTCCTTAAAGAAGATGATCAGATTTGGCTGTCATTCTATTAGCTACTTTGAATCTCCATATATTGAAAATATTGCTGGGGAGTTAAAAGTATGACAAAACCCATAAAATACCAGATTGTTCAGCATGTATGGTCATGTGCACAAAGTTGCCATCAAACATCAAGATTTCTCACAAATTATGGAAGTGTTTTGAACAAAGCCCCTGATTGTTGTGAAAGGAGAGGAAGTCTTAGATAGTGAGAGTTATTAATATATGGATAAGTCACTGAGGGTATTTGTAAACTCTTCAGCCTGAATCGATGATTCCCATGAAACAATATTTTCCAGAAATATTACGGGCAATTGGTTAGTTTTTATGCTGCTTTTCAAAGCAATACAATCATTCATAATTTCTAATTATGAATTATTGTGAATATACAAGTAATTATAATAGTCATATATTTGCTAACCACACACTGAGATTTAAGAGATGTTCATACTTTGCATATTTTTTTGTAGACTCTCTTTTTCTTTTTAATTAGGTTTTACGGTCATAGCTAAAACCCCAGGCTTATCTCTTCTCCTTCCATTTCACTATTTTAAAATTATTCCATTTCCATTCATATTTTTATTCTTTATTATAAAGAATACATGGTTGTGCTTTGTGTTTATTAAAAAATTTTACATGAATGGTTTCGGATTATATATATTAGACTTGTTTTTATGCTCTTTTGTCATGTCGGTGAGAGCATGCCCTGGGTAATCTGCCCAGCCCAGGACAAGGAAAAGCACAGACTTAGAATCTAGAATGTACTTGAAATCACACAGCTTTGTATCAAGCCTGGCCATGCTGGGCCTTTAGCTGAAGCCCAGATAACCCTACAGACAAGTGAGCAAGCAATAAGTGCCATTTTTGTTTATTGCTGAGATTTTGTGGTTGTTTTCTATGCAGCAGAAACTGACATATATTTTTGCTGTATGTTTTATTAGGTATAAAAGCATGCAATGTATTCATCTATATTGTTCCATGTGGTTAAGTAGTTCATCCATTTTCATTCATTTTTTTTTTATGAGAGAGATTTAAATTTCTTTACTTGATACATTTTTCATAATGTCTCAGGAAACTATTGTCTTTATATCATGATATTTTATTTCTGTAAACTGAAAATATTTGTTCCCAAAAGCAGGTATTTAATGCTAGATGCATTGTGATTCCTTCTACCAATGGACCCATACAAATAAAAGGATAGTTATGAGTTAGGAGGTGAGGATTGTCTCATATAATTCTTTAATTAAAACTTAAAGATCTTAAGTATTGTTAATTCATGACATAGTTTACTTGGTATAAGAACCAGAACAGCAAAGAGAAGTTTAAGACTATATTATAAAATTACTAGTACAGTTAGAAAAGACATTCATTGTGATGTGTGGTTGGTGTACCTCTGCAGAGAAAAAAGCATTTAGAAAAATTTTACTAATAAAAACATATCTTGTACCACACATGACAGTGTTTCTGAAATGTAGGAAGGCATTTCAAATATTGAGTTTCCTTCTCAGTATGGGTAACTGATGCTGTCTAGAAGGCTTATAGTTTCAAAATTATGTTTGTTTTAATCATGCAGTTATTTTACATTTGAAACAACAGATACATAAGACCTACCACTCAGACCAAGATATGAGGAAGCGATTACTGAAAAATGAAAAATGGACTGAAATGAGATTGGCCCCTTTTGAATTTCCATGCTACCAGTTCATGGGAATAATAGAAACAAAATCTAGTGAATCAGAAGTCTTCTAGGAGGCATGCTTTAGGAAATCTCTCTGAAGGGAACATTCATACCTGTAAATTTTTACCAGTAGATCATAACTTCTCAGAAACATTGGAAAGGGATGAAGCTGATCCTTGTTGTTTTTATTTTTTTTCTCTAATTGAGGAGGAGAATGGGAATTGGCTAGGTGACTGCTATCATTTCAGTTTTTAGACTCTTGAACTAACAATAATAGTTTTCACATATTGACTACTTAGTGTGGCCCAGAAATTGTGCTTTTTTTTTTTTTAAAGTAATCTTCATCTTCAAAAGAGCAAGGTAAAGATTTATGGGGCCCTTTTGCAGATAGTGAAACTGAGGCACACAGAGGTAAAATGTCTGACCCAAGGTCCATTGCTGGTAAGTGAAGGAGGTTATATTGAACTCATATCCGTCTGGCTCTCTGCTTCTGACTGTATACCCATGCCCCCTTCTAGTGGACAACATGAACTGAGTGGCTGTTATATGTAGACAATTATGTACTGTTATCAAGTGAACAGAGGAAAGCAATTCTGTTTTTAGGCCTTTTTCCTTATTTGAGAAAAGCTGTAGGATGTCACTGTCTACACCTTTGAATTATAATGAATCTCTCTCTCTTATAACTAGCAGTGTAGAAATATGCAAATACATCTTGTCTGAGATCAAAAAGCCTTGAGTTTGGTTAAATGACTCTGTAACTTTGAGGAGACTCAGAAAGAGGTTTGCTAAAGGAGATTCCCTGACTTTTTATGTTGACTGTAGCAGAACTGTTGCCTGGCCCCAAACATTTTTTGCATCATTTCCTCCAATTTTATTCAGGTTTGAGGTAGAGAAAATGAGTTTGAGGCAAGATAGGCCCATCCTTTGGCTTAAGAGAGGTCATGAGACCTAGTTTTGGCCAGAGGACATGTGTTGGGGGCTCCTGGGAAAGAATCCTTTTCCAATGAGAGAAAGCTACCCCTCCCCATGCTTTTTGTCTTTGAAAATGAGGTGGAAATGTGATATTTGGAGCTTCTCTATTTACTGTGAGACCATGAAGAACAAGAGAACTATACAGATGCAGCTTAAAATTATCTATCAACATTGAGAGCTGGAAGTGTAAGCTGCTGATTGAGTTGGCTCTTGAAGGTAGTCGTATATTTTATCATCTTTATTGTTGATAAAAAACTATACCTCAGCTCTTCTGTTTATTAGATATTCATAAAAAAGCTCTAGATTATATTAATTGAAATATCAAATTTTATATGTAAGTGTAAATCCCATGGATGGGGTTGCTAAGAGTCGGACATGACTGAGCAACTTCACTTTCACTTTTCACTTTCATGTATTGGAGAAGGAAATGGCAACCCACTCCAGTGTTCTTGCCTGGAGAATCCCAGGGACGGGCGAGCCCAGTGGACTGCCGTCTATGGGGCTGCACAGAGTCGGACACGACTGGAGCGACTTAGCAGCAGCAGCAGCAGCATAGTATTGACATATAAGTTTACTATAAACTTTCGCACAATAATCCAACTAAATGTTTATTGGTGATCAGGTTACCAGATTCTTATCTTAGTGGTCTTTCCAGTCACTGTACAGTTTTAAGTCATAACTAGTAATAAATCATTTTAATGTGAACTTTTCTACAGAGGCAGTGTGCTGTGCTGTATTCTGTTTAGTTGCTCAGTTGTGTCCAACTCTTTGCGGCCCCATGGACTGTAGCCCGCCAGGCTCCTCTGTCCAGGGGGATTCTCCAGGCAAGAAGACTGAAGTGGGTTGCCATGCCCTCATCCAGGGGGTCTCGTGCATTGCAGGTGGATGCTTTACTGTCTGAGCCACTAGGGAAGCCCAAAAATATTGGGGTGGGTAACCTATGCCTTTGGATACTGGGGTGGGTTGCCATGCCCTCCTCCAGGGGATCTTCCCAATCCAGGCATTGAACCCAGGTCTCCCGCGTTGTAGGCAGATTCTTGACCACCTGAGCCAGCAGGGAAGCGCTCTCATACAGAGGCGGTGTAATACAGCGCGTCGGGTGCAGCTCTCAGCCCTTGGCTGCCACAGTTACTGCAGGCAGCGGTCCTGCTCAGCCCCTGGTGGGCATTGCAGGGGGCCCCTCCCCAGCAGCCAGCTGTCAAGGAGGGACCGTTAGTGGGTCCATTCAGCCGGCGGTGGGCGGAGTGGTGGTCCTCTGGCAGAGAGGGAGTGAGGTGAGAGAGGGATCCTGGTCTTCTCCTGGGGGCTCTCCGGTTCACCGGGCCTCGGCCAGCAGGTGAGCTGTGGGCAGGGAGCAGGCTGGGAGCAGTGTCCTACAGGGCTCCAGAGCCCTTGCCAAGGCCTCCCACCGACGACTCAGGCCGGTGAGGCGGCCCTGAACCTCCCTCTCATGCCCGCCTGCCTCTGCAGCCTGATGGTGGTGGCCCGTCTGCATGAGACGCAGCCTGCGAACCTGGTCCCACCACCCCGGCGGCCTGAGGAGCCCGAGGGCTCCCTCGGGAATGACAGCTGAACAGGGTCTGGGGACTGGCCCTGAGGGAGCCGCCAGCTGAGACCTGTCTTTTAGCCAGCACCGGGACCTCAGAAGGGAAATTTATCCCTCGGGACCTCACCCTTTCTTGTCCGGACAGAGGATGACTCTCGTTTTTAAATTTATTTTTTATTGAAGGAACAATTGCCTTATCCTGTTGTGTTGTTTTCTGCCATACAGCAGTGTGAATCAGCCATAGTGTATAGATCCCTTCGCTGGCGGGCCTGCCTCCCCTGTCCCCATCCCACGCCTCCAAGTCCAGCTCCCTGTGCCATTCAGCGACTCCCCGCTAGCCAGCTCTTTTGTTTGTTGTTCAGTTGCTCGTCATTTCCAGCTTGATCTGTTTCACGTATGGTAATGTATACGTTTCAGTGCTACTCTCTCAATTTGTCCCACCCTCTCCTTCTCCCGTTGTATCAACATATCCCCCAAACATAGAGAGACTTGTGAGAATAACACTACGTTGGCAGAGGTTTACAGGAACATCATTACCTGACCGTGACCTGACCTCTGGAACAAAGGATCTGACATCAAAAAGCTTGCAACAACTGATTACGCCCCCTCCTTCACCTTTCCTAGAAAAGGGCTTTGCCAAAAGCTTTCCAGAAGTTTGGGGTTTTTAAGGCACGAGCCTCCTGGTTTGTTGCATGGCCCTGCAATAAATCTCTGTTCCAAACTCTGACATTTTAGTGTTGCATGGCCTCACTGTGTGTTGGGCATAGGAACTTGCATTTCAGTAACACCAGAAGTGTAATATTCTGGTGTTGAATAGTTGACCTTTAGTTGAATTTTGCATTTGGTTATATTCAGAATTGCCAACTACATTTTCCAATAGTCTTGATACTGCAAGAGCAAATAAATGTCAAGATTCTCTCTTGCCCAACAGAGATCTCAGGCCTATTTGGGACCCTTGGCCTTTTCAGGAATTTCTGCTTTTTATTTGTTTGGTGAAGTCCAGGCAGTGGTCACTATTTACTAAACAAAGTTAAGCAGAAGTAAACCTGAAGTGAATTTATGGAAGGCATGGTTGTATTAGTAGAGTGGCACTTTTGAGAGAGAAACAGACAAACAGAGGATGAGAGCCGAGAATTACTGTGTTAGATCACATTTGTTAAAAGAAGAGTCCAATTTAGAGACTGAGATATGTGTGGGTTGATGAGGAAGTGCTTTTCAGGACAAAGTAAAGGAAGCAGGATAAAGAAAGAGAAATTGAGCAGTGATGACATCTTGGGTAGTCTCGCCTTAGTCTGATTCACAGGGTGCTCTGAATCTAGGTTCAGCCTAGAGCTGTCCTGCCTTGAGGCAAGACGACCAGGCTCTGAACCCCATATTGACCAATCCTTGGCCATCCTCTGGGGTGGATATATTGGGGTGATTATTATTTAATTTCCAAGGTATCTCCTGCTGAGGCAGTGCTCTGCAGAAGTAGTTTTTCTTCACTTCATTTATTTAATCTTCCACTATCCTCTTCCCTAATACCCATCCAATGAGGTATAAGGTCACAAGTGTAAACTGTTAGCAATAGCAATTTCAGAAGTTTAGAGATGGGAATATTATCAAGGAATTTATGAGAGGCACCCACGACATCTATTACTGTTTACTTTGGGGCAGGAACCTGAAGTTTGAGGAAAGAGTTAAATTTAATCCGAACATACTTACTGAACACCTGCTATGTTAAAGGCAATACACTAGGGAAAATGGGGTTGCAATGTAAATGATCCATTGCCTTTGAGAAGTGCACGGCATAAGAATTAACTAAACATACAAGCAGTATATCTATTCCTGAGATTGGCCTCTAGTTTCAGATTTGGTAAGTTATAAATTCTTTAGGGCATTCCCTGGTGGCTCAGATGGTTAAGTGTCTGCCCACAATGCGGGAGACCCTGGTTCGATCCCTGGGTTGGGAAGATCCTCTGGAGAAGGAAATGGCAACCCACTAGGCCACAGTCCATGGGGTCACAAAGAATCGGAAGCATCACTACAAACAAAGCTAGTGGTTCAGTTCAGTTCAGTTGCTCAGTAGTGTCTGACTCTTTGCGACGCCGTGAATCGCAGCACGCCAGGCCTCCCTGTTCATTACCATCTCTCAGAGTTCACTCAGACTCGGAGTTCACTCAGACTCACGTCCATCGAGTCTGTGATGCCATCCAGTCATCTCATCCTCGGTCATCCCCTTCTCCTCCTGCCCCCAATCCCTCCCAGCATCAGAGTCATTTCCAAAGAGTCAACTCTTCGCATGAGGTGGCCAAAGTACTGGAGTTTCAGCTTTAGCATCATTCCTTCCAAAGAAATCCCAGGGTTGATCTCCTTCAGAATAGGCTGGTTGGATCTCCTTGCAGTCCAAGGGACTCTCAAGAGTCTTCTCCAACACCACAGTTCGGAATTCCAGTTGAGCTTTCAAATCCTAAAAGATGATGATGCGAAAGTGCTGCACTCATTTTGCCAGCAAATTTGGAAAACTCAGCAGTGGCCACAGGACTAGAAAAGGTCAGTTTTCATTCCAATCCCAAAGAAAGGCAGTGCCAAAGAATGCTCAGAGTACCACAAAATTGTGCTTATCTCACACGCTAGCAAAGTAATGCTCAAAATTCTCCAAGCCAGGCTTCAACAGTATGTGAACCATGAACTTCCAGATGTTTAAGCTGGATTTAGAAAAGGCAGAGGAAACAGAGATCACATTGCCAACATCTGTTGGATCATCGAAAAAGCAAGAGAGTTCCAGAAAAATATCTATTTCAGTTTTATTGGCTATGCCAAAGCCTTTGACTGTGTGGAACAAAAAACTGTGGAAAACTCTTAAAGAGATGAAATACCAGACCACCTGACCTGCCTCTTGAGAAATCTCATGCAGGTCAAGAAGCAACAGTTAGAACTGGACATGGAACAACAGACTGGTTCCAAATAGGAAAAGGAGTACATCAAGGCTGTATATTGTCACCCTGCTTATTTAACTTATACGCAGAGTATATCATGAGAAACTCTGGGCTGGATGAAGCACAGCTGGAATCAAGATTGCTGGGAAAAAGATCAATAACCTCAAATATGCAGATGATACCACCCTTATGGCAGAAAGTGAAGAACTAAAGAGCCTGCTGATGAAAGTGAAAGAGGAGAGTGAAAAAGTTGGCTTAAAACACAACATTCAGAAAACTAAGATCATGGCATCCAGTCCCATCAGTTCATGGCAAATAGATGGGGAAACAATGCAAAGAGTGTCAGACTTTATTTTTTGGAGCTCCAAAAATCACTGCAGATGGTGACTGCAGCCATGAAATTAAAAGACACTTACTCCTTGGAAGAAAAGTTATGACCAACCTAGACAGCATATTAAAAAGCAGAGACATTACTTTGCCAGCAAAGGTTCGTCTAGTCAAAGGTATGGTTTTTCCAGTAGTCATGTATGGATGTGAGAGTTGGACTATAAAGAAAGCTGAGCGCTGAAGAATTGGTGCTTTTGAACTGTGGTGCTGGAGAATACTCTTGAGAGTCCCTTGGACTGCAAGGAGATCCAGCCAGTCCATCCTAAAGGAAATCAGTCCTAAATATTCATTGGAAGGACCAGTGTTGAGGCTGAAATTCTAAATCTTTGGACATCTGACGCAAAGAACTGACTGATTGGAAAAGACCCTGTTGCTGGGCAAGATTGAAAGTGGGAGGAGAAGGGGATGACAGAGAATGAGATGGTTGGATGGTGTCACCAATTCAATGGACATGAGTTTGAGTAAGTTCTAGGAGTTGGTGATGGACAGGGAGGCCTGGCATACTGCAATCCATGGGGTCGCAAAGAGTTGGACATGACTGAGTGACTAAACTGAACTGAACTGAAGTTCCTATAAGGTTACCTTCTATATTGTAGTATTCCTATAAAGGTGTTCAACTGAATTTGAAAATGTCTGCTTTAAAACTAGATATAGATAAATTCTCACTCAGATTATGTCTAAAAACTATAGCCTATTAATCAATATTATTACAAAAAACTGAGTTTACCCTTCAAAAGTTTAGATATTTCCATTCATGTGAGAAGAACAAAATGACATACTTTTGGAAGTTTGGCATTTTTATAGTTCATTTCTTTTTCATTTTGTTCCACTGAGTGAGAAGAAGTAATTGGCCTTTACGTATTTCTCAGAGAAATCTGCTTTACTTTATTCTCTCCATTGTATATACAAGACATGTTTCTGCTTGGCTGGTGCATCAGATATCCTGATGGTTATATAGAAGGCCTTTCTTAAATTGAAAAAACTGATTAATGGTTTTCTGGAAGCATTCTGACTGGTCATCTAACGTTGAGGTGGAAAGGTACGGTGTATATACAAGGAATTTTTCCAAACTGTAGAAAATTCAGTAGTTATTCTATGACATCAGGCAATAATAAACTGTTGTATTCCTTTCATTTTTCCGGGTCAGATATTCTCCCACCCTGATGCACTGCCAAGAAACTAAATCTCAGTCATTACTAAGGTTCTTTCCCTGCCACCTCATTCACCCAAAGGCTTTAAGAGTTCTTTACAGTTCAGAACATTATATTCCTCAGTCTTTGCACGTGTGCATGCTCAGTCGGTTCAGTTGTTTCCAACTCTTTGTGACCCTATGGACTGTAGCCTGATGGGCTCTTCTGTCCATGGGATTCTCCAGGCAAGAATACTGGAGTGGGTTGCCATGCCCTCCTCCAGGGGATCTTCCAGACCCAGGAACTGGATGCACATCTCTTGTGTCTCCTTCACTGCAGACAAATTTTTAACCAATGAGCCAGGGAAGCCTCATTCCTCAGTCTGTAGTCTTTTTAAGTTTACTTTTTATTTTATATTGGAATATAGTTGATTTACAATGTTGTGTTAGTTTCAAATATATAGCAAAGTGATTTAGTTATGTATATGCGTTTATCCATTCTTTTTCAGATTCTTTTCCCATATAGGTTTTTTTTCTAAAAATTAATTGGAGACTAATTACTTTACAATATTGTGGTGGTTTTTGCCATACATTCACATGAATCAGCCATGGGTGTACCTGTGTTCCCCATCCTGAACCCCCCTCCCACCTCCTCCCCATCCCATCCCTCAGGGTCATCCCAGTGCACCAGCCCTGAGCGCCCTGCCTCGTGCATCAAACCTGGACTGGTGATCTATTTCATGTATGATACTATGCTCTTCAGTGCTCTTCTCTCAAATCAGCCCACCATCACCTTCTCCCACAGAGCCCAACAGTCTGTTCTTTACATCTGTGTCTCTTTTGCTGTCTCGCATATATGGTCATTGTTACCATCTTTCTAAATTCTATATATATGTGTTAATGCAGAGTACATCATGAGAAACACTGGACTGGAAGAAACACAAGCTGGAATCAAGATTGCCGGGAGAAATATCAATAACCTCAGATATGCAGATGACACCACCCTTATGGCAGAAAGTGAAGAGGATCTAAAAAGCCTCTTGATGAAAGTGAAAGAGGAGAGTGAAAAAGTTGGCTTAAAGCTCAACATTCAGAAAACGAAGATCATGGCATCTGGTCCCATCACTTCATGGGAAATAGATGGGGAAACAGTGGAAACAGTGTCAGACTTTATTTTTTTGGGCTCCAAAATCACTGCAGATGGTGAGTGCAGCCATGAAATTAGAAGACGCTTACTCCTTGGAAGAAGAGTTATGACCAATCTAGATAGCATATTCAAAAGCAGAGACATTACTGTGCCAACTAAGGTCCATCTAGTCAAGGCTATGGTTTTTCCAGTGGTCATGTATGGATGTGAAAGTTGGACTGTGAAGAAGGCTGAGCGCTGAAGAATTGATGCTTTTGAACTGTGGTGTTGGAGAAGACTCTTGAGGGTCCCTTGGACTGCAAGGAGATGCAACCAGTCTATTCTGAAGGAGATCAACCCTGGGATTTCTTTGGAAGGAATGATGCTAAAGCTGAAACTCCAGCACTTTGGCCACCTCATGTGAAGAGTTGACTCATTAGAAAAGACTCTGATGCTGGGAGGGATTGGGGGCAGGAGGAGAAGGGGACGACAGAGCATGAGATGGCTGGATGGCATCACTGACTCGATGGACATGAGTCTGAGTGAACTCTGGGAGATGGTGATGGACAGGGAGGCCTGGCGTGCTGCAATTCATGGGGTTGCAAAGATTCGGATATGACTGAGCAACTGAACTGAACTGAACGGATACTGTATTGGTGTTTTTCTTTCTGACTTTGCTCTGTATAATAGGCTCCAGTTTCATCTAACTCATCAGAAGTGATTCAAATGCATTCTTTTTAATAGCTATATAACATTCCATTGCATATACATACCACAGCTTTTTTGTCCATTCGTCTGCCAATGGACATCTAGGTTGCTTCCATGTCCTGGCTATTTTAAACAGTGCTGTGATGAACATTGGGGTACATGTGTCTCTTTCAATTCTGGTTTCCTTGGTGTGTATACCCAGCAGTGGGATTGTTGGGTCATATGGCAGTTCTGTTTCCAGTTTTTTAAGGAATTTCCACACTGCTCTTCATAGTGGCTCTACTAGTTTGCATTCCCACCAACAGTGTAAGAGGGTTCCCTTTTCTCCACACCCTCCCCAGCATATATTGTTTGTACACTTTTTGATAGCAGCCATTCTGACCGTGGTGAGATGGTACCTCACTGTGGTTTTGATTTGCATTTCTCTGATAATGAGTGATGTTGAGCATCTTTTCATGTGTTTGTTAGCCATTTGTATGTCTTCTTTGGAGAAATGTCTGTTTAGTTCTTTGACCCATTTTTTGATAGGGTCGCTTATTTTTCTGGAATTGTGCTGCAGGAGTTGCTTGTATATATTTGAGATTAATTCTTTGTCAGTTGCTTCATTTGCTACTATTTTTTCCCATTCTGAAGGCTGTCTTTTCACCTTCCTTATAGTTTCCTTCATTGTACAAAAACTTTTAAGTTTAATTAGGTCCAATTTATTTATTTTTGCTTTTATTTCCATTACCCTGGGAGGTGGGTCATAGAGAATGCTACTATGATTTATGTCAGAGAGTGTTTTGCCTATGTTTTTCTCTAGGAGTTTTATAGTTTCTGGTATTGCATTTAGATCTTTAATCCATTTTGAGTTTATTTTTGTGTATGGTGTTAGAAAGTGTTCTAGTTTCATTCTTTTAATAGTGGTTGACCAGTTTTCCCAGCACTACTTGTTAAAGAGATTGTCTTTTCTCCATTGTATGTTTTTGCCTCCTTTGTCAAAGATAAGGTGTCCCATATAGGTTTTTAAAGAATATTGCATAGAGTTGCCTGTGCCATACAGTAGGTCCTTGTTAATTATCTCTTTTATATATGTGTGCTTCCCTGGTAGCTCAGCTGATAAAGAAGACCTGAGTTTGATCCCTGGGTTCGGAAGACTTCCTGAAGAAGGGAATGGCTACCCACTCCACTATTCTGACCTGGAAAATCCCATGGACAGAGAAGCCTGATGGGCTACAGTCCATGGGGTCATAGAGTCAGACATGACTGAGCGACTTTCACTTTCACTTTTTCACTGGGTGGCTCAGACGGTAAAAAGTCTGCCTGCAATGTGGGAGACCTGAGTTCAATCCCTGGACTGGGAAGATCCCCTGGAGAAGGAAACGACAACCCACACCAATATTCTTGCCTGGAAAATCCCATGGACAGAGGAGTCTGGTGGGCTACATTCCATGGGGTCACACAGAATCTGACATGACTGAGTGACTAACACTTTCATTTTCACATGTGTGTGTGGATGCTAAGTTGCTTCAGTTGTGTCTCATTCTTGGCAAACACTATGGTGTTGCCATAGTGTTGGCACACATCTCACTCTGTAGCCTGCCAGGCTCCTCTGTCCATGAGATTCTCCAGGCAAGAATACTAGAATGGGTTGCCATGCCCTCCTTCAGGGGATCTTCCCAACCCAGAGATCGAACACACGTCTCATGCCTCTTGCTTTGGCAGGAGGGTTCTTTACCACTGTGCCACCAGGAGTGTGCATATGTTAATCCCAAACTCCTAATTTATCTTCTCCTGACACATTTCCCCTTTGGTAACCATAAACTTGCTTTTGAAGTCTGGGAGTCTGTTTCTGTTTTCCAAAAAAGTTCATTTGTATCATTTTTTTTTTTAGATTTCACATATGTGATCTCATGTGATATTTATTTTTGTCTGACTTATTTCACTTAGTATGACACTCTCTAGATCCATCCCTGTTGCTACAGATAGCATTGGCCACCTCATGCGAAGAGTTGACTCATTGGAAAAGACTCTGATGCTGGGAGGGATTGGGGGCAGGAGGAGAAGGGGACGACCGAGGATGAGATGGCTGGATGGCATCACTGACTCGATGGATGTGAGTCTGAGTGAACTCCGAGAGATGGTGATGAACAGGGAGGCCTGGCGTGCTGCGATTCATGGGGTCGCAAAGAGTCGGACACGACTGAGCGACTGAACTGAACTGATAGCCCTCAATCTTTAGTCTCGACTACTCATGTCCTGACCTGCTTATAGATTTCTCAAGAGGCAGGTGAGCTGGTCTGGTATTCCCATCTCTTTCAGAATTTTCCACAGTTTATTGTGACCTACACAGTCAAAGGCTTTGGCATAGTCAATAAAGCAGAAATAGATGTTTTTCTGTAACTCTCTTGCTTTTTCCATGATCCAGTGGATGTTGGCAATTTGATCTCTGGTTCCTCTGCCTTTTCTAAAACCAGCTTGAACATCTGGAAGTTCACGGTTCATGTATTGCTGAAGCCTGGCTTGGAGGATTTTGAGCATTACTTTACTAGCATGTGAGATGAGTGCAATTGTGCAGTAGTTTGAGCATTCTTTGGCATTGCCTTTCTTTGGGATTGGAATGAAAACTGACCTTTTCCTGTCCTGTGGCCACTGCTGAGTTTTCCAAATTTGCTAGCATATTGAGTGCAGCACTTTTACAGCATCATCTTTCAGGATTTGAAATAGCTAAACTGGAATTCCATCACCTCCACTAGCCTTGTTCATAGTGATGCTTTCTAAGGCCCACTGCTAGTCCCTTGGAATGCAAGGAGACCTAACCAGTCCATCCTAAAGGAGACCAGTCCTGGGTGTTCATTAACTCTCTTGCTTTTTCCATGATCCAGTGGATGTTGGCAATTTGATCTCTGGTTCCTCTGCCTTTTCTAAAACCAGCTTGAACATCTGGAAGTTCACGGTTCATGTATTGCTGAAGCCTGGCTTGGAGGATTTTGAGCATTACTTTACTAGCATGTGAGATGAGTGCAATTGTGCAGTAGTTTGAGCATTCTTTGGCATTGCCTTTCTTTGGGATTGGAATGAAAACTGACCTTTTCCTGTCCTGTGGCCACTGCTGAGTTTTCCAAATTTGCTAGCATATTGAGTGCAGCACTTTTACAGCATCATCTTTCAGGATTTGAAATAGCTAAACTGGAATTCCATCACCTCCACTAGCTTTGTTCATAGTGATGCTTTCTAAGGCCCACTGCTAGTCCCTTGGAATGCAAGGAGACCTAACCAGTCCATCCTAAAGGAGACCAGTCCTGGGTGTTCATTGGAACGACTGATGCTAAAGCTGAAACTCCAGTACTTTGGCCACCTCATGTGAAGATTTGACTCATTGGAAAAGACTCTGATGCTGGGAGGGATTGGTGGCAGGAGGAGAAGGGGACGACAGAGATGGCTGGATGGCATCACTGACTCAATGGACGTGAGTCTGAGTGAACTCCGGGAGTCGGTGATGGACAGGGAGGCCTGGTGTGCTGCAGTTCATGGGGTCACAAAGTGTCGGACACGACTGAGCGACTGAACTGACTGAACTGAATTAACTCATGTCCTAAGCTACATAATAGCATTGTCGCTTCTGTGCCAAGACTCAACATAAGACCTTTCCCCAAAGTTTCCATGGACATTATTCTTTCTATTCTATGCCCATGCTGTTTCACAAGTTGCCTTTAAGAGTCCTCAGAAAGAGGATGCTTGGATCATATATGTGGAGGTGGGCTGTGGTCCCCCAACTCTTTAAGAGAAGCTTTCCTGCTTCCTCCTCCCTCTACCTCAAGTCCTCAACTTTCTCTTTAATTATCCCTTTTATGAGTTTGATTTTGCATATAAAATCCAAGAGGAGGTGTTATTTTCTGCACTCCCAAGCTTCTGTTTTATATTTGGACACAAAAACATTTGCGTCAAGGCAAGGGAACAAATAAGCTTAGAAAACCTCCTTGGGATGGAGAGAGGAAAATACCTGTGGATGGGACAATAAAAAAGCACATACTGATATTTAGATAAATTATTCAGCCTCTTTATTATTATTCTTTTTATTTAAGAACTTATTATTTTTTGAGTAATTTTAGTTTTAAAATAAAATTGAGACAAAGGTAAGAAAATTAACCATTATATTCTCTCACCACGCCCATGTATAGCTTCCACCAGTATCAATATTATTCACTAGAATGGTACACGTGTTTTTCTTTTTTACCAAGTATACCCTACATTGTAGGGGACTGGAATGCAAAAGTAGGGATTCAAGAAACACCTGGAGTAACAGGCAAATTTGGCCTTGGAGTACAGAATGAAGCAGGGCAAAGACTAATAGAGTTTTGCCAAGAGAATGCACTGGTCATAGCAAACACCCTCTTCCAACAACACAAGAGAAGACTCTACACATGGACATCACTAGATGGTCAATACCAAAATCATATTGATTATATTCTTTGCAGCCAAAGATGGAGAAGCTCTATACAGTCAGCAAAAACAAGACTGGGAGCGGACTGTGGCTCAGATCATGAACTGCTTATTGCCAAATTCAGACTGAAATTGAAGAAAGTAGGGAAAACCCCTAGACCATTCAGATATGACCTCAATCAAATCCCTTATGATTATACAGTAGAAGTGACAAATAGGTTCAAGGGACTAGATCTGATAGCAGAGTGCCTATTGAACTATGGATGGAGGTTCGTGACATTGTATAGGAGACAGGGATCAAGACCATCCCCAAGGAAAAGAAATGCAGAAAAGCAAAGGGCTGTTGATAAGGCCTTACAAATAGCTGTGAAAAGAGAAGTGAAAGGCAAAGGAGAAAAGGAAATATATACCCATTTGATTGCAGAGTTCCAAAGAATAGCAAGGAGAGATAAGAAAGTCTTCCTCAGTGATCAATGCAAAGAAATAGAGGAAAACAATAGAATGGGAAAGATGAGAGCTCTTCAAGAAAATTAGAGATACCAAGGGAACATTGCATGCAAAGATGGACTCAATAAAGGACAGAAATGGTATGGACCTAACAGAAGCAGAAGATATTGCCGGGAGCCAGCATGGGTAATCCCACCTGCCGGGGTCCAGCCCCGGTGGATCCAGGGTGATTCAAAGGGTGGACGGCGTCGGCGAGGAAAACTTATTTATTTATTAATATAAGAGTAGATTAGAAAGAGATAGTATAGTAGGAAAATTAAGTGGAGAAAAGAGGCTAAATAACTTGGTTTATGAGCTGAACTAATAAAACTTCAGACAAGAAGTTTGCACCATCTACGTGAGGCCACCGGAGTCCGTTTGAATCTCAGAGAGTGCCCTACCTTGGGCTCTCTCTCACACAGAACTTAAAAGCCAGGGCAAGTAAGTAGACATGCAGCTCCAGATGGGAATTCAGCCTGAAATTAAAGTAGAAAGAGGAGACACGGTGGAAACCAGTCCAGCAACTGATTCCATCCTCTATTGTCTAGAATCTCCTTATATACCTTTGATTGTACATAGAGATCAATGGGTAATACAAAATTATGTGGCGTCAGCAGCCCTGACTCTTATCAAAACCAGGCTTTTTTCTCTGCATACCTAATTGTATACACAAGTCTTAGGTGATTTACATTTCTCCTAGCCAAAAGGTCAATTAACATCTTACAGCCTTTTTCCTGATAAGGGTTTGTCAACCAGAAGACTTATTTGTGTTAATCTTCCCAAAGTCTGGTGCCACTCTCAGAAAGCACTAAATAAAGTTACATTCTTACATAGCAAGGACACAAGAGGAGTGCAGTGATATATAACAAAGGAAAGTAATTAACTCAAAAGTCTAGTGTTGCTAACATCAAAACTACTATCTATC